>CM040122.1:123644351-123951418 GCA_022559845.1 Amorphophallus konjac | reverse complement strand
TCACAGTTTTCCCGGAACGCAAAAAACATATACTAGCAAACAGATAGCAGAGATTATCAAACAAGTGGATGCCTTTACGCCCCTTTTTTTGTGTTTTGATTTTGATGATTTTTTTTGTGTTTTTAACCAGATCCGAAGTTCACACAGAATAAGGGACCCTAGTTCGTTTTTGTTTTCACCACCGTGTCAGCTAGGGGCTCTCGTCTCACCACGAATGGGTCGACTAACTCTGGGGAACTTCAATGGTACAACCGGCCCAGTGAACGAAGAGGAGATTCTTCGATGTCGGGGACTTACGGAGGTCCCAGTGGAGGAGATTCTAGTCCGTCGAAAGGAATTTCCGAACGGAGAGTCCTTCCTTCACCGAGAGAGGGTGATCCTTAGAAAAGAGTAAAAAAAAGGAAAGAAAAGGGGGTAAATGCATGAAATGCGGTGCTGGATAAAAGATATGTAACACACAGATGGAGCAGAGATAAGCACACAAATATAACAGATGTATAGCAGTGATATAACAAGAATATAACAACAATAAACAGATAGAGGAAGATATAGCCGCTCTACTTTCCAAGACAACACAGACTTAAAAATGACAAAAGAGGGGACTAAGGGGCGTGCACGTGGTGCACGGAGGGGATGACACAGCGCATGCGGGCGCAATAAGAAGGGGGACACACGAGGGTGCCAAGTGGAGGGAGCACACGTGGGTGCCGAGTGGAGGGGCACACGTGGGTGCCGAGATAACGCAGACCTCGAAGTAATCACAAAGGATCGGGGGAGTGCATGTGGTGCATGAGGGAAATGATGTAGCGCACGTGGGCGCAATAGGGAGGGGCACACGCGGGTGCCGAAAGAAGGGAGGCACACGTGGGTGCTGAGAGTTCAAAGGTAACCCAAAAAAGCAAAAGGAATGTCCCACCGTGATTGCCAATCTGTGGAAGCCGAGGAATCCACTCAAGGAGAAAAAAATGAACTAAACTACAGACTATCAAGCGACTAAAAATTAAGAAGGATTATGAAACGTGCCAATATGAGAAAAGAGCATACGTAGGATGCTAAAGGGATGTGATCGCCAGAGGGGTTACCTCAAAGAAACGAAATGATCGCGTGTACCTTGTATTGAGCGCGGAGATTGTGAATCCTCGAGAGCGGGAAATGACAGGTTGCTTCTTCCTCCCCCTTCGGCCGGCCGACGGAGAGGGCTTTTCTCAGGTACCCTTGCAAAACAACGACAAACAAGTAACGGGTGGATCAGAAAGACGAAGGTGCAGTATTCAAATTCTAACGACGCAAGTAACGAAATGATGGCAAGACACACACCTGGTTGGTGTTGTCTTTAAAGCCCCTCTCGGACACGAGTAGGAGGAAAATGCTTATGATGAATGGCAATTATTCCGACGTAGAAACGGGAAGAGACTCCCTCATAAAAAGGGGGGGGGGGGGAGTAGAGGATATGATATGATGAATGCAAGATAACTAGGAAAGAAGAGGAGAGAATGGCTTATTGGATGGTCAATGGCGAGATCCGGTGGAGCTTCAGCAGCGTAGGGACGACGAGGTAGCGCGACCGGCGAAGGCGGTCTCTCTCCTGCGAGCACGGGCACTTGAAGATCCGTCCGGACTTCCCCTACAAAACACCCACGAGTTAGGAATAGAATCCAGCAGCCTCTCGGCGCTCTTTTTCGACCTCGAACTGAGGGGGGGTAGGCCTCTATTTATAGAGGTCGGGAGGATGGGGGCGTCCAGAGGCCTGGATGCGTCCATAACTTGGATTTTCTTCAAACGACAGACTAAGCGACGGTCAGTCGATGGCCGGGCGTCGCCTGTGAGCTGGTTGATGGAGGCATCCAGGGGCCTAAACGCCTCCATAACTTGGATTTTATTCAAACAACAGGATGAGCAACGGTCAGTCGATGGCCCGGGGTCACCCGTGAGCTGGTTGATGGAGGCGTCCATGGGCCTGGACGCTTCCATACCTTGGATTTTCTTCAAACGACAGACTGAGCAACGGTCAGTCGATGGCCGGGGGTCACCCGTGAGCTGTTTGATGGAGGCGTCCAGGGGCCTGGACGCCTCCATACCTTGGATTTTATTCAAACGCTAGGCTGAGCAACGGTCAGTTGATGGCCCGGGGTCGCCCGTGAGCTGGTTGATGGAGGCGTCCATGGGCCTGGACGCTTCCATAACTTGGATTTTCTTCAAACGATAGACTGAGCAACAGTCAGTCGATGGCTTGGCCGGGGGTCGCCCGTGAGCTATTTGATGGAGGCGTCCAGGGGCCTGGACGCCTCCATACCTTGGATTTTATTCAAACGCCAGGCTGAGCAACGGTCAGTCGATGGTCGGGGGTTGCCCGTGAGTTGCTTTGTGGAGGCGTCCATGGGCCTGGACGCTTCCATAACTTGGATTTTCTTCAAACGATAGACTGAGCAATGGTCAGTCGATGGCTTGGCCGGGGGTCGCC
This sequence comes from Amorphophallus konjac, assembly GCA_022559845.1. Taxonomy (NCBI): domain Eukaryota; kingdom Viridiplantae; phylum Streptophyta; class Magnoliopsida; order Alismatales; family Araceae; genus Amorphophallus; species Amorphophallus konjac. Next base: position 123,948,957 of record CM040122.1, on the reverse strand, counting down.
CGTGAGCTGTTTGATGGAGGCGTCCAGGGGCCTGGACGCCTCCATACCTTGGATTTTATTCAAACGCCAGGCTGAGCAACGGTCAGTCGATGGTCGGGGGTTGCCCGCGAGCTACTTTATGGAGGCGTCCAGGGGCCTGGACGCCTCCATGATGACCCCCGAATTCCCCCGAAAAGGGCATCGGCAGTCATCCGTTAGGCATTTTCCTGGTCCCGGCAACTTCTGATGCATGCGATTGATGTTGATGCCATTCGAATGCCGCATGATTTCCACAACGAGGCGGTTTCCGGATGCCGAAGGAGCGTTACGCTACTCGCCCAGAAGACGAGAGAAGACTCAAAGATAGGAAACACTCAAGTGATTCAAAATGCGAAAGCCGCTGCGGGGCGTCGCGTGGTAATATGAGATTTTCTCAGGGGACGTCAGGAATAGCGTGTCTACACTTACCGTTCATATATAAGAGCGGCCCTTTATCAGCCGTTCAACCTTGACCCCCGAGGGCTAAACCTCAACCCAGTGTCGACCGCACAAGTCTTGAGCAGTCCAGTAGGAACCACATATCATCCAGAGACTAGTTTCTCCATGTTTTATGGTTTTGAATCTAAGAACATGTTGGTTCTTGATAATTTGAACTCCTAGATGGAAATTCTAGACAGTATCTCTTCAACTTAGCCTTGGGATGTTCTGAGGTAAGTTTGTACTTGATTGTAATTGGCCATTTTAACTTTATTAAAGTCTAGACGGAACTTGAGATCTTGGATCCAATAAATCAATGCCAACGCATCATAGGGGCCCGGTCTGGTCCTGGGGAGAGCGCCCGAAAAGTACTTGTGCCCATGGGAGTTTGTAATGACATGTTGAGGCATTGCACCGAGTGCATGACTAGCGTGATGTCTATGACAATGATCTCTTATCTCTTACTTGAATCGTGTTCTACTTGGTTATATTCTTGCTTGTTGGCCAATTTCCTACAATTTCCTGTTATATATATTATTCTTAACTTGCAATTCTTGTAGTTATATCATTCTGCCATATTGTTATTCCATTCCATTCTTTAGCACTTTCTTTTATTATGTTGTTTCATTCGATCGTTATTTCTTTTCTTTCGTTTCATACATGTAATTAATTGGTTAATCACTTACACTTACATGTTGTTACCTACTGAGCATTCGCTCATATAGTTGTTTTCCCCCCTTTCCAAGTAGCTCAAGTGAAGATTCACAGATGGATGGGAATGGGCAAGAGTGATGACTTGGAGTGTATCAGCTAGTCGTTATGTTGAGATTGTTATAGTTGTTTACATCTAGCTATGTCTTAGAACTTGTGATTAGTTATTGTAATGGAGTCGAGTAGAGGTTATGTTTGATTATATTTAAGTCGGTTTGTAAGACGTTTTGATGGTTATTGTAATAGATTGGAGTTATTTCTGTTCATGGCGTTATGTTAATTCTTAGCTTAGCATGTTATCTTTACTAGCGTTTTCTACTACCGGTCCCGATATTACGCGTCGGGGCGTGACAGTTTGGTGGTATCAGAGCCTAGGCTTTCTGATATTCCTAGGTTCTCTAAGTTCTAGGATCCTAAGTTATTCCGTAGGACCTATAACCTTGTTATAAGTCTAAGGACCCAACCTGTTGAGATTTGGGTAGAAGACTGGGGTTGAGTTAATAATCTCATTGCATGATTATCCATTCTTAATTGAACCTAACGTAACCTATTCCATGTGTAGGCTTTTGCAATGGCAGGAGAACGCGCAGAATGGAGGAACTTGCAGCGTACGGTTCAAGGACTTACTCAGGCTTTGCAACAAGTGGCCCAAAGAGGAGCTGCAAACCATGGCACTGGTGACCTTTATCGGAACTTTCGTGAGATGAATCCCCCGCGATTTGGTGGCTCGACTGACCCTGATGAAGTCGAGCACTGGCTTGAGGAGATAGGGAGGATTTTTAAAGTGATGCAATGCAGCGATCAGGAACGTGTCCTCTTGTCGACCTTTTAACTTGAACGTGATGCGAGGACATGGTGGGACGCAGTGAAGGCTACCCTTGGTGATAGACAAGTCACATGGGAAGAGTTCGAGGAATTCTTCAATGGTAAATATTTCTCTGGTAGAGTACAAGAGAAGAAGGTGGCTGAGTTTGCTACTTTGAAGCAACGAAATCTTTCCGTAGCTGAATATGAAGCTCAGTTCTCTCGGCTATCTCGTTATGCTACTCACTTGATATCTACCGAGAAGATGAAGGCTAAGCGCTTTCTTAATGGGCTAAAGCTGCAGTATATCAACCAGTTGGCACCGATGGAAATTCAAACTTATTCCGAGATGGTGAGAAAGGCTCAAGTGTTGGAAGATACTTTGGAAAAGACGGAGAGAATCCGTAGGAAGAGTGTTAAGATTGATCAACACCATACTGGTTCTGGGATGATCAAGCCTAGTCATGGAAGGAAGAGGCCCATTAGTAGGTTTGGTTCGTGGAAGGGCAAGATGCCAAAAATTGAAGACGAGAAGCATGGCCCTATTGTTCCATTCAAGGGCGTATGCAAGTACTGTGATCGTCCAGGTCACAAGATGGAGGAGTGCTGGCGCAAGTTGGGTGCCTGTTTACGTTGTGGCAGTAGGGACCACCGTATTCCCGAGTGTCCCTTTTTATCTGAGCGAGCTACCCCGGTGAAATCGCAAGGAATCAAGAAGTAACAAGGCAAGCTCCAGGCTCTACAAGAAGATGAGACAGGACACGCCGAGGAGGGTGGACTCGTCGAAGGTACTCTTATTATACATAATAAATCAGCTTTTGTTCTTTTTGATACTGGTGCCACTCATTCTTTTATTTCTCGGAGATTTGCGAAGTCTTTAGCTGTGAAGCCAGTTTTGATGAATTCTCCGTTAGAGATTTCGACCCCTATTGGTTCCGGATCAGCAATTAAGTATTTCTATCCTTCCAGTAAGGTCATGATCAATGAACAAAACCTGCCAGCTAATTTAGTTTGTATGGACATGAATGATTATGGTGTAATCCTAGGAGCAGATTGGATGGCTAAGTATGAGGCAAATGTTCAGTGCAGATCTAGTTTTGTGTCTTTCACTGGACACCCTGGACTTTCTTTTATAGGACTTAGACGCCATAAGTCTGTTCCACTTATTTCGGCTCTTCGAGCTGATAAGCAGATGAGGAGAGGATGTAAGGCTTTTCTAGCCTTTGTTTCTGTGACCCCTGAGTAGAAGATTGAGATTGAGGACCTTTTTGTCGTCCGAGATTTTCCAGATGTCTTTCCTGAGGAACTACCAGGACTCCCTCCTGAAAGGGAAGTTATCTTTTCTGTTGATCTAATTCCTGGTGCGACCCCTATTTTCAAAGCTCCTTATCGTATGTCTCTTGCGGAGCTAAGGGAACTAAAGCAGCAGTTGATGGAATTGCTTGAGAAATGGTTCATTCGTCCTAGTACTTCCCGTGGGGAGCCCCTGTATTATTCGTCCGGAAGAAGGATGGTTCGATGAGGTTGTGCATCGATTATCGACATTTGAACCAGTTGACTATTAAAAGCAGATATCCATTGCCAAGGATTGATGAGTTATTTGATCAGATAGCAGGAGCTCTGTATTTTTCTAAGATCGACCTTTGATCTGGATATCATCAGTTACGAATTAAGGAGGAGGATATCTATAAAACAGCCTTCCGCAGCAGGTATGGGCATTTCGAATTTGTAGTAATGCCTTTTGGGCTAACGAATGCACCTGTAGCTTTCATGCAGCTGATGAACGATGTGTTTTGGCCCTATCTTGATCAATGGGTCGTGGTGTTCATTGATGACATCTTGATTTATTCTAAGAGTGAGGAGGAGCATGCTGAACATTTGAGGATGGCATTGCAACTATTGAGAGATCATCAGTTATATGCCAAGTTTAGTAAGTGTGATTTCTGGCTACAAGAGGTGTCCTTTCTAGGGCATATCATCACAAAAGAAGGTATTTCGGTTGATCTTTCGATCCGCGTGTGAGGGCGCACGTCGATGTGTTCGGGTTTCGCACTTAACTATCCGCTTCCCCGGACCGTGCATGAAGAGAAAGGCAACGATGCCCCACGGTATTAGACGTGGACCTCGGGGATCCCGATATGGCCATAGTCCACAACCATCTTGGGCCTATAGTTCATCAGCTTGACCCGCCTCCATCGGGATTTAATCCCGCACCCACATTAAACTTGCCGTACCCACGGCAGACATCCGTATGGCTTTGTCGTTGTCTTCGATGCTTCAAATGCGGACTCTCGTCCGAACAATGGATGGTCCGTTAGTGACCGACATATATATCGGGATCTAGTCCCGCACTTGCATTAAACTTGCCGTACTCACGGCAGACATTTGTACGGATTTATTTCCATTTACGTCGTACTTTCAATACGGACCTTTGTCCGAGCATAAAGTGGTCCATGAATGACCGACAAAATCTGAATGGAACAAGATGGCTCTCGTCACCCCTAGACCCTACGCAGGGGGATATCAATAAGGCCTCTGTGGGCCACATTTAGACCTCGGGTCCGTCCCGATCATGGTCATTGTCTGACCCACATCCTCGGCCTATAGCCCGCCCCCCTTTGAACACATATTGGTTCTGGGACCTGATCCCGGGACATCCTCCCGTTGCCCCTTGGCACCGGAAATACTGACGATGCCCACGTGAGCCTGGCTTTGACCGCGGGGGGCCCACCGCAGCATGGTTGCGGCTTGATCTTGCACCAGGCCGACAAACTTATTTGTTTCCGACCACTCTAGTCGGGATTTAACTGAACGCTTCCCGTTCCTCTGGACAATAAATTTGTCGTATCTCGACGTACGCGTGTTCCGATTTTCCCGTGACGATTACGCTATTCTCAAGCAGGACACTCGTCCGAACAGTAAATGGTCAACACATGACCGACATGAGCTTAAATACTTTCTTTACACCCTCGTATGAGAACTTCAGCATTTCTTAATAGATTTTTTATGCAATTAATTTTCAGGCCATGAGGCCCCTTTTCCTGACAATCAATCAAGGGTTTTTCCCTCTCTGAGGGGATGTAATTAACGTCGTAGCCTTTATGGTACGGCGAGTTTTCAGTCCCGACACGAACCACACAATCGTCTGATTAGTCAGATCGAGCGCACAATAAATCGTCACTTTGTGATTGGCATGCCCACGCACTTAATAAACCCAAATAACCATAGATCTATATTAATTAATAAAAAGTGCGTCCACAGGAGGTGACACGGATAGATGGATCTAGCAGCTTATTCTACACGGTTGAAGAGCACCCTACTCGGGAAGATACAGACTGCTGCCTCCCCAAAGATATAAGCAATCCGTCAGTCCCCGTCAAGGGTCTGGAATTCACAACCAGTCGGATGGCCAGGATGTTACAAAAGCAACACATCCCCTCCGATCAATCTCATAAAAATAAAGAAGCTTTCCAGAAAATGTGGTATCCTGCAAGTCTGGATAAGAAAATGAGACGCGTCTCTCAGCACCCGGGGTTGGGCTTCACCCTGGAAGAATACTACTACAGTGGGCGATACGAGGTGGACACCATCTCCGCCTTCTACCCTGCTAAAGATAGCCCACTAGGGGCAACCTTTGATGAATACCCAGCGGAAGCTGAATATGCTGAGCCGGATCAAATCGGAAATCAAGAAGCGGAGGCCATAATTCCTTGCCGATGCTGGGAGAAGGTCTATCCCGAAGAGGCGGCCCTTCAAGCCAAAATTGACACGGCTAGCAGCAGCGAGGCCGAAGATGTTGAAGAGGCAGGGATCTCTCCCTCTAGTGAAATCCTACCAATGATGAGCTCAGCACCTCTCACGCCAATCAGAGGAGCCCCAGCCAACTCCGACCAAGAGGTATATGCTGCCAAGAAGAGGAATGCCACTTCTATTGAAGATGCAACTGCCCCAGAAGGTGAGACCTCCTCACCCTCTGCTACAAGACTGGGTTGCTGTTCCAACCCAACAACAAGCAGTCACCAATCTGTCACGATTGTAACCCCAACTACAAGGGCTGAAGTTGCTCTCTCGCCCATGGAAACTGTAACGGCGGTGGATATGCCGAGAGAACAAAATGCACGGCCGCTATTAAATGAAGCAGAGGACCTTCGAGAGGCTCTGATAATGTCAAATGAGGAAATCTAGGTCCTTGACCCCGAAGATGGTATTCCAGATTTCGTTAACCTCCAACCGACACCTCCGGAGATAGAAGACGGAGGCCAAGCCACAGTCGATGAGCTGATAGAAGTCAATCTGGGAGATGAGATAGACAGCAGGCCTACCTTTCTCAGTGCCCAATTATCGCCAGAAGAACGGGAGCTGTACATCCAGCTGCTGCAAGAGTACCAGGATAGCTTTGCCTGGACTTACAAAGAAATACCAGGGCTAAGCCCTGCAGTCTCGCAACATGAGCTGGCAATCAGTCCTGGAGCCGAGCCGGTGAAGCAACCACCGCGGCATATGAGGCCAGAGCTCATCACTCAAATCTGTACAGAAGTCGACAAGCTCATTGACATGGGATTTGTCGAAGAAAATCAGTACACCACATGGCTGGCGAACATTGTCCTTGTGAAAAAGAAGAATGGACAGATCCGAATATGTGTTGACTTCTGAGATCTGAATAAAGCCTGCCCCATGGATGACTTTCCGGTGCCAATAACGAAAGTTATGATTGATGCTACAACCGGCCATGAGGCCTTATCATTCATGGATGGGTCATCCGGCTACAACCAGATATGGATCGCGGAGCATGACCGGGTCCACACCACCTTTCGAACCCCTAAATGCATCTATCACTACAAGAGGATGCCATTCGGACTGAAGAATGCTGGCACAACTTATCAACACGCAATGATCAGAATATTTGATGAATTGCTCTACCACAAGGTCGAGTGCTACATAGATGATATGGTGGTCAAGACCAGAAGAAAAGAAGACCATCTGCAAGACCTCCGGATCATTTTTCAGAGGCTGAGGCAGCATGAATTGAAGATGAACCCTATGAAATGCGCGTTCAGAGTGTCGAGCGGAAAATTCTTGGGTTTCATTGTCAGATACCGGGGAATCGAGATAGGCCCCGCAAAAATCAAAGCAATTCAGGAGCTACCTACACCAAGGAACCTCTCTGAGCTGAGATCACTGTAGGGCCGCTTGGCTTATATTCGACGGTTCATTTCCAATTTGTGAGGGCGATGCCAGCCTTTCCACAAATTGATGATGAAGGATGTTCCCTTCCACTGGGATGAAGAGTGCCAGACAGTCTTTGACAAGCTGAAAGACTATCTGAAGACTCCTCCAGTGTTGGGCGCACCGTTGAAAGGACGGCCGCTGATATTATATATAGCAGCCACACACAACTCTCTGGGGGCAATGCTGGCCCAGAATAATGAAGAAGGGAAAGAACAAGCACTCTACTACCTCAGTCGGAGACTGGTCAAGACTGAGGAGAAATATACTTATATTGAGAAGATCTGTCTGGCACTGGTCTTCGCAGTCAAGAAGCTTCGACACTATATGTTATCGCATGAGATTAGCCTGGTATCCAAAGAGGACCCGCTAAAATATATTATGTCCCAGCCGGCACTCAAAGGTCGCTTGGGCAAATGGGCGGTCATCCTTATGGTGTTTGATATCTCCTACGTGCCGTGAAAGGCCGTCAAAGGCCAAGCTATTGCAGACTTCTTCACCGAGAACCCGGTACCAGAAGACTGTCCACTGGAACTGGAACTTCCTAAAGATGAAACCCTAGAAGCCGCTCAAGTGCAGCCCTCCTTGTGGCAACTATATTTTGATGGTGCTTCCAGAATCGACACCTCGGCCATTGGGTCAGCCAGGGTCAGAGCAGGGGCAGGCATAGTCCTGAAGTCTCCAGAAGGAGAAGTTGTTCACACATCTTGCTCGATAAACAAGCCGTGCATGAATAAGGAAGCACAGTATGAAGCCTTAATAATCAGGTTGCAGATCACACTGTCCATGGGGATTCAGATGCTGGAAGCATTCGGGGACTCCATGCTAGTTATAAAACAACTGGAAGGAGAGTTCGATGTGTGGAAGCAAGAGCTCCTCCCCTACCATCAGCTGGCAACCGGCCTGATGTCAAGATTCTACTTCATCAGCATCAAGCATGTCAACCGAGGCCAGAACGCTCAGGCGGACGCCCTCCCTAAATTGGCTAGTTCTTTGGCAATCCCGCCAGACACAGTCCTGAACATAACAGTGATCAACCACCGGCAGGTCTCCAGTGTGATAGAGGTCTTGGCCGACGAACAAGAGAATGAGGTGGCAGCCGTCGAAGAGGCTCAACAGCCCGATTGGCGAGAACATGTCCTGCTGTGGTTTCAGCACCAGCAGCTCCCAAGAGAGAAAGAACAGAGAATGAAACTCCTGAGGGTCAAAGACTCTTACGAGATGAGAAGTGGAACCCTGTTCCAAATAATGGCGGATGCCCGAAGAAAAGTTCTACTTCGTTGCTTGTCTTCAGCAGAAGCTAGGCAGGTGATGCAAGAAGTCCATGCAGGTTCAGCGAGAGCGCATCAGGCCGGCTCGAAGATGAAAATTGAGATAAAGAAATTGGGTTACTATTGGCCCACTATATTTGATGACTACTGCAAGTTCGGCCAGGCTTGTCAGAAATGACAAGAGTACGCCAATGTGTCAAGAAGACCTCCAGTGCCACTACATCCTACCTTACCAAGCTGGCCATTTGCTCAGTGGGGCACGGACATGGTAGGGCCACTGCCAGCATCTTCATTAGGGTGCAAATACATCTTAGCAGCTACAGATTACTTCTCCATATGGGCAGAGGCAGTAGCACTGAGAGAAGTGACGGGAGAATTGGTTGCAAGGTTCTTTCGGCAGAACATAATATTTCGGTTCGGGATTCCTAGCCTGATCATCTTTGACAACGGCAGCCATTTCAAAAACTAGAAGGTTTATCGGCTAGCTGACAAATACCAGATTGACTGGAGGACAACGTTCCCCTACAACCCTCAAGCCAATGGACTTGCAGAAGCCTTCAACAAAACACTATGCATGTTGCTGGCAAAGACTGTCAAGTCTAATAAAAAAGACTGGGAAGAAAAGATGTACGAGGCACTTTGGGCCTATTGTACCGTCTATAAAACCCCGATTGGCTGTTCGCCATTCTCCCTCGTGTATGGGTCAGAGGCTGTGGTGCCGATTGAATTAGAAGTCCCCTCGCTGCGAGTCGCCATCCAGCATGGACTAGTCAGCGGTGAACAAACTAATGCAGAAAGAAGATTGGAAGAGCTCGCTGAGCTCGAAGGGAAGCGCCTTCGTGCGCAACAAAATATTCAACTATACCAAGCTCGCATGGCCTGTGCTTTCGATAAGCTGGTGTGGACGCCAAAAAATGATGATGATGATCATGGCGACATTCGCGTCTACGCATTAGAGCGCGAGTCGAAGATAGAAATGCCGAATAAACCTCATGCCTCGCCCGATCAGGACGAGAACCCACTTGGTGGTCCGCTACCCGCTAAGGAAGCCCCCTAAGCAGAAGATACAGCTACAACGCTCCGACCGGCCATGTCAAGAGCTGAATCAAAGAAAAGTCGGGAACTCCGACACAGTCTCGGGATGCACCGAAACTCATGCAAAGTCTGGGACCAAGTCCCAAAGGCTGTAAACAGAATATTATGAGGGCTATACATTGCAACTAGAACATTCCAGGAGCGCCGACACTCGAATAAATGGCTGCGGCTTCGAAAAGAATCCATTCGAGGCTTAAAACGGCGCGAAAGGGCCTTAAATCGGCGCGCTCTAAACCGGCGCGCCCCATTTTTTTCATGTGCCCTTGCTTTGGCCGTAAACCGGCGCGCCCTTCTTCTTGGGTTAAACCGGCGCGCCCCTTTTCCCCTTCATATGGGTTAAACCAGCGCGCACCCTTTCCCTTGTATTTCACGTGAATCCGACGCGCAAATGAGCCGTCCCATCTACATTCCGATGCTCTGTTTTGCATCATTATGGCCTGCAGAGAACATTCAATGCCCATGGCTCTACTTCTACCTTCATTCGACAGCACACAAGCAGCAGCAGCAAGGCAAGCTCCGGCAGATCTCTGAGCGTCCCATCCTCGGAAGAGCAGCAGTGTACGGGACAAATGAACAACGTCCAGCACAGCCAGTCAACTCCCGACTTCGTTGCGGACGAGGTGGAAGTGGCAGGGGCGCTCCCAGGCTGGCTGATACATAAAGGGGGCAGCATTGTGAAGCCGAGGAACAAGGAGGAGGATCAAGAGAAGGAGGGAACAGAAGAAGAAGAGAGAAGAGGCTAGAGGGGAGGCTGCTGGTTCGGCTAAGGTCCCTAACGTCCGAAGAGAAGAAGAAGCTACATCCATCCCCATCTGCAAGGTGAAGAAGAAAAAGAGAGAGGGTGAGAAAGAGAGAGGGGAGAGAGGGGGAAGAGCTTGTGCTCTGTTCCTCCTTCTCCCCCACCGATGTATCTTCTTTTCCCACCTCAACACTTAGCTTCCCTTTTATCTTCTCCGTTGTATTCTTCCTTTCCTTTCCCTTGAGGATGAATAAAAGAATGACTTTGTAAGCATGCGCAGTATTCTATGGCTCTGATCCTTCCCCCCCTTTTTCTTCCGTTTCATTTCTCTGGTTCTCTAAATCACCTGGGGTCCTTGGAAGCTTGCCCTTCTGTGGCATGAACTCTGAGGGAACCCATTCGAAGGGTGAACAGTCATGGCCACCTACGGCCTACATCCGTCCCGTTCCACGAATTCATCACCCGTGAGTTGTGAGAGCTCTTGAAGGCTAGTCCTCGAGCTCCCCAACGCTCACATTTGGGTTTTTGGACCGCCATGAGGTCTAGATTTGAGGTGCACCCCGGAGTTATCTGTTTGGTGTTCCTTATTGCTCTCTGGCAACTCCCAGTCCAGGGGAGGTGCTGCCCAAATTTCGCCAGGATGAGAACACTCAAGAACAGACGAGCAGGATGAGTTCTCTGAGCATAAGAATAGCCGAACAAGTGAGCAAGCTAAGTCCTCGGAAGATAAGAACAGTTCATGCCTGAAGCTACCCCTGAATCAAGCTAAACATCTAAGTTCTTGCATAATAAACCCCTCAAGTAAACATCCAAAAACAAGTACTCATTCACCTCAACAAATGTTAAGAAGCATCATAATGATTTAAAATGTCAATTGAACAAACAATCTACTCATTTGATCAATCTGCAAGTTGAAGAAATAAGAACAGAGGCAATAAGAATCAAACAGATTGAGATAAAACCCACAGAAGCTATTCCGACATGCCCTTAATCCGGCGTGGGTTAACCCGGCGCGCTACCCCCCCCGTGCCGGTTTAGCCCCACACTCAAATTCATCTTCAAACTCCTAAGCCTCAATCCGGCGTGCTACCCCCCTGCGCCGGATTAGCTCCACACTCAAACCCACTTCGGATTTTCGGAGCTCAAACCGGCGCGCCCCACTCTTCTTAGGCTATTCCGGCGCGACCCCTCTCCCTCCTTGGCATTAACTTAACCCGGCGCGCCCCCTTTACACCTCCATAGCCGGCGCGCCTCCCTTGCATCATGTTAAACCGGCGCGCCCCTCCTCTCTTCCTTCATATCCATTAAATCGGCGCGCCTCTTTTATATAAAGAGGGGGAGGTAAATAATGATAATAAAAGGGAGAAAGGTTCAAACAAAAAATGCCAAGATCAATGCCAAATAAAAAAAATTTGAAGGAACTCTATTACCCGTGCTTCAATTAAAAATTAAAGAACCCCGCGACCTGACCGCGCAGGTCGATCCGCGTGTGAGGGCGCACGTTAGTGAGCTTGGGCTATGCACTTAATAATTCACTCCCTCGGACTGGGTGCAAAGAGAAAATCGACGATGCCATATGGTATCGGACGTGGTTTACGGAATTTCTGACATGGCCATAGTCCGAAATCATCTCCGGCCAATAGTCTATCAGCTTGACCCGTCTCTACCGGGATCCAATCCCGTATTCTCATTAAACTTGCCTTGTTCGTGGCAGACATTCACGCGGTTTTGTGACCGTCTTTTATACTACAAGCACGGAGCTTCGTCCGAACATGAAGTGGCCCATGAGTGACCGACATAGTCTGAACATTCACGTCCCAATACGGGTTTCTAGCATAGTTTGTCTTTCACTATCCTCCTGCATGATTAGCATTCTCTCTAGGCCGTAGGGCCCTTATTCCCAGCAATCAATCAAGGGTGTTCCCCCGTATGAGGGATGTAAATAACGCCGTGGCCTTTACGGCACGGCGTGTTTCGGTCCCGACACGAACTACATAATTATCTGATTAGTCAGATCGAGCGCACCATGGGCTTCCATGAAGCCCGAATAAATCGTCACTTTGTGACTGGCACGCCCTCGCACTAAATAAACGAATTAACCCCGATCAACAAACGAACAGATTCCCCCTCGAATTTTAGTGCGTCCACAGCTGGTCAAAGGTCGAGAATTCAAGAAAGGAGACCTGGTAATGGTCAAAAAGAGGGAAGTGATGGCCGCCAACCCCAAGGGGAAGTTGGTCAAAAACTAGGTCGGACCATATATCATCCACCGAGTATATGAAGGGGGTGCCTACATCCTGGTAGACCACAAAGGAGTCGTCCAGTTCTCTCCCCTCAATGGAAAGCATATAAAGCTGTATCACACGGTGCAAACTGTGTTCCCTGTGTAGTCGGGATACCTATACCTTGGTCTAGTGGCACTCCGCCCTAATCGAGGTACCTTCATCTTGGTCGAGTGGCACTCTGCCCTGATCGAGCTACCCTTACCTTGGTCTAGTGGCACTCCGCCCTGATCGAGCTACCCTTACCTTGGTCTAGTGCCATGGTCCAGTGGCACTCCGCCCTGATCGAGCTACCCTCACCTTGGTCTAGTGGCACTCCACCCTGATCGAGCTACCCTTACCTTGGTCCAGTGGCACCTCGCCCTGATCGAGCTACCGTCATCTTGGTCTAGTGACACTCCACCCTGATCGAGCTACCTTCATCTTGGTCTAGTGGCACTCCGCCCTGATCGAGCTACCCTTACCTTGGTCTAGTGGCACTCCACCCTGATCGAGCTAAACTTACCTCAGTCTAGTGGCACTCCGCCCTGATCGAGCTACCCTTACCTTGGTCTAGTGGCACTCCACCCTGATCGAGCTAAACTTACCTCGGTCTAGTGGCACTCTGCCCTGATCGAGCTACCCTTACCTTGGTCTAGTGGCACTCCGCCCTGATCGAGCTACCCTTACCTCGGTCTAGTGGCACTCCGCCCTGATCGAGCTACCCTCACCTTGGTCCAGTGGCACTCCGCCCTGATCGAGCTACCCTCACCTTGGTCTAGTGGCACTCCGCCCTGATCGAGCTACCCTTACCTTGGTCCAGTGGCACCCCACCCTGATCGAGCTACCTTCATCTTGGTCTAGTGGCACTCCGCCCTAATCGAGCCACCCTTACCTTGGTCTAGTAGCACTCCACCCTGATCGAGCTACCCTTACCTTGATCCAGTGGCACTCCGCCCTGATCGAGCTACCCTCACCTTGGTCTAGTGACACTCCGCCCTGATCGAGCTACCCTTACCTTGGTCCAGTGGCACTCCGCCCTGATCGAGCCACCCTTACCTTGGTCTAGTAGCACTCCGCCTTGATCGAGCCACCCTTACCTTGGTCCAATGGCACTCCGCCCTTGGTCCAGTGGCACTCCGCCCTGATCGAGCTACCCTCACCTTGGTCTAGTGGCACTTTACCCTGATCGAGCTACCCTTACGTTAGTCCAGTGGCACCCCGCCCTGATCGAGCTACCTTCATCTTGGTCTAGTGGCACTCCACCCTGATCGAGCTACCCTTACCTCGGTCTAGTGGCACTCCGCCCTGATCGAGCTACCCTTACCTTGGTCGAGTGGCACTCCGCCCTGATCGAGCTACCCTTACCTTGGTCTAGTGGCACTCCGCCCTGATCGAGTTACCCTTACCTCGGTCTAGTGGCACTCCGCCCTGATCGAGCTACCCTTACCTTGGTCTATTGGCACTCCGCCCTGATCGAGCTACCTTCATCTTGGTCTAGTGGCACTCCGCCCTGATCAAGCTACCCTTACCTTGGTCTAGTGGCACTCCGCCCTGATCGAGCTACCCTTACCTCGGTCTAGTGGCACTCTACCCTAATCGAACTCACGTAATATCAACAACATTGCCATTGCAGGCCTTATGCCCGAATTGGCATAGATCTCTTCTTTGCGTTAGCATTGTTTCCTTGCTGACGAATAAACCCTTCTCCTCGGCGCAAGACTTCGTGTCCCAGCCGACCGTTTATACAACATTGCCATTGCGGGCCTTACGCCCGAATCGGCACAGATCTCTCCTTTGCGTTAGCATTGTTTCCTTGCTGATGAATAAACCCTTCTCCTCAGCGCAAGACTTCGTGTCCCGGTCGACCCTTTATACAACATTGCCATTGCGGGCCTTACGCCCGAATCGGCATAGATCTGTCCTTTGCGTTAGCATTGTTTCCTTACTGACGAATAAAGCCTTCTCCTCGGCGCAAGACTTCGTGTCCCAGCCGACCCTTTATACAACGTTGCCATCGCAGGCCTTACGCCCGAATTGGCACAGATCTCTCCTTTGCATTAGCATTGTTTCCTTGCTGATGAATGAACCGTTTCTCCTCAGCGCAAGACTTCGTGTCCTAGCCGGTCCTTATACAACATTGCCATTGCGGGCCCTACGCCCGAATCGGCACATATCTCTCCCTTACGTCAACATTGTCTCCTTGCTGTCGAATAAACACCTTTTCCTTGGCACAAGAGTTCGTGTCCTAGCCGACTCTCTCAACGTCCTTCTGTTATATGAGTCCAAAAAAAAGGGAAAAGAAACAAAAATGGGGTTAAAAAATAGAGATACCCCGCCGGACTTGTTCCTGTATTCGGAACAAGGGCAAAAATGGCTATAACCCGGCTGTGTCAAAAACCCGAAAGGACGTTGCAGGCAAAATCGGGTACCCCGTCATGTGAAAACCCAAAAGGGCGTGTGGGCAAAAGTAAGAGGGGGCTGACTTCGGCAAAAATCCGAAAAGGAGCTTGAGTCGGTAATGTGATAAAAAAATGAAATGATAAAAAAATTTGAAATGAGATGATGATGTAGTAACGAGGTTACCCTCGTTCGTCATTCCACTTCCATCTACCTTTTCGACCCTTGTCACCATCGGCAAGATCGGTCGCTACCCTTTCGACCCTTGTCACCATCGGCAAGATCGGTCGCTACCTTTTCGGTCTTTGTCACCATCGGCAAGACCGTCTACCCCTTTGGTCCTTGTCACCATCGGCAAGATCAACCGTCTACCCCTTCAATCCTTGTCACCATCGGCAAGACCGGCTACCTTTTCGACCCTTGTCACCATCGGAAAGATCGGTCGCTACCTTTCGGCCCTTGTCACCATCGGCAAGACCGGCTACCCTTTCGATCCTTGTCACCATAGGCAAGATCAGCTACCTTTTTGACCCTTGTCACCATCGGCAAGATCGGTCGCTACCCTTTCGGTCCTTGTCACCATTGGAAAGACCATCTACCCTTTCGGTCCTTCTCACCATTGGCAAGACCGTCTACCTTTTCGGTCCTTGTCACCATTGACAGACCCGTCTACCCTTTTGGTCCTCCCCTGTCACCATCGACAGGACTGGTTGATGTCCCCCTAACTCGGGGTTTTCATACTTTGCATCGGTGTCTATCCGATGTTGATGAATGAATCACTGCTGACCCTCGTCATCATCGACGAGATCGGTCGGCATTTCCTTCCAACCCGGACCTTATGTCCGTATTTATAAGCAAACTCCCCTCTACCGTGAACATTTGCCCGCTTCAGCAAAAGCTACAAATAAACCCATATTCTTCTCTTTCGGCCCTTGGCGGCCCCTCAACCTTCCCTCCTTATTCTCCAAAGCTTGACTCAGACGGATCAATAGTCCCGAGGAAAGGTTGCGTCGTGGTGGAGCGAACCCCTCGACCCTTCTCTGAAGGTGCGATCGCTCTCCCACTCTAGCGACTAATATACTCCGGACTAGGTGAATCCATTCAGTAGGCCGATATGCAAAGTAAAGGAACGAAAGTTTCCATTCAAATAGCGAAAAAGGGGGATACATGTTACCAGAGGCATAAATCCCCCAGAATACGTGAAAGTCCACAGAAAAGGGGAGAAGGGGATAAAATGACAAGGCTATTGCAGCGAACAGTAAAAAATATCCTCGAATTCCAGTAGCCCCAGAGACGGGAAGCTGGCCAGCTCCTGTAGACGGTCTTCCGCATCCCGCAGTTGCACCAACTTCTCCTCGAGGGACACGGCTTGCCCTTCTGCCAGCTCAGCTGCCTCCGTGTGCTGGACTCACAGTTGATCGGACGATGCTAGCTCCACCTCAGCTCGGTCAAGTTCGGCGTGAAGTTCAATTATCCGATTCTTCAAGAAAGTCCGGCGCTGGCCAGAATCATCAGCGGCATCACGCATCTGCTGGGCAGTTCCTCTCAGTTATTGGAGGGCGGCCCGACACTCCGTGCTTTCAAGCTTTGCGGCCGCCATTTGGTCTAGCAAGTTGCGGCCCATAAATTCCCTCCTGTTCACATGCCTCAGGAGCAAGACTACCCGCTGCACCCAGTCCTCCATGGGGCAACCGAAAGCTTGCAAGGTGTGGGAGAGATGCTCAGCAAGGACCCTCAGCTGTGCAAATGTTAGCTCCGGGCGAGCCGTCACGGTCTCCCGCAATGTCTCCAGATACTGCCACACTAGGTCGCTTGAGGATTGCAGACCAACTGACGGTGTATTCGGAAGCTAAAATTCGACCTGGCTGTCGACGGCGGCCCAAATATCGTCACTCGGAGCAGAAGATGAGGATAGCATGTCTTGCAAAGTGCCCACACCTGGACTGGCCTCCGCGGACAATGCAACAGCAGAATTGTCAATGACTGCCACTTCTCTCCCAACCTCGGGCGAGAGCGTCACGTCTGAGCCTTGGATGATGGGGAGCGATTGGTCACCAATTCCACCCCCCCAGCTACCACCAGTGATGATTCGGTGGTAGGGGTAAGGGTCGGTGAGCTCCCGATCACTCCTTCCACAATTTCTCCTTCCTCTGCCCCAGGAAGGCCCTCGTCCAGTTGAAGTGGCTCGTCAACAACGACGAGCTGCTGCTGCTCCGAAGCCGCAACCGACGGCTCGGATCCGACAACCATCTCCAGTACCTCCGAGTCCGCTACCATCATATAGTCCTTTGGATACCTCATGGCTATAGGCCTCAGGACCGGCGGGAACATGGGCGGATCTGCACTGAGAGGCGGTAGAGGTACCCTCACGGTTATCACCGGCGGGGCAACCTCGCCCTGTCCAACAGGAACCTGCAAAAGGAAAGGGAGCATAAGATTCTCAGAAGACCAGCACAATGGTCGGACGAGAATGAACACAAGACCAGGAAAGTGCAGTTCTTACCTCAGCCGACACTAAGCTCAGGTCCGCAACAGTGGGAGCCACTGTCTCCATCCCTTTTGACCCTTCCCCTACTAAAGGACCCGATAGTCCGAAGCTACTCGGTGTCAACCTTGGAGGACTAAAGGTCGCGAAGTCACTTTCATAAGGAGAAGACACTGCGGCATTCCCCGCCTCGGTGCCCGTAAAAAGGAAATCTTCGTCACTCGAGTCGCTGCCGTAGTCCAACTACTCCGACGAGGATGAACTTTGAACCACCAACAGTTCTTTCTCTCTCACGCCAGTGGTCCTCCACCTAGAGGGCTTCCTGTCGGAGCTTCTGGCTCGATGGGGACCTGCTCAACAGACTCGACAGCAGAGATGACGGGTGAACTGGCTTCGGGGATACATTGGCTCCCTGGAATCATCCCAGGTGCTTTGGAGATTTCCTCAGTCGACTCCACGACAGGGGGGGAGGGTGGTCGAATCTCGACAGAAGCTGAAGAAAATGAAGCGCCCATGTAAGCACAAGGGACAACGGACAATAAAGTCTGCAACTAGATGGGCCATCAATTACCATCTATTTCATGACTGGGCGTCGGAGAAGGCAGGTCTATCTACACCGCATCTTCTCTCTCTCCGGCTCCAGCTGAGGCGGCGGCCGCTTGCGCGGCCATTGCAGATGAAGCAACTGCATTTGCAAGAATGAGAACTGATCTATGTGGCCAAGGTGACGACTAGACGTAGGATAAGAGGCATACCTTGGGTCACGCGAGCTGAAGGATGAGAGGCCTTGAATTCCTCAAACGAGACCACTTTTGGAAGAGCGACCGCAGGTGCTGCCTCCGCAGTCTTCTTCCGACGAGCCCGCTTCACTCGGGTAGCGGCCTCCCGTACCTGGGACCTCGTCCGCTTCCGGGAATCACCTGGAGGAAGTGGCGTTGTGGTCGGGGGAGCTTCTGGGACTTCAAAATGTGCCGACTTCTGTGCCTTTATCAGCAGCTCCCTAAAATGCTTGGTCTCCTCCGAGGAAAGCCGCACTGCACACAGGCAAGGAGAGATGACGCACACGGCAACAGAAGGGAAAAGCCTGAGGTTGAAGAAAAGGGAAGGGAGAAATATGCCTGCCGGTCCCGTATAAAAGGGAGAAAGTGGCCAATAGAATAGCGAAGGCTCTTTGTCCCTGGAAGTAGCCTCGCGGACCAGCCAACATATGTCTCCTATCGCTTCACACTGTTCGGCCATCAACCCAAGGTCCTCATGGCCGCGTGAAGATAGATGGTAGTATAAGCTAAGGTGGTCCAGCCCCTACCCATCTGCATACTTGAAAGACAAAAGAACAGGTTGGCCCAATATGCCTTCACTGGGGCCACCCACTGAAATCCCGTGGGAACGCAGCAGTGCGAACAACCAGGGGGTGCCATCATAAAGCTCCGGCCTTCGGTCTTATTTCCTGATAAAAGTTCTGTATGGATAAAGATGATCGCTCTCAGGACGCCAAGAAGCTGTAGAAGGCATCGGCTCCTCCACCGGTAAAGGGATTTGTTGGAGGACCAGTCGTTCGCCGCTCACACAGCACTGGTCTTGGAGCGTTTTCAAAAAGCCATCTTTACTGATCTCCGGTAGCTTTGGCTCGACCTTGGATGTACCCTATTTGGCAGCCTTCCTGATGGTGGCATCACCCACGACTCCCTTTGGCTCGGGTCCACTTCTTCACATTCGGGAGCTGGTTGAGTTGGGCCTCACGCTATTAAGGCCCCTTATCTAGTTTATAGCTTTCCTTTGAGTCATTTTTGATGTATTTCCATTTTATTTGAGTCATTTCCCTAGGTCTAGCACTTATTTTCCTATGTTTTGGTATCATCATGATGTCTAATGTAGCTATTGGGCCCCATTTGTTGGACTAGGCCCATTAGCACCCCCACCCCCCCTTGGTTATTTGTAGTTGTTTATTTTGTCAGGGACTTAATGTAAAGAGTGGGTTGCCTATATATAGGACCCCCACTCCTCTCATTTGGAGTTAATGAATCAATCAATGAAAAATGCTATTTGAGAGTCCAAAGCTTAGTTAGTGGAGTGATTCCAATAGTTTTTTGGGTGAGAGACCCTAGGGGAGAGATTCCCCACCCATTACCCTCTTAATCTCTCTATTTCACCCCTCTTTCTCTCTCCTCCAACCCCAATTTCGAATTTGCTTCTCTCTCCTCCCTTCCCCAACCACCTCCACTAGCTACCCACCTCATTTAAGACCCTCCACTTCCCCAAGCCACCATTACTCCACCCCCTAGTCCCAAGGGAGCTTCCACCAATCCTAGCTCCACCTCCCAACCCCCAACTACCCCACCCACTTCCCCATGCACCCTTCCCACTATCCCAAGCATCCATTCCCTTCCCCAACACAACTCTTCCCATTCCCAAAGCCCCACTAACCACATTAGTCCATTTTCAAATTCTCTCCTTCTCTCTTCCCCACCCATCCCAAATTCGTATCTCCCCTCTCACCCACTGCAAACACCACCTTCTAGACCCCATTCTCCCCCATCCACACCTTGGAACATCCCCTCCAAGACCCCCTTACAACCTAAGGTCACCCCTACACCTCCCCTCCACCAAGAAACCCCCTCTTTCCCCCCTCACTTCTTGAAGCAGATTGAAGCTGTGCAGACCTGCACTTTGGCCCCTGTTGCAGCATCGCTCACGGCTGCCTCCTGGTGAATCTGGGGACGTGGCCTACATCTCTGGAAAGATCTCCCAGTCTACTTCGCAGGCGAGGTGGAATCAACCCATTCCGAGGTCGGGGTCAACCGTAGGAGCCATTCTCCCACAACTGCGCATTGGAGTCTGCATCCGGGACCAGAACCTGAAGTATCGTTCTGCCACGACCAACCTCCAAGGATTCAGGCTGAAGTCCCTTCACAAGATTTCTTCCTCTGCCAGTCCTCTTTCAAGAACACGAAGCGGAACTTCGTTCGGCTGCCGGAGGAAATAGTTACGATTTTCTCCCTCGTGCTCACCGATCCTGCCTCCTGCTGTCTACACCGACCAGCACCTGCTCTTCAGTGTACACCGATCGCCACCGACCTCTGAAAGCATCGCCGTCACTTTCTGTTGAAAGCTACTTCGACTACGAAGACGATGCTGCTGGTCTCGTGCTGATCAGAGCTCGGGAAGGCGTACAGCGACCTCTGCAACTTGCTGCTTCCATCCAGACAGAGCCTGCGGCCAGACCGAGGAGACCCCTTCCTGCTGCTGGTGCGACCACCGCCGTCCTCCTGAGCGGCCCCAAAAATTCTGGTATCCTCCCTCCCAAGTCAGGAAACCACAGAAGGTGATCGCAATCAATTTGAAGCTCGTACGGGTCCGAAGCAGCTAGTACGGCGACCTCCTGTCCAGAACTCAGATCACAGCTGCAAGCTTTATAGTTATCACTTCTCTTCATTTCGGTCAATCCTCCCCTCCCCGCTTGGCCGGCTGAAGGCTCCACCCTGCGTGGTGGTAGTGTTTGAGTGTATTATCTTAACCCCTACCCCAAGAACCCCCTCCTGCGTGAGGAGTAGTTTTGTAAGTGGTTCGGGCCGTTCAAGCGACACCGCCGCGGCGTGTGGGGAACCACCGCCTCCCCGCTCGCCCTCGTCTCCGACCGGGACCGGTTTCTTCAAACCGGTCGAGTAAGTGTCTCTTCCTTGCTCACTTAGTGTAGCTCTACCAATATTTGAATCATGCATCGCTGAATTCGTGAGGAGCGCCCGATCCTCAAGTCCATGACTTAGAGTGATCGCCGTGGGTTATTGTGAACCGGTGCCCGCGTGCACTTTGTCGGCCCCAATTGAATTGGGCAATCTACCTTGGGGAGTCAATTCTTGGCCTTGCTGGCCCTCTACCAGCAAGGGCCCATTCCCATAAGTCACTCTTGGTATCACATAGTCACTTCGGGAACCGAGTGCAACGAGAGAGCGGCGGCCCGTTAAGGCCCATTTGGATGCTTAAAGTGCTTGTTTGACTAAGTCCGAGGTTGTGTCACATCAAGTGGTATCAGAGCAAGTCCTTGACTTGTCTCTATCAAGTCTAAGTCCTAGGACCTTTGCATTGTGTGTCCACCACTTTGGCCCTTTGTCTTGCATGTCCACCCGTAGTGGTGCTAGCTATCAACCCGGGTCATCGTCATCGGTTCCACCAATGGATCCCAATCCTCACCAACTCAACCAAGATGCTCCTAGGGAGGAACCTCAAGATAGGGTAGAGACTGCCCTCACCACCATCCTTGCTCAACTAGAGTCCCTTACCAATCGAATTGCGAGGTTAGAAGATCAAGGGTTCCACCCAAGGAACAATGAACCTAGAATTCCCCCTCCCCATGATGAGCTTCATAGGGAAGATCCTCACCCAAGAATCAATGAACCAAGAGTCCCTCCACCACATGGTGAGTTTCATAGGAATGGTTTTCCCCAAAGGAACCAAGGTCCAAGAGCCCGCCCTCCACATGTAGAGCCACATAGAGATGAGTTCCACCCAAGGAACAACGGCCCAAGAGCCCATTACCCACATGCTGAATTTTATAGGGAAGAAATGGACTATGACCCTTACTATGATTATGAGAGGCCTCGTCTCCATCAAAATAATGACCGGCGTCCACGGGATGATCCGGATGACCCCCTTTTAAGGATGATCAAGGTAGAGGCCCCAAACTTTGACGGTTCACATGAACCTAGTGTTTACCTAGAATGGGAGACCGCCATGGACCAATACTTTGAATGGTACCCCATGTCCGACCAAAGGAGAGTAAGATTGGCTAAGATGCATCTCACTAAGTTGGCCAAAACTTATTGGCTAAATCAAGAAGGTCTAAGACGAATTAGGAGGGATGAGCCTATTGACACTTGGGCGGATATGAAGAACCAACTTAGGAACAAATACCTCCCCCGAACCTACCACCAAATGCTCCTAGATGAATGGCAAAGCCTCACCCAAGAAGGAAAGACCGTGGTAGAGTACATTGAAAAATTCGACTCCTATCTTCTAAAGTGTGGAGTCCATGAGGATCCGGATGTCACCTTGTCCCGTTTTAGGAATGGGCTTCAAAGCCACATCAAGAGGGAATTATTCATGAGGGATGTTGATAACCTTGAGCTAGCTTACCAAATAGCTAGAGATGTGGAAAGATTTTCTAGGAGTTCCCGGTTTATCCCTCCCCGACCCACCGACCCCAAAGGCTTGGGACCACGTCCCATTCCACCCACCCCCATGAGAGCTCCTAACCCAAGTGGGAATCCCCCTTTAAGGTCCTACAACCCTCCCCCACCCATCACTCCAAACAAACCCGCTCCTAGTCACCCTCTCCCACGGAAGGATGACAACCCCAAAGGACCAAGTGTAGGAGCCACCCCGGGAAGTGGGCGCCAACAATGCTATAAGTGTCATGGGTATGGTCATTTTGCGGGGCAATGTCCATCTAAGGGGTTATCTAGCTTGCTTATTGAGGAAGAAGTCCAACCCCAAAAGGAACAAGAAAGTGTCATTGAGGAACATGAAGCCTTAATAGATTGGGAAGAGGAGTATGAAGCCCAATGTCTAGAGTCGGGTCTAGATCATTCCACTCCTTCAAACAACTCCCATCTAGGAGTCATTAGGTGCACCCTCACCCAACCTCAAGAAGAGGATTGGCGACGGACTTCAATTTTCCACACCTTTATCAAAATAGAAAACCATGTGAGAAAAGTGATCTTGGATAGTGGTAGTTGTGTTAATGCCGTGTCACCCGACACCGTCAAGCTCCTTGGGCTTACTCCCACCCCCCACCCAAGTCCATACCGGGTCTCATGGATCAACAACAACTCCATCCCGGTCAACACCCAATGCCTAGTGCCTCTCACTTTCTCTTCCTACCATGGCCAAATATGGTGTGACATCATACCTATGGAAGTGGGTAGCATCCTTTTAGGAAGACCTTGGCTCTATGATGTGGATGCCACCATTCTAGGAAGAAGCAACATATGCACCTTTGAGCATGAGGGTAAGACTATCCGTCTTAACCCTTCCCCACCTCGTCCAATACCCAAGAGGGACACTCTCCCTCAAGGATCACACCCCACCACTCAACAAATCTCGGGGAACTCCACCCCTCCAACCCAAGCCCTTATCCAAACCCCAAAACAAAGTAGGACCACGGGGATGACCAAGGGTATTCATCTCATCACTAGGAAAGAGCTTGAAGAGGAAATTGCTCAAGGGGTGCCTTTGTGTGCGGTTGTCATATGCTTAGGAGAACCTACTCCTTCTAATCCCCATCCCATAGAGATCCAACAACTATTGGAAGAATTTCATGATGTGTTCCCGGAAGAGCTCCCGGATCAACTCCCTCCCATGCGTGATGTGCAACACGCAATCGATCTAGTGCCGGGAGCCACCCTTCCAAACCTTCCTCATTATCGCCTCAATCCTACGGAACATGCCGAACTTAGGAGGCAAATAGAGGAACTCATTAGGAAGGGCTTCATCCGCATTAGTAAGAGTCCATGTGCCGTCCCGGCCCTCCTTACCCCCAAGAAAGATGGATCATGGCGGATGTGTGTGGATAGCCGGGCCATTAACAAAATTACCGTCAAGTATAGGTTCCCCATCCCTAGGCTTGATGACATGTTGGACATGCTAGCCGGAGCCACCATCTTCTCTAAGATAGATCTCAAGAGTGGTTACCATCAAGTTAGGATAAGGCCCGGGGATGAGTGGAAAACGGCCTTCAAGACCAAGGATGGTCTCTTTGAGTGGTTAGTCATGCCATTTGGGCTTTCTAATGCCCCAAGTACTTTCATGCGTCTTATGACGGAAGCACTTAGGCCTTTCATTGGGAACTTTCTAGTGGTATACTTTGATGATATTCTCATCTATAGTAACACCCATGAATCCCACCTCGAACACCTTAGGAAAGTTTGCACCGTCCTCCGGCAAGAGAGTTTATTTGCCAACCTAAGGAAGTGTCATTTCATGACCACTACCATCACCTTCCTAGGATATGTGGTGTCAACCAAAGGAGTCTCCATGGACCCCGACAAGGTCCAAGCTATCATTGATTGGCCGGAACCTCACACCCTTCATGAGGTTAGAAGTTTCCATGGGTTGGCCACATTCTATGGGAGATTCATTCGGGGGTTTAGCACTATCACCGGCCCAATAACTGATTGTCTCAAAAAGGGAACCTTTGTTTGGACCAAAGCCGCCTCTAAAGCCTTCCTTGAGCTTAAGGAAAAGTTGACCCAAGCCCCGGTCCTATGTCTTCCCGATTTCTCTAAAGTTTTTGAGGTCACTTGTGATGCATCCGGGATTGGGATAGGAGGGATTCTTAGTCAAGAGGGACACCCGGTCGCCTACTTTAGTGAGAAGCTATGTGATGCTAGGACTAGATACTCCACCTATGACAAGGAGTTCTATGCCGTGGTCCAATCCCTCCGACATTGGAGACATTATTTGCTTCCCAAAGAGTTTGTCATCTTTTCGGACCATGAGGCACTCAAATACCTCAATTCCCAACAAAAGTTGAATGCCCGACATGCCCGATGGGTTGAGTTCATACAATCCTACACCTTTGTCATCAAACACAAGGCCGGGAGTGAGAATAAGGCCGCGGATGCCCTTAGTAGGAAGATGTCCTTGTTATCCACTATCCAAGTGGAAGTGATTGGCTTTGACAAGGTCAAGGATGATTATCCTAGTTGTCCCGACTTTGGGCAAATCTATGCCAACTTGACCACTCATTCTAGCAAGGAGCATGAAGGATTCATTTTAGAGGATGGGTTCCTCTTCAAGGGACCAAGGCTTTGCATTCCTCGGACATCTCTTCGAGACTTCTTGGTTTGGGAATTACATGCCGGTGGGTTAGCCGGTCATTTTGGGGTCCACAAGACTATTGCCTTAGTTGAGGAACAATTTTATTGGCCAAGCCTCAAAAGAGATGTAGGCAAAATAGTTGGACAATGTCGCACATGTGCTTCGGCCAAACAGGTGAAACAAAACACCGGCCTATACACCCCACTCCCCATTCCCGACCGACCATGGCAAGATTTGAGTATGGACTTTGTGCTAGGCTTACCCAAGACATCTAGGAAGCATGACTCCATCTATGTGGTGGTTGATAGATTTTCCAAAATGGCCCACTTCATCCCATGCTACAAAACTTCTGATGCATCCCATATAGCCCGGTTATTCTTTGATGAAGTAGTCCGCCTCCATGGGCTACCCAAGACCATAGTTTCCGATAGGGATGTCAAATTCACTAGCTATTTTTGGAAAACTCTTTGGCACATGATGGGTACCCTCCTCAAATTCTCCACTGCCTACCACCCCCAAACAGATGGCCAAACTGAAGTGGTCAACCGGAGTCTAGGGAACCTCCTTAGGTGTCTTGTTGAGGATCGGCCAGGAAATTGGGATCTCATCTTACCACAAGCTGAGTTTGCATACAACAATTCCACCAATAAGTCAATAGGGATGAGTCCATTTGAAGCCGTGCATGGGTACAAACCAAGAAAGCCTTCCGACCTCATTCCCCTTCCCCATCATGCTAGAGTGTCCATTTCTGCTGAGTCTTTTGCCCAACATATTAGGGAATTGCATGAAGAAATTCGCAAGCACATTGGCATGAAAAATGAGGCGTATAAAAGGTTGGCCGACTCTCATCGGCGTCATTTAGAGTTCCAAGTGGGTGACTATGTGATGGTAAGGACTGAGAGGCTCTCCCCAGGAGCCAACTCCAAATTGAGGCCACGTGGGACTGGGCCCTTCCAGGTCTTGAGGCGCATCGGTGCAAATGCTTATGAGTTAGATCTCCCCGAGGATTATGGAGTAAGTCCTACATTCAATGTTGCCGACTTAGTGTCTTACAAGGGTCCCACGGTGAGACCCAGTGAGGAGATTGAGCCTACTCCCTCCTTTGAGAGAGCGCCCACCCGTGAGGAGAGTCCACTAGCCAAAAGAGCTCAGCGCGATCGCATTGAACAAATATTGGATGAGCAGGTCACTACCACCCGGAGCAAGGTCTATGAGCGCTATCTCGTCAGGTGGAAGGATCGGCCTCCGTCGGAAGACTCATGGGTGAGTCGGGAGGACCTACAGCGATTGGACCCAGATCTCCTCGAGCGATACCTTAGCAGGATGGACCCTTACTCGACGGAGTCGAGCTCTTCGCGGCCCAGGGGATTTGATGGTGGCATCACCCACGACTCCCTTTGGCTCGGGTCCACTTCTTCACATTCGGGAGCTGGTTGAGTTGGGCCTCACGCTATTAAGGCCCCTTATCTAGTTTATAGCTTTCCTTTGAGTCATTTTTGATGTATTTCCATTTTATTTGAGTCATTTCCCTAGGTCTAGCACTTATTTTCCTATGTTTTGGTATCATCATGATGTCTAATGTAGCTATTGGGCCCCATTTGTTGGACTAGGCCCATTAGCACCCCCACCCCCCCTTGGTTATTTGTAGTTGTTTATTTTGTCAGGGACTTAATGTAAAGAGTGGGTTGCCTATATATAGGACCCCCACTCCTCTCATTTGGAGTTAATGAATCAATCAATGAAAAATGCTATTTGAGAGTCCAAAGCTTAGTTAGTGGAGTGATTCCAATAGTTTTTTGGGTGAGAGACCCTAGGGGAGAGATTCCCCACCCATTACCCTCTTAATCTCTCTATTTCACCCCTCTTTCTCTCTCCTCCAACCCCAATTTCGAATTTGCTTCTCTCTCCTCCCTTCCCCAACCACCTCCACTAGCTACCCACCTCATTTAAGACCCTCCACTTCCCCAAGCCACCATTACTCCACCCCCTAGTCCCAAGGGAGCTTCCACCAATCCTAGCTCCACCTCCCAACCCCCAACTACCCCACCCACTTCCCCATGCACCCTTCCCACTATCCCAAGCATCCATTCCCTTCCCCAACACAACTCTTCCCATTCCCAAAGCCCCACTAACCACATTAGTCCATTTTCAAATTCTCTCCTTCTCTCTTCCCCACCCATCCCAAATTCGTATCTCCCCTCTCACCCACTGCAAACACCACCTTCTAGACCCCATTCTCCCCCATCCACACCTTGGAACATCCCCTCCAAGACCCCCTTACAACCTAAGGTCACCCCTACACCTCCCCTCCACCAAGAAACCCCCTCTTTCCCCCCTCACTTCTTGAAGCAGATTGAAGCTGTGCAGACCTGCACTTTGGCCCCTGTTGCAGCATCGCTCACGGCTGCCTCCTGGTGAATCTGGGGACGTGGCCTACATCTCTGGAAAGATCTCCCAGTCTACTTCGCAGGCGAGGTGGAATCAACCCATTCCGAGGTCGGGGTCAACCGTAGGAGCCATTCTCCCACAACTGCGCATTGGAGTCTGCATCCGGGACCAGAACCTGAAGTATCGTTCTGCCACGACCAACCTCCAAGGATTCAGGCTGAAGTCCCTTCACAAGATTTCTTCCTCTGCCAGTCCTCTTTCAAGAACACGAAGCGGAACTTCGTTCGGCTGCCGGAGGAAATAGTTACGATTTTCTCCCTCGTGCTCACCGATCCTGCCTCCTGCTGTCTACACCGACCAGCACCTGCTCTTCAGTGTACACCGATCGCCACCGACCTCTGAAAGCATCGCCGTCACTTTCTGTTGAAAGCTACTTCGACTACGAAGACGATGCTGCTGGTCTCGTGCTGATCAGAGCTCGGGAAGGCGTACAGCGACCTCTGCAACTTGCTGCTTCCATCCAGACAGAGCCTGCGGCCAGACCGAGGAGACCCCTTCCTGCTGCTGGTGCGACCACCGCCGTCCTCCTGAGCGGCCCCAAAAATTCTGGTATCCTCCCTCCCAAGTCAGGAAACCACAGAAGGTGATCGCAATCAATTTGAAGCTCGTACGGGTCCGAAGCAGCTAGTACGGCGACCTCCTGTCCAGAACTCAGATCACAGCTGCAAGCTTTATAGTTATCACTTCTCTTCATTTCGGTCAATCCTCCCCTCCCCGCTTGGCCGGCTGAAGGCTCCACCCTGCGTGGTGGTAGTGTTTGAGTGTATTATCTTAACCCCTACCCCAAGAACCCCCTCCTGCGTGAGGAGTAGTTTTGTAAGTGGTTCGGGCCGTTCAAGCGACACCGCCGCGGCGTGTGGGGAACCACCGCCTCCCCGCTCGCCCTCGTCTCCGACCGGGACCGGTTTCTTCAAACCGGTCGAGTAAGTGTCTCTTCCTTGCTCACTTAGTGTAGCTCTACCAATATTTGAATCATGCATCGCTGAATTCGTGAGGAGCGCCCGATCCTCAAGTCCATGACTTAGAGTGATCGCCGTGGGTTATTGTGAACCGGTGCCCGCGTGCACTTTGTCGGCCCCAATTGAATTGGGCAATCTACCTTGGGGAGTCAATTCTTGGCCTTGCTGGCCCTCTACCAGCAAGGGCCCATTCCCATAAGTCACTCTTGGTATCACATAGTCACTTCGGGAACCGAGTGCAACGAGAGAGCGGCGGCCCGTTAAGGCCCATTTGGATGCTTAAAGTGCTTGTTTGACTAAGTCCGAGGTTGTGTCACATCACTTCCTCGCCTCTAGGTAGTTCGATACTGAAGCGTTCGTCCGAGATTTCAGCCGCTTCAAATAAGCCGGGTCGATGTCCAGAGCCGGCGCTGGTTGGGAGTCCAGAAATTTACATTCTGCAATAGCCCAACACTCTCTCCTCGAGTTCCTGTAGAAGCCTGTACGCCCATTCCACCACTTGATGTACTCCAGAGTAACCCGGGGAAAGCGCGCAGGGACTGGAACTCTGAACGAAACTGCCTCTCGACGGTGAAAGTAATCCCACCAAATGCGGGCCTCATCATTGGATACTTGACCGGCTCGAGCCCTGTTCGGCAATGCAAATTGGGTGGAAGTAGCTGGGATATGCTGGTCATAGCCGAAATTTTGACTGAATCGGAAAGGATAATAAGGCTCCAACCACAAGAGTCCGCTCTTGCGAAAAATCAGGACGCTTGGTCTTATAGATAGCGCCCAATCGATCAACTCTGACTCCAAGATCGGCCTCGTACACTTGGCATCAGAAATAGGGTGGACATACTCTTCCACCTCGTGCATGCAACACTCCCTCATCCTGTTCACAAGGGGGCTAGAATGAGCCACCAAACTTCAAAAGTGCAGGACTCCTGGGGAATCCAGTGGAACCTTTGTAAGCTTTCCACGTATGGCAAAAAGCTGGTCCGCTACTCATGTCGGCTCAACACTGGTGAACTCTATCATCCTAGGGACCAGCTGGGCTGACTGAAGCGACCGAGGAGCAGCCTCCGGAAATAGGGTACAGACCCAGGTGTTGAAGAAATGCAGCGGGCCGACCCTCCGAAGACTCCTGGGAAGACGCGAGCGGTGCAGGTCTCCCAGCAACTTGTATATCAGGCACAGTGCAACAGGGCAAAGCGAGAGCTTCATGCCCCAAGCCATCAAGCAGGCGGGATAAATAGCCTCCACCCTAATCACGCTCTAGTCACCTTGCGGCAGAGCGTAGGAACAAATCCAATAAGTAAGAAAATCAGCCCAATGAGTGACTGCGTCTACACCCCTGGGGTTGGGGCCTCCGGGTTGACTTCCCTCCGAAGTCGAGGGGTAAGCAGTCTGCCGCCGGACCCTTTTCTTCCGCTGAACCAGAGCCGGCGCCACAGAGGGGAAATCTGTATATTTCTGCTCTCCCCTAAAGAAATACTGAAGCCATGTGCCCATCCGCACACGCCTCTTCTCTCCGGGCTTCCTCGCCCCCTTTCGCTTCATGAGAGGAACGGCAGAGGTTGCGGTACGCCTTCATCAAGTAGCGATAGGCAAAACCCGTCAAGTATCACCCTTCTCCGTCTGTCTGGTCCTTCAACCAGCCTGGCCAGCAGACTTCTTCATACGGCTCGCCATCTATCGGGAGGCCGCTCAACTGCGAGAGACTCTAGAGGTCTAAGGACGTCTCTCCTTCCGAAGTATAAAAGGTGTTGTACTCCGGGCAAAACACCTCGATCATGCCGCAACAAAAACCCTTGGAGATGGGGTAGCGGTGTCTGGATGCATATACACTGTGATATACACCCGCCCTAATAAGAATGGGTGAATACTGCTGCAAGACAAAGTCGGTGAATTCAACTGCTCCCGGCCTAAAAGCGTGGGCGTCGGTGACCTTCAGGTCAGCAAACCACCCCACGGAGATCTGGTGCTTAAACCGGACCACCAGGTAGTCCAACAAGAATGGCTCGTCTCTATATCCCGACTTGAGCGGAGCCAGGAATAAACCAAAAGATGGCTTCTCCCACTCTACCCGACCTGCAATCTCGTTCCACCTAGCCGGAACGAATTCAGGGGCTCTGGTCAGCGGCCCGTCCTGTGGAGTAAGCTCCTGAAGCCCGAGCACAGCGCCCCACTTCCTCGGTTCACCGGGTAGATAAATGGGTCTTCCCCTTATGACGCAGTCATTGAGACTGTTCCGTCCCTCGAGCAGTGCTTGCTCGGCTCTGCGAACAAGGATTAGGTCCCACTTTCCTTGAAGGTTGAACCATTTCAGAAAGGACATCAGATGCTTGTCCTTAGGATGGTCCACCCGGGAGCCGTCGGGGAGCTCATATTTGAAGGAATCGCTTCCGATGATTAACAGGTGATCGGTATCCACTATCTCAGTCTCGGAGTCAGAGGATTCACCTACGACGGCCAGCTTGCCGTGACCCCTGTCCAAGGAGTGAACATCCCTCCATGTTACTATAGCACGGGAGGAAGAAGATCTAGATGCCATGATATCTGCACAAAAGACAGCCACAAAGAAAGCAAGCAAAGTCATAAGGCTTGTTCAAGATAAAGTCTTTTCTGACAAAAATTTGGTAGAGTCTCCCCAGCTCGGGAGATTGCCAGGGCGAAGCAGGAACTCGTCCACTAAGTGACGATCCCTACAAAAGGCCATAGGTGTCACACCAGGGCCAAACAGGACACCCAGGGGGATAGCTCCGAGGACAACCCTACAAGGAGCCTCCCGGGGTCTGGGAAAACAAAGGGGGGTTGAACCCCGAAATTCCTCACTCGCCACTTCGCTCTCGCCGCCGCCCTCTGGAAGAAGGAGGGAGGAGAGAGAAGCTGGAGATGCAAATGAGATGAGAATGAAGAAAAAAGAAGAAGAATGGGAAGATATAGAGAAGGGCTCGATGGCCCTAATCCGGCGCACTAAAGGGCGCGCCGGATTAATGTTTCCCTCTCGAAAAGGGAATTTCAAACTTTAAAAGAAGCAGACTCATCCTAATTCGGTGCGCTAAATAGCGCACCGAATTAGGCCCTCTCCCAAAAAAGCCAAAGGGGCGTGCCGTATTAGGCCTACTCCCAAAATGCCAAAGGGCGCGCCACATTAGGCCCCCTCTCCAATGAGCGCGTCGGATTAGGCCTATATGTGCAAACGCGCGCCGTTTTAGCACAAGCCCCAGGGCCGTGCCGTATTCGAGGGTCATTCCAAGACCGTGTCAAACCAGATGGGGAATCTGCCCAGGTGGAACTCATCTGCGGGTCCCGCTTCGCTCGTGCCTCGCTCGTAGCACCCGTGGCTGGGGGGCATTTGTTGGCACTCAAAATATGATCAACGGTGATCAAGCCGCAGAGAAATGATACGGCCCACTGAAGCACAGAAGCCGATGAAGATCGACATATTGAAGACTTCTCAAGCAGCCAGAGCCTCGAGTCACTTGGAATGAGCACCGGGGACTTTGCCTCGGGAGAGTCGAGATGAGTCCACAACCAACCGAGCCTGCCTAATGATCCGATGTCGACTCCGTCATGCCGTTACCCTACACCGATCGCCCGACCAAGGACGACGGTCTACCCAGTGGCTCGCCACCTCAATAAAGACTCTCCTGAGGAGGAAGAACGCCCTCGGGCCCTCAAAGCAAAGGATCGAAGGTTCTGTCAGTAGAAGACCCCGATTACCCAGCACGGGTACGGCTTCTCAGCACATTGGGCCCATTGGGGGCCAGATGATCACCCGGTCGAGGCGGAAACACCCCGGGCGGCATATCACTACCCGGGGGAGCTACCAATGTAAGTCAAGGTGAGCTGGCAATACAAGCCGTTGCGCCGAGAGCCGTGTCAGTGGGAAACCCGCACGCTCGAGCTTAAGGTACACGAGTTCCGAAAGCAGCCATTTGGCGGCCCAGAAGTCTCGTCTATAGTCTCTCCTATGCCCCGACAAGACCATGAAGAGACGAAATGTCGCAGCAACCCCTGAGGTCAGTTCGAAGCCTGTTATCAGACCCATGTTGGGTTAAGGCGATCAAATGATTTGAATCCGGCGCGCTTCTGCTAAACCGGCTCCCCCCTCAAATCCGGTGCTCCCTCTTAATCTTGGGTAGCCTTCTAAACCGGCGCGCCCCGCTTAACTCAAATTCGGAGCGCAAAATGGTTGAAAATCAGCACACTAAACCCCGCGCCAGATTGAGCTCGTTCAAAGGTTTCCTACATAAGGGGTCTCATGTTCAAGAACAAAAAGTGGACGGCCCTAGGAGGATCAGAGGAGAGCAACATCAGTAGAGAAAAAAGAGAGAGAAGAGAGCTTGGAGAAGAAGAAAGGGGGACAAAGAGCCCGTTTTGTTCCGATACCCTGTGCTTCCTCCGATTCTCTGCTGCGAAGTTCCAAGGTTGGTTGGCGAGTCTGACGGCGGCTGCCTCTGCTAGTCTTTTTTTCTTTCTCTGTTAATGTAGCTCCACAGAGCATTACCCCGAAGAGCGATGATATGAGCCCGGGGTATTCCTCGAACTTCCCCCTTTCTCTGGTCGCCTCTGTTTCTCTATTCTTTCTTCTCATTGGGAATGAAATGGGTCTCAGGCGACAACGCCGAGCCGAATGTGTTGTAGTGTTTTCGCTATGCGACTGAATGAATGAAAGGGCGTGTTGCTGCTGTCTTATAGTCTATCTCCGCCATCCTTTGTGTGTTATTCATTTGGGTTTTCTACAGCCGAATACGCCTCATATCCTCGAGGCAACATTAATAGCCCCCCTCCCCGGGGTTCTTTCTCTGTCATATAGATGATGTGAATGAGTCAACGTGCTCGGATGTTCTCCCCTGGTGGGAGGGATGCTCGTCATTGCATCATCCTTTGCCCCTGAAGGCGGCTCTTCAGTCCGTCCATGTTCACGATTCAGGGTCAGTAGAATGAACATCTCCGCCGCTCCTGTCATGTAGCTGCACGAACTGGGGATGCCGTCGAACTATTCGACCATGTGCCTCTTCCAGGAGCTCAGTCTGATGGCCGACCCCTGGGTCTTAAGTCCAGTCTATTGGCTCCCCTTTCAGTTTCCCCCTTTAGTGAAGGGGTATGTATATGGTCATCTGCCATTCGTTCCCCAAGTAAATGTATTCCGATTATAGCGTTCTTTAGTGGTTTATCCTCTCGAGGAATTCGCTGCCCGGGGAGGGGAACATTCCCCATCGTTTTCAATCATTGTCGAGGGACGGAGTCATATCTTTTGATGATATGCACTCTGTGTTTCACCTAATGAATATCAACAGGGTTAACCCTAACCCGACATCAAATCCACCTTCTTCTTGAGGGAGGGGTGGTGGCTGTGAGAAGATCACCTCTCGTACGCTTGCCCTCGAGGTGATGTCTCATCTCAACCGTCCCTTAATTATTTTTGACTCGTGGACTTGGATACCCCTAGCAGGCTAGCCCTCGGGGTCCTTCCTCTCTGATGAAGTCCGCCGGTCACCGCTTGGCACTCTCGGCCTTAAAGGAGCGTACCGCTAACTCGTGGGACTGTCTCCGCTTCGCCCCTGCAAACTCCCCAATCATGGGGAGGTGCTGCCAAAATTTGGACTGGTAACTTAGTCAAATTCACACTTGATACGCTTGACACATCCATTAAAGACTATGCTTGAGTAGGAACCTCGCATAAGTATGCATTTGCCTCGATTGCAGTGCTTCTGGGGCCCAAATAAATCTTCTAATCTTCTAGAAACATCAACAAAGTCTCAATAAATATGTATAGGATTCAGTCAGAACTTGAATAAATCTAAAACCTCCCTAATCCGACGCGGCCCGAGTCCGGCGCGCCAATTTCCGGCGCGCCCCCCCTCGCACCGTTTTAGCTTTAGACACATAAGTTGTCTAAACTTATTGAGCCCCTATCCGGTGCGCCCAGGTCGCGCCATATTCACCTCCCCTTTGGCCGGCGCTCCGCATTAGCCCTAGCCAACCGTTGCGCCGTATTAGCCCCATTTGGCCACCGTGCCGTTTTAACGTTCATACAGGTGTCACGCCGTTTTAACCCATTCCTCATACCAACGCTCCAGTGGCGCCGTTTTAGGCTTTTACCCACGCTTCCTGCGCCGTTTTAAGCTCTACACCTACGCGCACCGCGCCGGTTTCGCTCTAAATCGCGCCGTCACGCCGTTTCGATCCTCTCCTCGCCTCCGGGGTGATCTCCAATGCTAATAACAGAATTAAATGAACCATGTAATCAATAAGCCAGATAAATCTGTTTGTTTAAACCTGAATTAATCAGTCTCATAGCTTCATCACCATGATTGAGTTTAAGCATTCGCATCACATCAATGTATGCTTGAGTGTGCGACCCTTGGTATATCAAATGGCACTAGCGGAAAGTCAGGCAACGCCCGATAGGAAGCTCTTGTTATGCGTGATGATGGTCTCCGGGCCTAAGTCACCCGCCACGGATTGAGGGTTTCGCCCTAATGAACTGTGCATGACAGACTAGAATATCTCGCATGATCATCTGCAGCCTTTGCATTCTTTATTTCGGCCTCGACAGCCCATTATCTCGACAATTAATCAAAGATTTTCCCTCCTCACGGGGGATGTAAGTAACGCCATAGCCTTTATGGTATGGCGGACTGCTGGTCTCTACCGAATCTCACTCTTGCCCGACACGGGTCAGAATGAGCGCACAATAAACTCGTCACATACGTGACTGGCACGCCTGCGTAGTCAATCAGTCAGTTAATTACCGATTAGTTAAATGATTGATCGACGCGTAAATAAACCAAATAAACCTAAAATAATTATTTTTAATTAAAAAAATCATCTAGAAATCCCATCGTCAAGTTATCCTCACGCAAGAAGTGGAATTCCAGATAAGCTTTGCTTATCCTTTAAACCACACATTTTGATATACCGACTGGATGAAAAGCTTTAACGACAATCTCAGATAGATATTATAGCGAGTGAAGACATATATTGTTGGGTCCCACGATCAATGACACCCAAGAGGGGGGTGAATTGGGTGATTACAAATTTTAAGGAAACTATCCCCTTTTTAACAAGTGTAATGAAACAACAATTAAAACATCAAATATGATGAACATGCAAGTAAGATAACAACCTACACTAACCCCCACACTAGACAACAAGACAAATACTGCGTGGTGGAGTAAACTCCTTACAACAAGATTAAGGAAGTTGATTATGTCAATAAACAGGTTCTCTCAATCTCACCGTTCCCACACGATCATATAAGAGGATGCAACAATCAAACCAAGCCAACGCACAAAGCAAACCACAATGTACAAGGATTTTATGGTGGTTCGGGACCTCGACGGGCTCCCTACGTCCACCCCTCACCAAACTAGGTGAGGCTTCACTCGGGGATAAATCCCCAAACGGAGACGACGCTCCAACCACACACGCAGGACGACACCTGCACACACACATGGGGACGAGCCCCAGTACACACACACACGCACGGAGACGAAGTCTCCAACATGATCCAACAAGCGGATCAACAAAATGCACACACGCTGCAACAAGTGTAGCAAACCTCACACGCACGTAGATCTAGGAAGACCTACGCACACACATAAATCCAATACGACACACACAAAAGACCACGGATCTAACAACGATCCACACACACACAAGTATGCAGTTTATAGGAAATACAAATCTGAAACTTAAAACACAATAAGGCACAGTTGAGAAAAACTCCTGATTTGGCTCCCCTTTGAATGTATGTTGTTGATCTTGAATGTGGCTTCAATCTCCACTTGATCAGAGCTTTACTCCGGGCTTGCTTGGCTCTTCTTTTCCTTGAATAGCACTCTCTTTATCTCCCTTGAATCTTTCTTGACACCCCTTAGATCGTTCTTGAAGGATGATGAAGGATTCTAGCACGAATGGATGTTGAAGCTTGATGTCCGATGCAGCTCTTCGATGTATATGATCTTTGGCTTTTATTCAAGCTCCTTCCTTTAGATTTCATCTTTAGAGCAAGGTGGAATAGGGCTTGAAGGCTGCAACTCTGAACCTGCACACACAAAATAGAACTCCCTTCCTCTTCTGCGAATTTTATCAAACACTTGTGCAGCACGATGACCATTCTTGACGATCTTGGCTTGGATGTTGCTGAATCTCGATTTCACTCACAGCCAGCAGCAGAGGCTTGATTGGAACTTTGATTCCTCCTTCTTCCCTTCACATTCACGCACACACCAAGGTGGAACAAGGGCTGGAGGTGGCTGCTGCGACCTGCATACACAAATGTTAGGAAGAAACCCAAAATCAGGACATACGAATTTCTCTTAGGGTTTTCATCCTCTACAAGATGTTATATAGGCCAAGGGTGGTCAAGGGACAGCCATGGGACAAGATCCACTTGTTATGGAGTGGATTAAGGACAGCCACACAAGTGTGGTTGGACCATTTGGTCGAAATGCCAAGAGTCCACATTCACGGCGCCGCCCAGACCAGAAAGGGTTGACCCTTGGGGTCGACCCTCGTGAGGGGCCAGATGGGCCAGACAGCACCTTCCAGGAACCAGTGCGGGTTTAAAAAATCTGCCAACAGGGGTCGACCCTCGAGTGAATGGGTCGACCCTTGTGGTCGACCCTTGCAGGTCTGGTGAAGGAGCCCGCCGGGTCCTGAAAATAATCACCAGGGGTCGACCCTTGGGGTCGACCCTTGCTGCTTGGGGTCGACTCAATGGGTCGACCCTTTCAGCTGGAGATGAAAGACCCACGGAGGTCGACCCCAGGGGTCGACCCTCGCACTAGGGTTGAGAGGTCCGATTGAAATGAAGGAATGGATAGACTTTGAAGAGTGTATAAACTTTGAAGAATGAATGGAGTTTGAAGAGTGTATAGACTTTGAAGAATGTGTGGAGTTTAAAGAGTGTATAGACTTTGAAGAATGAATGGAGTTTGAAGAGTGTATAGACTTTGAAGAATGTGTGGAGTTTGAAGAGTGTATAGACTTTGAATTTGAGCTAGCAGCCAACGTACAGACTTTGAGTCTGTGCAATCAGCCAACGCACAGACTTCTTGTTGCAGGATGTATAGACTTGCTAATGTATAGACTTGCTGGCTGTATAGACTTGCTGATGTATAGACTTGCT
Source organism: Amorphophallus konjac (assembly GCA_022559845.1). Taxonomy (NCBI): domain Eukaryota; kingdom Viridiplantae; phylum Streptophyta; class Magnoliopsida; order Alismatales; family Araceae; genus Amorphophallus; species Amorphophallus konjac. The sequence goes on along the minus strand of CM040122.1, from coordinate 123,911,160 downwards.
GGCTGTATAGACTTGCTGGCTGTATAGACTTGCTGATGTATAGACTTGCTGTTGAAGGATGTATGGACTTGCTACTGAAGAATGTACAGACTTGTTGATGTATGGACTTGCTGCTGAAGGATGTACAGACTTGCTGCTGAAGAATGTACAAACTTGCTGCTGTATAGACTTGATGTGCCTGCAACCAATGTATAGACTTGTTAATGGATGTATAGACTTTGATGTGCCTGCAACCAATGTATAGACTTGTTGTGTAGCAGCATAAGAGATGCATCGACTATATGAATGAACCAATGCAAGATATGAACAGTGGTATGCACTGATGCATTGCTCATGCACACAACCTGTTCGATGAAATGACTAACTGCTTAAACAGATACACAATGACATCATATGTAAGCACAATGTGACTTATAGTAGTTGCTATCATCAAAACCATAACAGTAATCATGGTGCACACGTATTCAACAATCTCCCCCTTTTTGATGATGGCAACACTGTGAGTCATTATATGGCAGAAATAGCCAAGAAGGTAAAGTTTATGACATATGTAACATGTGCAGCTCAAGATCCATGATAGTGAAGCATGTGAATGCAGATATGTATGCATGGAGAAGTAAAGTGTATGAATGCTATGCATAAACCCTCATCATAAATGAAGGTTCTCTACCAATCATGAATCCATCCAGCATGTTATTCTCCCCCAATCATGAAACCAGCAAACATGAATCACATGAAATATTTCTCCCCTTTTGACATTATCAAAAAGCGGGGTAATGCCAATCATACTCCCTCATGAAGACGAAACAGAAGAGAGGCACATTGTAGCATGATAAATGTGCAGGGAACAGTAACCGACATTTGAAATTCTGATGAAGCAGGAGTAAGTTATAAATAAGTGGGTTCATGGAATGTATGGGAAACATCAATTGTTGGCTAGAGAGGATACCAAATGTTGATTACTTGGATGTGCCCAATTTTTCTCCCCATTTGCCAAGCAAACACAAGAATTTATTGAGCAAGTAAATAGCATGGGAAGTCCACTCAATTTTTGGTTTTCAGTATTTTCCAGATTTTTAATTTTTGATTTGTGGTTTGAAATGTATGAGATGCAACTTATACAAGGGATGTCATGTAAGATGCATACACAAGCAAGCAAATAAATATATATATATACATGCAACACAGCTCCCCTGTACTTATTTAAGAGGGGATGGGTATAGGAAAGATGCAAGAGAGTCATGATAATCGGAATACACATGTGTAGCACATGGGAGATTTTCCAATCATATAGGAGATTAATGCAATTGCTAATGCAGTCAATTAACTTTCTGAATACATATTAAATCAAATTCTCAGATGTGTAAGTGAGTAACATGAAAAATGATGGTTTCAATATGGATATTTAGATTTTCAGATCAACACAGGGAGACATTTTACAGACTGCACTTCAATTTTGAGAACAGCGTATTGGAGGCTACGCTCTACCACAATTGAGTTTTCACCAACATTTTTTCATCTCAACCAGTATCACATGATAGTCAGAATTTCTCAAGAGTGATCAAGTTCAAAATGATTCCTTTTTACGCGAGTAGACGCATGGAGCTCATGTCAGAATCCCCGGTTACTCAGAATACTGAACCATTTCACCTTATTTTGAATAGAGGTACTAGTCCACATTTTTTAGATATGAACCACATCACGTCTCAGGTGACATGTGCCCAGTTTACTCAGTGAGACCAAGTATTGCTCTGCCGTTCACTTTCATTTCAGATTTTTCAACAAGGATAGGTATGCAGCTTTTTCCTCAACTATCTCTTCAACATACATGCAGTAAGTTTAACATCTCAAGAGTGTTGAAAAGAAATTTATATATCCTTATCTTTAACACTCATTTTCATATTTTGTGCATGAAATGTGCGAATTTGATTCAGCATGTATACCGAAAATATCATGAATACATAACAATACAACTCCCCCTAAAAATATACACCCTTTTCTCCCCCCAAAGTGTACAACATGAAGCACACCGATAATGACTTCAAATGCAACATTATTCATCAAGAAAGCATAAGGTCATATAAATTTCAAGGATGGGGGTGAATAGCATATACTAACACACAAGCACACATTGGGAGTTTATGCAAATGTACTATGACATGCATGCGGGCAATGTGATGTCAATTTGATACCAACTGAATGGATGTCAAAAGAATGAACTAAGTGCGACTAATGCATGAGTTCTAATGCAATACAGAAATTAACATGGGTGCAAAGTATGTGTTTTTGGTTTTTCATTTGAGTGAACTAAATGCACCTAATGCATTGGATTCCGATGTATGCAACCTATAGCTGTATGAGACTGAAAGACAGGATGCAAAAATAAGATGAGAGCTTTGATTTCCAAGCCAGTGTGACAGAAATCTTATTGAGTTCATCCTCATTCAATCCATGAATCAGCAAACATTGTTTATGACAAGACCTTTATGAATAAGGGTGCATAAATGATCAAAAGTAAGCAATGCAACCCAAATTTTAGAATTGTTCAAAAATAGATTTTCAAAGGTCTTTCACAAGTTTTGAAATGAGAGTTCATCCAAAAGTCAAATGTATGGATCATTTAATCACAAACATATTTTCAATTCACATAACTCATCTCAGGGATTCATTCAACAATTAATCAATCACAAGCCAATCAAGATCTGGTACGAGATGAAGATTTTAGTCCAAAGACCCAACTCAACGCATAGGGAATGCTTCCAAGTGGATATTATCCACTCTTTCACAAACATCATTTGATATACCAGACATGTAATTCAATTCAAGTGTCATTCAGTAACCAACCACTTCATGCACATCTCTCAGGGTTTTTATTTTGTTAAATCAATTGAGTATGTTCATCACATCAAACTAGATTCAACCAATTTGTCACAGCATGCTAGTAAATGACAACTCAAATTTTTAGAATCAACACTTGTCATCTAAAGGTATCACCGAGTGACAAAAGGCCATTGTATGAGTTGATAAGGATGAATTACCTTATTTTAGGAGACAAGAATGGAAGCCTTCAAACATTCAGATCACCAACCTCACGGAGGTTGATATTTCAGATTTTACTTTCTTACCTTTGACTTAAGAATCCTTTTTCTTCCAAGTCTTTCACCTATTGAACCCATCCTTCATTAACAGAGATGCGCACTTTTCATACCATATCTTGGTTACTATCAAGATCACTTCCTATCTCCCGGTGATGAATTGAAGAAATTTTTATCATTTTCATCCTTGCAAGGTATTCCTCATTTGATTCAAACTTGGTCACGGCCAGCCCATCAGCATTTGGATTTTGGGAGTGTAATCTGCATCCAAGAACAACAAGAATTGATTTGTCAATTTTGATTCAAATTTATTTACTTTGGCATCACAAATTATTTTAATAACCAAACTCCTCTAGATAGCTCAAGATGCAGTGCATGACTCATGTGTGAACCTAAGCATTGAACTCATATGATGAATGTGGTTGCTCCCCCTTAGTGTGTGCAAGAATGCAAGATGTTCAGTAACAATCTAATGCCATATGCAGCCTTTTGAGTAAACGACTCATAGTACCAGGCGGAGAACTTAGATCCAAAGATCACCTCACGCGTAGTGATAGCTTTCAGACAGGCATACCCTGCCCTTCCACATGTCACCATTTGATATACTATGTAGTCATGGATGATAAAGGTAGGAGGATTGCTGTGCATTATGACATGAATTCACATTGTTCAACTATAGCATGATAGAGTGTGAAAGGGTGTATGCAAACATGAGGGTGTATGTAAGCTCAACAAATGTAGTGAATTTTATTGATGGTTTTAAAGCACCACTTCAACATGATGCTATATGAGGATGAAATGCACAAGTGTATGCAACTATCTATGGATAGAATGCATGAACAAACATGTGCATTAACACAAGACAATTCAGCACAATATGAATCAAATAATGACATAATTACTGAAGAGAGTGAGAGGGATATCACCTGAATTTCTAAATTTCAGTTTTGTTTTTCTTTTAACCTGATTTATCCCACTTGTGTGCCTTACCTTCGTGATAAAAACAGATTTCATGCTTTACATTCCCAAGGCACACCTGCAAAATAAATTTCTCATTTGGCATTCTTAGGTACCCAAACCATCTTGGGTCCTTGTGGGTTAGCAGCATCTTTGGCACGTGGCTTCCACTTCATAACAACATTCAAATCATCAATTTTCTTCAGAAACAATCATGCACCATATGTCCAAATTTACCATAGTAGTTGCAACATGACTTTGAGTTCTTAAAAGCACGAGGATTCTTTGAAGCATGTGATTTTTTGTTCCACTCTTGTTTCCCATTTGCAAAAGGTTTCATTCTTTTCCTACATGCTTCTAAATCATCATTCTTTCTCATAAAATAATCATGCATGGCATGTCCATATTTTCCACAATAGAAACATGAGAATTTCTTTCTAGGTGGTTGTGTGTGTGTGGAAGAAGTATGTTCAACATGCATGGAGATGCTAGCAGCATTTTTGGATTTTTGATGCATGTTGATTTTCTGATTTTTGTTTTCTTTTTGAAGCTTTTGGACATTCACATTATTTTTCTGATTTGATTGGGTTCTTGATACAGTGGGTTGCTGGGAGTAAGATGTGGAGGTGGTAGGCGCACAATTGTCATGAACAAATGAAGTATATATTTTACTTTCAAATTTCTTTTTGTTCACAGGATTGAACCCCAGCCCTTCTCTTTGAAAGTTTACTTTCATTCCCAACAGTTTATCCAAGTTTTCTTGACCATTGACAAATCTAGATAAAGAAGCATTCAAATCAGAAATTTCTTTTTCAAGTGATGAAATGTGCAATTCATAGGAAACCATCTTATTTTCACAAGTCTTGACTTGTTCATGTAATTGGGTGTTGATGATTTTGTAGGTTTCCATTTCTTGTTTCATCACATGCATTTCTTCACATTGATCAACAAGCAAACTTTTTCCTTTTTCAAAAACAAGCAATCTTTCAGAAATGGTATTGTTCAATTCCTTCAGTTTCTCATTTTCCATTTCAAGATTTTTATCATGAGCAACCTCATTTTGACTATTGTTCATAAGACTAACTCTCTCTCTCAGCTCTTTGTTTTCATTTCTCAAAGAAGAGATTTGATCTTTGTGAATTTCAATGTCGAACACATGATCATCAATCAATTCCTTCAAGTGTGAGCATTCTTTACAAGGAGAATCACATTTATTTTGACCAGCATTCTTTTTCCATTTTTTATTTTCTAATTTTAACTTCTTGTGTTTTTCAGCAAGCTCATCATATGCATTCAACAGTTCTTCATAGATAAATTCATCTTCACAATCAGAGTCAGAATTTACCCTTGAGCTTGATCCACTTTACTGATCACTCCCTTGATCACTCGTGCCCGCTACAAGACATCTGTCTTTATGCTCTTCCTTGATGTCTGCCAATCCATCCAGTATTTCCTTCGCGGATCTGCAATGGGAGACAAAGGGGAAACAGTTAGTATCAACTGCAGCAATAAGCAACTTCAAAACCAAGCAATTTTGATCATGTTTGTGTTTTTCATTTTCAGTCCAGACATTTTTATCTTTAGGCAATTCATGAGGACCATGTGAAATAAGCTTCCATAGCTTAGGTTCATATGAATTTACTAGACTAAACATTCTACCTAACCACAAATCAAAATTACAGCCATCAAACATGGGTGGTGAGTTCAAGGTGTACATCATGGTGGTCATTGATTTGGATCACTCTAGATCGTTAGATCTATGAAATTAGAGCCTTAGCTCTGATACCAATTGTTGGGTCCCACGATCAATGACATCCAAGAGGGGGGTGAATTGGGTGATTACAAATTTTAAGGAAACTCTCCCCTTTTTAACAAGTGTAATGAAACAACAATTAAAACATTAAATATGATGAACATGCAAGTAAGATAACAACCTACACTAACCCCCACACTAGACAACAAGACGAATACTGCGTGGTGGAGTAAACTCCTTACAACAAGATTAAGGAAGTTGATTATGTCAATAAACAGATTCTCTCAATCTCACCGTTCCCACACGATCATATAAGAGGATGCAACAATCAAACCAAGCCAACGCACAAAGCAAACCACAATGCACAAGGATTTTAAGGTGGTTCGGGACCTCGACGGGCTCCCTACGTCCACCCCTCACCAAACTAGGTGAGGCTTCACTCGGGGATAAATCCCCAAACGGAGACGACGCTCCAACCACACACGCAGGACGACGCCTGCACACACACACGGGGACGAGCCCCAGTAACACACACACACACGGAGACGATGTCTCCAACACGATCCAACAAGCGGATCAACAAAACGCACACACGCTGCAACAAGTGCAGCAAACCTCACACACACGTAGATCTAGGAAGACCTACGCACACACATGAATCCAATACGACACACACAAAAGACCACGGATCTAACAACGATCCACACACACACAAGTATGCAGTTTATAGGAAATACAAATCTGAAACTTAAAACACAATAAGGCACAGTTGAGAAAAACTCCTGATTTGGCTCCCCTTTGAATGTATGTTGTTGATCTTGAATGTGGCTTCAATCTCCACTTGATCAGAGCTTTACTCCGGGCTTGCTTGGCTCTTCTTTTCCTTGAATAGCACTCTCTTTATCTCCCTTGAATCTTTCTTGACTCCCCTTAGATCGTTCTTGAAGGATGATGAAGGATTCTAGCACGAATGGATGTTGAAGCTTGATGTCCGATGCAGCTCTTCGATGTATATGATCTTGGGCTTTTATTCAAGCTCCTTCCTTTGGATTTCAGCTTCAGAGCAAGGTGGAATAGGGCTTGAAGGCTGCAACTCCGAACCTGCACACACAAAATAGAACTCCCTTCCTCTTCTGTGAATTTTATCAAACACTTGTGCAGCACGATGACCGTTCTTGACGATCTTGGCTTGGATGTGGCTGAATCTCGATTTCGCTCGAAGCCAGCAGCAGAGGCTTGATTGGAACTTTGATTCCTCCTTCTTCCCTTCACATTCACGCACACACCAAGGTGGAACAAGGGCTGGAGGTGGCTGCTGCGACCTGCACACACAAATGTTAGGAAGAAACCCAAAATCAGGACATACGAATTTCTCTTAGGGTTTTCATCCTCTACAAGATGTTATATAGGCCAAGGGTGGTCAAGGGACAGCCATGGGACAAGATCCACTTGTTATGGAGTGGATTAAGGATAGCCACACAAGTGTGGTTGGACCATTTGGTCGAAATACCAAGAGTCCACATTCAAGGCGCCACCCAGACCAGAAAGGGTCGACCCTTGGGGTCAACCCTCGTGAGGGGCCAGATGGGCCAGACAACATGGGTCGACCCTTGGGGTCGACCCTTCCAGGAACCCGTGCGGGTTTAAAAAATCTGCCAACAGGGGTTGACCCTTGGGGTCGACCCTCGAGTGAATGGGTCGACCCTTGGGGTCGACCCTTGCAGGTCTGGTGAAGGAGCCCGTCGGGTCCTGAAAAATAATCACCAGGGGTCGACCCTTGGGGTCGACCCTTGCAGCTGGGGGTCGACCCAATGGGTCGACCCTTTCAGCTGGAGATGAAAGAACCACGGGGGTCGACCCCAGGGGTCGACCCTCGCACTGGGGTTGAGAGGTCCGATTGAAATGAAGGAATGGATAGACTTTGAAGAGTGTATAGACTTTGAAGAATGAATGGAGTTTGAAGAGTGTATAGACTTTGAAGAATGTGTGGAGTTTGAAGAGTGTATAGACTTTGAATTTGAGCTAGCAGCCAACGTACAGACTTTGAGTCTGTGCAATCAGCCAACGTACAGACTTCTTGTTGCAGGATGTATAGACTTGCTAATGTATAGACTTGTTGGCTGTATAGACTTGCTGATGTATAGACTTGCTGGCTGTATAGACTTGCTGGCTGTATAGACTTGCTGATGTATAGACTTACTGCTGAAGGATGTACAGACTTGCTGCTGAAGAATGTACAGACTTGCTGATGTATGGACTTGCTGCTGAAGGATGTACAGACTTCCTGCTGAAGAATGTACAGACTTGCTGTTGTATAGACTTGATGTGCCTGCAACCAATGTATAGACTTGTTAATGGATGTATAGACTTTGATGTGCCTGCAACCAATGTATAGACTTGTTGTGTAGCAGCATAAGAGATGCATCGACTATATGAATGAACTAATGCAAGATATGAACAGTGGTATGCACTGATGCATTACTCATGCACACAACCTGTTCGATGAAATGACCAACTGCTTAAACAGATACACAATGACATCATATGCAAGCACAGTGTGACTTATAGTAGTTGCTATCATCAAAACCATAACACTAATCATGGTGCACACGTATTCAACATGTATTACTTAAGCATTCATTCAAGTACCAAACAGACAAGAGTAATAAAAACGCAGAAGCACAATCCAATCACACAGAACACAAGCAATTTTAAGTGGTTCGATTTTCACCTACATCGACCCCACACTTAACCAAGTGTGGCTTACTGCTGATTCACAGCTTCAATCCGCTGATCCACAGCTTTGGGGAATAGAGCCCTACACACCGCTGATCCACAGCTTCGGGGAGATGATCCCAGATCGTTGATGTCACGCCCCGAACCGATAGCAGCAGAACATGTCGTTTGCTCAGAACGTGGCAGTTAAACAGTCATGAACGATCAAGAGTAATGGCATGAGACCAAATAATTTAGAGCAATACAATTTTATTTCAAATATAAGTCTCTTACAATTTCAATTTTTCGAAATTGAAGACTCAACCACATTATAATGGAAAGAAAAGACCAAAGACATGCTAGTGAACTTAGGCTAGACAATTAATTAGGAAATACATAGCTAGACTCAAGAAAGATAAAAGACACGGGTTCACTAGTTTCCGAAGCTCGCTTGCACACTTATCCCTCCCGTGTGAGTCTCGGTCTCCCTAGCCACCTGATTACCTGAAAAATGTTGGAATAAACTGGGTGAGCGAACGCTCACTACGTAGGAATTACATCTCTACGATCTAGACTTGCTTAAAGTAATTAACATCTTATGCAATGTACTATGATCATGCATGAGTGAATGCGAGAAAATATAGCAATAAGATAGGCATGAAATATCTTGCACGAAAACTAAAACTAAGTTGCGAAATATACCGAGCAAGAAGTTTCCATAGCAGATCACGAGATATTGGACAATTGATTATCAAGTAAATACCATTTTCTTGGGTAGAGGTTCATGACTTTCAATCACTCAAGTCAGTCTAGAATCACCTAACGAGCCAGTGGTCTTTACTCATAGGTTGTGTTGATATATTTAACCTCATGAGCCAGTGGTCTCGGGGGTTTATCATTAGTTCGTTTCTCCTCATGAGTCAGTGGTCTCATGGGTTTATCTTTAGTTCGTGTTTCCTAATGAGTCAGTGGTCTCATGGGTTCATCATTAGTTCATATTTCCTCATGAGTCAGTGGTCTCATGGGTTCATCATTAGTTTAGGACTTCCATCCTACTAGACAATAGCATTCATGCGGCCGAAGGCCTAATATTTATTAGTTGTTATGTAGCGGCCCAGTTTGTAGGAAATTAATAAACAATCAAGTCATGGAGTATAAAAACTGGGTAAATGACGTCCACTATGCGAGCCGCAGATTATAATTAGCGTCTATATCGATAGGCGCTTATTCTGGAAATAGATAAAAGGCACGAAAGTAAATAGCGTCCGTCACATAGGGCGCTATTTGTAATTGGCGTTCACTTTCCTGGACGCAGATTCCAGAAAGTGGCATTTTCTCAAAAATGCCAGAAACAACATTAATTGAGCGCTAGTTTGTCATGTTTCTTGAGAGGGACATGAGTGTGACACGGTGTAAGGGTTTTTAGGGTACAACCTGCTCGGCTGCCTTGAGGGAATCCAAGGCTAGCGGAGACTTACGGAGGTCTCTATGATGTAATCGCTAGTCCAAGGGAACGGAATGTCCCGCGGAGAGCTCAAACATCACGGAGAGTTAGGGGTGATCTATAGAAATCAAAAACAGGGACCTCATCCACAGAATGGGATGAGTGCCAAGCGGTGCCCCACGGTGGGGGTTGAAGACGCAGGAAACGGTCGATTAAGAAAATAACATCCTGCCTGGAGGGCGCTATATCAAATAGCTTCTGTTAAGAAAGGCCCAATTTACATTTCTATTTTTCATTTAATACAAATGGCGTCCTTCCGGGAAGGCGCTCATTTGTTCAATTCGGTTTATCTAGAATTATTAAATTTATTTCCCATAATATGACGTCCATGTAGGTGGACGTTAATTTCTCAAGTTTTTAATTAAACAAAATTTACGTCTATTTTAAAAGATGGTATTTCACTTTAATGAGTTTAGAAAAGAACATCCCTTTAAAAGAACACATACTATTTAATAAAAAGTTTTTGAAAATAAAATATATGATAATTAGGAGAAAAATTCAAGAATTCTAAATATATATTTTTTATAATTTTATGTTACGTAGTTTAATAGCTACAGATTTTCAAAGACATAATTATAATATATATATATATATATATATATATATATATATATATATATATATATTAATCAATTAGTGGTGGAGACAGTGAACGCTATTAATCAATATGCATATTACTGTTCATTTTATTGATGAACAGTGACACTTTTTATTTATTAAGATTTTATAGAAACTAATTACATGATAAATAAGAGAAAAATCTAAGGATCTTAACCTTGGAATATCACAATTTTATTGCATCAGGATAAAAAGATAAAAATCGACCAAGATGGTACGGGTGTTAGCCACATGAACAGTAACCTATTTCAAATACTAATCTTTTCCTGAAACTAAATATATGCAAATTAAGGGAAAAATCTAAGGATCTTAATCATGTGTACATCGTAATTTCATCTCATCAGATTTCATATATATTAAATTTCAAAGATGAGTGTGATTATTAATTAACAAGAATAAACAACATTGTAGAAACAATCGAAAATCATGCAAGAGGTGTTACGGAAACATGAACATGCCGGGCAAATAAGTTAACTTGCGGACATGTTATTTTATAGTTTTATCTGGGGAGAAAACCTACTTTAACGCGATCGAGATGATGAACTAGATTGAAGAACCTCAAGAAAAACGACTGTTTAAAACAGAGTATGGAGATGACTTAGCAGGATGAAGGGGTCTTGGCTTTTTAACCGCAACAGGAAGAACGAAGGAAGAAGATGGAGCTTTCCCTCACGTCCACAGCAACCGGCAACAGGAACAGGAAGAAGAAGGGACGCCGCTCCTTCACGTTTGGTAAGAAGAAGAGGACGCAGAGCCTTTTGCTTAACAGCAACAGGAAAACTTGCACTTTCGACAGGGTGTGTTTTTATAAGGCGTAGCGGTTCTGGAGGGTTCCATTGCTTCGGAAATGGAAGGATTTAAACCTTCCGTGCTTGCCGTTGCTCCTTCTATACTAGCAGCCGCATGCCACGGTTTGGTTAAAATCCCAGGCCATGCACGATCGATCAGGTGGTGGGTGTCATCAGGTAGGGTTTCGCGCATGGGTTTGGGTTTGCTCACTGGGATTTCGGGTGAAGGCCAGTTATATAGGAGTTTTACAAGTATTGCTAGTAGGTGGGCTTGGGTTTGGACATGAGTGGATGTTGGGTTATTGATGGGCACGTGAGTTTGATTTGTTGGTTTGGTTGGCCTTGGTGAGTGGCTCACGTGGGTTTGATGGTGGCATATAAATGGTTTTCTCATTTTGGCTAAGGTATATATATATACATATATATAATGGGTTAAAGCCCATTAAATGCATTTATCTAATTTTGGGCTTTTATATTATTGTATAAAAGGAAGATTAATATATGTTTAAAACTCATTAAGTATATATATATATAACTTATTTATTCCTATTTGACCTTCAATTTATTTAGAATATTCCCCTTATTCTTTATTATTTATCTGGGATGCTACGTAGTATAATTCCATGCATCCTGCGTAAAATATTGGCTTTTGAGAAAAGACCAGTATAACATATATATACTAAGCCCCTTATTGCTTCTGTGTTTAAAGGAGAATTCTGTTGACCCGATTAATATTAGAGTCTTCTATTGGTTTTGCTTTCGTTTATTTAACTAGTTGGGCTAGGATATATTCATTATTAATTTCTTATTCTAGATGGGCTCAACGTGAGCAAGTGTATGGGTTTTAGTAAAAGCCCATACATTTGTGTTGTATTATATTTTGTGCCTTACCGTGTTGTTCGGGCAAAAGCCTATTCTTTAAAGAGTTAGCCTATACATATATTAGTTTGGGTTTAGGCTAGCTTTATATAGCGGCTCCTTTATTTTTGGCCGTTAATATAATCTATGTGTCGAGGCTCATTAATTGTAAAACTAATTATTTCTAAGCAAAATTTTAATTTATTTAGGAATTATTTTTCCTTAAATTTTCAGGGGTGCTACACTCTCCCCCATCTAAAAGAATTTGGTCCCCAAATTCACATGATATTTTTCTTCCAAAATAGCTAAAAATTATTACACCATGACCTTAATTACCAACAATATTCTAAAAAGGGTAATGAATGGAATCTACGTTCCTAATAGAAACAAATAGGACTAGCTTAATGTTAAGGGGTACCTCTCGTTACTCCATCAGTTAGTTCGTTCAAAGGTTGAAGCCTTCTTTGATGTCGTGTCCCATCGAGGTTTTTAACATTCGGAGGTTGATCTTTTGGAAGAGGACAACTTGCTACCTTGTGGTCCTTGCTTCCATAACGAAGACATCCACCTAACTCCCACCAACATTCCTCCGTTCGATGATTTCTTTTTCCACAATGTTTACACTTCTTTTGCGACACTCCATCCTATCTATCTCTGCTTTTTATCTTCTTGTCATTTGACGATCTATCACTACAATTAGGTCTCTTCTTACTAGTCTCGGTTCTCCTTGCTAACTCATTATTTCTTCTTCGAGCCTTGACTTTTTCCATCATCTCCAAGACATCCTCTAACAATTGAGCTCTTTTAACCATCTCCGGATAAGATTGTATATCCATTGGCGCCAACTGGAGAATGAGCTGAAGTCTTAACCCAATCATAAATCTTTTAGCCTTCATTCTTTCAGTCATAATCAGATGAGGTGCAGAACGAGACAACCTTGAGAATTGGGCCTCATACTCAGCCACGAACATACTTCTTTATTTTAACGATGTGAATTCTACAGCCTTCCTTTCTTCAATTCTCTCGGAAAAATATTTATCATTAAAATATGTTAAAAATTCTGTCCATGATACTTGATTATTCGGCAATGTTGCTTATATGGACTCCCACCATGCCCTAGCATCCTTTTCTAGATGAAATGTAGCCAATAGGGCCTTATCTTGGTCCGAACATTGCATTATCCGGAATATCCTCTCAATCTCCTTTACCCAATGTTCTGCCTTGTCAGGGTCGGTGGATCCATCAAACCAAGGGGGATTCAATCCTTGAAAATTTCTGTGCAATTCGCCCGCACCACGATCCGCTACACCATGAGCCACCTGCTGGAGGGCTTGAGTCAAACCTTGGACCATCTCACGCCATTGATTTTGCTCAGCTGCCATCTAGCTAGAGAGTTAAATTTCTACAAAACAAGACACGCATTAATTTCTTATATATTTCAGGATTAGCACATTTTAATTAGAGAGTGAATATATTTTAACACTTAACCTGTGGCTCTACCTGATTCTCACAGAATTTCTATAGGATGACCGACAAGGATACTCAACCTATCTCTTGGACTTAATGCCTTAAGGAATTGAAAGCCGAAGCTCTGATACCAAATCTGTCACGCCCCAAACCGATAGCAGCGGAACGTGTCGTTTGCTCGGAACGTGGCAGTTAAACAGTCGTGAATGATCAAGAGCAATGGCATGAGACCAAATAATTTGGAGCAATAAAATTTTTATTTCAAATATAAGTCTCTTACAATTTCAATTTTTCGAACTTGAAGACTCAACCACATCATAATGGAAAGAAAAGACCAAAGACATGCTAGTGAACTTAGACTAGACAATTAATTAGGAAATACTTAGCTAGACTCAAGAAAGATAAAAGACACGGGTTCACTAGTTTCCGAAGCTCGCTTGCACACTTGTCCCTCCCGTGTGAGTCTCGGTCTCGCTAGCCACCTGATTACCTGAAAAATGTTGGAATAAACTGGGTGAGCAAATGCTCAGTAGAAATTACATCTCTACGATCCAGACTTGCTTAAAGTAATTAACATCTTATGCAATGTACTATGATCATGCATGAGTGAATGCGAGAAAATATAGCAATAAGATAGGCATGAAATATCTTGCACGAAAACTAAAACTAAGTTGCGAAATATACCGAGCAAGAAGTTTCCATAGCAGATCACGAGATATTGGACAATTGATTATCAAGTAAATACCATTTTCTTGGGTAGAGGTTCATGATTTTCAATCACTCAAGTCAGTCTAGAATCACCTAACGAGCCAGTGGTCTTTACTCATAGGTTGTGTTGATATATTTAACCTCATGAGCCAGTGGTCTCGGGGGTTTATCATTAGTTCGTTTCTCCTCATGAGTCAGTGGTCTCATGGGTTTATCTTTAGTTCGTGTTTCCTAATGAGTCAGTGGTCTCATGGGTTCATCATTAGTTCGTGTTTCCTCATGAGTCAGTGGTCTCATGGGTTCATCATTAGTTTAGGACTTCCATCCTACTAGACAATTGCATTCATGCGGCCGAAGGCCCAATATTTATTAGTGGTTATTTAGCGGCCTAGTTTGTAGGAAATTAATAAACAATCAAGTCATGGAGTACAAAAACTGGGTAAATGGCATCCACTATTGATGGGGACATCCCCAGCCACTTCACTTTTTTGGATACTCTTGTTGCTTGCCATCAGCACGTCATCATTTTCGGCCCTTAATCTTGAGTCATAGCATGTAATTTTTATTTCATTTGGGTCTTGTATGTGTAATCTTTCTTTATTTGAGTCAGTTAATAGGTTAATGGGTCAGTTTGTTAGATAATTGGGCCCAACTAGTGGGCTAGGCCCAAGGGCGCCCCTCCCTTGGAGTTATTGGTCATTTACTTGTTTGTCAAGGTCATTTTGGTCTTAGGAATTATGTAAGCCTATAAATAGGCCCCCACTCCTCTCATATGTAACAACCTTTTATGATCAATTTAAATCAAGTGAGTTCTAGTGTCTTATTGGAGTGGATTCTCCAAACTTCTCTCTCTCTCTCTAAGGGGTGGATTCCCCTCTCCTCTCTCTTCTCTCTCTCTTCTCTCTCTCTCTAAGGAGAAGGGCGCCCCCTACTCTCTCTCTTCCCCTCCCAACCACCTCCACCCTCCCACCTACCTCCATTAAATCCTCTACAACTTCCCACAAGCCATCATTACTTCCCCCTAGTCCCAAGAGACCCTCCACCAATCCACACCCCACCCTCCAACCCCCAACTACCCATCCCCTTCCCCAAGCAGCCCTCCACCTTCCCAAGGCACCTCTTCCCATCCCCAAGACCACCATTGATCACCCCACATTAAAGGAAATTCAAACTCACATTCCCTCCACCCACTTGTGCCCCCCTCACCTTCCCCCTTCTCCCTCCAAGCCCAAATTCGCAGCTCCTCTCTCACCAACTGCAAACACCCCATTCCAGACCCCATTCTCCCTCTCCCACACCTTAGAACACCCCCTCCCAGGCCCCCTCACAACTAGGGGTCACTCCCACACCTATTCACCCCATTTCCCCTTCCATATACCCCATTTCCCCCCATCATCATCAACATGCAGTTCACTATTTGGAGGCAGCAAAGAAGCTGTTGGTTGCATAGGCTGTCCCATCGTCCCCTCATCGAACCTGGTGGCAAGTCCCATATTGCTGGTAAGATCGTCAAGTCGCCTTCGCAGCCGTGGTGGTTTCGTCATCGTCCGAGCATCGTGCTGCCCGGGAGAGCACTTCTTCCTCGACTGCGCAAGACTTCTCAGGCAGAGGACCAGAACCTGAGTGGAAGCTCTTCCACGGCAATTCTAGCGTAAATCTGGGTGAGAGTTCTTCTATAAACTTCTTCCTCGACCTGTCTAATTCCAGGATCAAGAAGCGGAACTCCGATTGGCCCCCGTAATAAAGAGTTATCAATTTTTTCCTCCAGGTGCTTGGTTCTATTTCTTGTAAGTCTGCTCCGACTTCCCCTTCTTGTTCGAGATCTTCCGGCCTACTCCGACATCATCTGGCATCCCCGTTGCTTGGTTTCGAAGAGGACTCGACAAAGAATCCATCGGTACCAGCCATGCTCAAATTGGAGTTTTGAAGCGCCCGTGGTACCCTTATCTTTCAGCTGCTGAGGTTCTGTGACAGTCAAGAACAACAACCTGCTTCCTTGTTCAACCCTCTGCCCCGACCAGAACTGGCGACCACAGAAATGAAGAAAATTCTGGCATCATCCCGCTCCAGTTACGAAGAAATCCCCACTGGTCCCGTCTTCAAAAAAATTCGTGAGCGGCCGCAGCATCAACATCTTAGACTGACTGTCCTTAGTTTTAGAGAGCAGGCAGAACCGACTTCATCCACCGCTCGGCTTCTAATTGTATTTTCCCCCTCCCCGCCTGGCGGGCTGAGTGCCCCTCCCTGCGTGGAGGTATATATTTTTTGTAATCACATATATCCCTACCCCGAGATCCCCCCTCCTGCGAGAGGTGTAGTGGTGTAGCATTTCAATTTTCTGGTTAAAGCGACACCGACGCGGCGTGCGGGTGCGTCCCACGCCTCCCCGCTCGCCCTCATCTCCGATCGGGATCAACGTCTTCACGCTGATCAGGTGAGCTACTGAACACCACTCATTGCTGGGATTTAATTGCTTAGTTTATTATTGCTTTTAGTTACTCCGTCGGCGGTGAGAGAGTGACCAGTCCCAAATTGCCATCAAATTGAGTGACCACCGCGGGGCGAGTTGTGAGAGCAATCACTTAACCTACGCCCTTGGCGTGCCGGCCGCCCGTGAATAGGGCATCCCTGGCCCATTTGGGGTCCTCCATAAGCTAGCCAACCATTGGGGTATCAAGGTCCTGACTCGGACCCACTCCGTCATCGTTAAGTCACCTACGGGCACTCGTGTGTGCTACGCGATCGTGCTCGTTAGTGTGAGTCCGCTGCTCAACTTGATTGCTTGCAATATAGGTCCATAGGTGATTTCATATCAAGTGGTATCAGAGCAAGTTCACAACTTGTCTCTATCAAGTTGGTCCTAGGGCATGTTTATGCATTTAGAGTCCTCGGTTGCATCTCTTTGTCCACTAGCATGGCCACCTCTTACCGACCTTACCAATCGGCCCTCTCCATAAGTCCAAACCACCAAGGGATGCCTACCATTAGCACACATGACCTCCCTGGCCATGTCAACTACCTCATGAAGGTCTTGACCTATGCCAATGAGCGGCTTGATAACATATCGGGTCGACTCAACCAACTTGGAGAAAATGGGCCCGCCCCAAGGACGGACGATAGAAGGACATGTCCCCCACCTCCCACTTTTGATGGAACTCATCTTAATGACTATTTAGATTGGGAGGCATCAATGGACCATTACTTTGAGAGGAATCCCATGTCCGAGGATAGGAAGGTTCGATGTGCCAAAATGCAACTAACCAAAAGGGCTCAAACTCATTGGTTAAAAATTGAAGGCTTAAGGATAATTAGAAGGGAAGCTGCCCTCACCACATGGGAGGACATGAAGGATCAACTTAGCGCTAGATATGTTTTCCCCTCCTACCCGGATCACCAAAGCCCAAGGAGCATTTCAACTCCAACTCCCCAATTCCCCACAATGCAACCAAAACCCCATTCCACAACCCACATTACCCAAGCCCCTTTGACCACCCCTCACCTCACCCCTTCTCAAAAGGGAAAGAGCCCAATGGAGATAGAAGTGAGTGAAATAACCCCGGGTAAGTGGGAGCTGGAATGTTATAGGTGCCACCAATTGGGGCACATCACCGGGCAATGCCCCACAAGGAAGCATCTTCCCATGTCCCTAGTGGTTGAAACATCTCCCACCCCGGCCACCATTACCCCTCCATCGTTCCCCAACAAGGACACTCCTCCCAAGAATAATCTTTTCAAAACCCCTCAACCCACCCATCTTCCTCTTCCTACCCCAACCCAACCACAACCTAGACCTCCACTACTTCCCTTACCAATCCCAACCCAAGCCCATGCTTGTTCACCACCTCGGGTGCACCATGCACCGGCTATCACCAATTCCCCCGCATTAGACCTACCCAACCCATTATCATTAGGAGTTGAAACCCACACACCCATCCACATGGAAATGGATGCTAGTCCCGATCAACAACCTACCATAAAGGAAATCCAAGAACCTCCACTTCCACCCACCTCTCCTAGACCGGATCCTCAAGAGCCACACACCTTCACCGTGAATGAGTCCATACTCCAATGGCTCAAGCAAGGCCCCACCATCCTTAGTTCACCCCCACACCTCTCACCCATGAGACATCAATCCCAAATTGTGGCCCTCCCCTCCTTTCACACCACGATCCAATCCTACTACGAGGTAGAGGGTTGGGATGATCTCCTCAAGGGTTTAGAATGGCAACTAAAGTTGACTTGCTTATTGATCTTAGGAACGGCCCACCCAAGAAGCCTTAGTCTCATCCACCCATGTGATGGTTCTATCACCTCGGTCTTCACCATTGGTTGCTACACTAGTGACCTCCTTCTCATTCTCCCTATGGATGAAGAGCCCATCCCGGTCCACTCCCCTACCATTGTGATTCCTAGAACCTTGGCCAACCAACCCACCCCATACACCGGCCCAACCATTTCACTAGAAGAGGATGATTCACCACCTTGTGAGGACCTTGAGGACATGGAGTATCTCTCTCTAGGTAACCCTTATCATGATCCCTTCCTATGGGAGTCTAGTTCCCCATGTGACCCACCCACTTTACTCACCACTCACCTTACCCTACCCCCACCCACCATGTTGGGCCAAACCCCTCCCTTCCTAGAATCGGGTTACACCATGGGAGCCTTGACCTTAGGCAACATACACCTTGGGATTGATGAATTGCCCCACTCCATGATGTCCCCCTTCTTAGATCCCTTTGATCCATACGAGTGGAAGCTCAAGGGCCACCCCACACCCATGCACATGGAAGTCATCTCTAGGATAGGAATGCATGTGCCTAGGCATACCGCACCACTTGACATGATTCATAAGTCGGGTCCATTCATTCATATCACCCACATGTCAAGTAGGAAGCATGAGTGGTCCATATTCGGATGTAACGGTCCACCTTCATTCATCATGAGTCTTAAGCATATTAGGAGTATTTATGGATGCCCCGGTCCTCCCAAATCATTCAAAGTCTTCATAACATCAATGCACGATAGGTCTATATGTGGTTGTCCTGGACCACCTTTGCATACCACACATTGTCCACTCACACCGCATCATAGTGCATGGCATATGCATCCAAGCAAGTATCAAGCAACAAGAGGTGAGATTCACAAGAAGCGGGTAAAATCTCATGAGCACCACTTGGAATTCCAAGTTGGCAACTTGGCGATGATGACTTTGGAGTGGCTCTACCCTAGGGTCACCTCCAATTTGAGGTCACGAGGACTTGGACCTTGCCAAGTTCCGAGAGGTTTTGGCAACCCGGCTTACGGGTTGGACTTACTTATGGGTTTTGGGATTCACCCCACTTCCCACATGGCGGATCTGGCACCCTCTAAGGGCACCGCGGTGGATCCTAGTGAGTGCCTAGAGCTTACACTTATCCTTGCGAGAGACACCCTCGGAGTGCCACCACAAATTAGCCTGAGAGCCCGACGTGAGCACACAGCGGCAGTATTAGGCAAGCAAGATCTCATCGCCAGCATGAGGGTGTGTCCAAGCCACTTTGAAAAGCTGAAGCGCCATTCCCCGGCTATGGACGCGGTTTGAGTTTGGAGATCGTGGCA
This sequence comes from Amorphophallus konjac, assembly GCA_022559845.1. Classification (NCBI taxonomy): domain Eukaryota; kingdom Viridiplantae; phylum Streptophyta; class Magnoliopsida; order Alismatales; family Araceae; genus Amorphophallus; species Amorphophallus konjac. The sequence goes on along the minus strand of CM040122.1, from coordinate 123,891,096 downwards.
CACCTGGAGCTGCATTTGGTGTACTACTTTCCTGGTGGACCCATACTAGACGGGGTCGAGTTTTTCCCACCCCGGGGGTATGATGGGGACATCCCCAGCCACTTCACTTTTTTGGATACTCTTGTTGCTTGCCATCAGCACGTCATCATTTTCGGCCATTAATCTTGAGTCATAGCATGTAATTTTTATTTCATTTGGGTCTTATATGTGTAATCTTTCTTTATTTGAGTCAGTTAATAGGTTAATGGGTCAGTTTGTTAGACAATTGGGCCCAACTAGGGGGCTAGGCCCAAGGGCGCCCCTCCCTTGGAGTTATTGGTCATTTACTTGTTTGTCAAGGTCATTTTGGTCTTAGGAATTATGTAAGCCTATAAATAGGCCCCCACTCCTCTCATATGTAACAACCTTTTATGATCAATTTAAATCAAGTGAGTTCTAGTGTCTTATTGGAGTGGATTCTCCAAACTTCTCTCTCTCTCTCTCTAAGGGGTGGATTCCCCTCTCCTCTCTCTCTCTCTCTCTCTCTCTCTAAGGAGAAGGGCGCCCCCTACTCTCTCTCTTCCCCTCCCAACCACCTCCACCCTCCCACCTACCTCCATTAAATCCTCTACAACTTCCCACAAGCCATCATTACTTCCCCCTAGTCCCAAGAGACCCTCCACCAATCCACACCCCACCCTCCAACCCCCAACTACCCATCCCCTTCCCCAAGCAGCCCTCCACCTTCCCAAGGCACCTCTTCCCATCCCCAAGACCACCATTGATCACCCCACATTAAAGGAAATTCAAACTCACATTCCCTCCACCCACTTGTGCCCCCCTCACCTTCCCCCTTCTCCCTCCAAGCCCAAATTCACAGCTCCTCTCTCACCAACTGCAAACACCCCATTCCAGACCCCATTCTCCCTCTCCCACACCTTAGAACACCCCCTCCCAGGCCCCCTCACAACTAGGGGTCACTCCCACACCTATTCACCCCATTTCCCCTTCCATATACCCTATTTCCCCCCATCATCATCAACCTGTAGTTCACTATTTGGAGGTAGCAAAAAAGCTGTTGGTTGCATAGGCTGTCCCATCGTCCCCTCATCGAACCTGGTGGCAAGTACCATATTGCTGGTAAGATCGTCAAGTCGCCTTCGCAGCCGTGGTGGTTTCGTCATCGTCCGAGCACCGTGCTGCCCGGGAGAGCACTTCTTCCTCGACTGCGCAATACTTCTCAGGCAGAGGACCAGAACCTGAGTGGAAGCTCTTCCACGGCAATTCTAGCGTAAATCTGGGTAAGAGTTCTTCTACAAACTTCTTCCTCGACCTGTCAACTTCCAGGATCAAGAATCGGAACTCCGATTGGCACCCGTAATAAAGAGTTATCAATTTCTTCCTCCAGGTGCTTGGTTCTATTTCTTGTAAGTCTGCTCCGACTTCCCCTTCTTGTTCGAGATCTTCCGGCCTACTCCGACATCATCTGGCATCCCCGTTGCTTGAGTTTCGAAGAGGACTCAACAACGAATCCATCGGTACCAGCCATGCTCAAATTGGAGTTCCGAAGCGCCTGTGGTACCCTTATCTTTCAGCTGCTGAGGTTCTGCAACAGTCAAGAACAACAACCTGCTTCCTTGTTCAACCCTCTTCCCCGACCAAAACCGGCAACCACAGAAATGAAGAAAAGTCTGGCATCATCCCGCTCTAGTTATGAAGAAATCCCCACTGGTCCCGTCTTCAACAAAATTCGTGAGCGGCCGCAGCGTCAACATCTTCGACTGACTGTCCTTAATTTCAGAGAGCAGGTAGAACCGACTTCATCCACCGCTCGGATTCCAATTGTGTTTTCCCCCTCCCCGCCTGGCCGGCTGAGCGCCCCTCCCTGCGTGGAGGTATATTTTTGTTGTAATCACATAAATCCCTACCCCGAGATCCCCCCTCCTGCGAGAGGTGTAGTGGTGTAGCATTTCAATTTTCTGGTTAAAGCGACACCGACGCGGCGTGCGGGTGCGTCCCACGCCTCCCCGCTCGCCCTCGTCTCCGGCCGGGATCAGCGTCTTCACGCTGATCAGGTGAGCTACTGAACACCACTCATTGCTGGGATTTAATTGCTTAGTTTAGTATTACTTTTAGTTACTCCGTCGGCGGTGAGAGAGTGACCAGTCCCAAATTGCCATCAAATTGAGTAACCACCGCGGGGCGAGTTGTGAGAGCAATCACTTAACCTACGCCCTTGGCGTGCCGGCCGCCCGTGAATAGGGCATCCCTAGCCCATTTGGGGTCCTCCATAAGCTAGCCAACCATTGGAGTATCAAGGTCCCGACTCGGACCCTCTCCGTCATCGCTAAGTCGCCTACGGGCACTCGTGTGTGCTACGCGATCGTGCTCGTTAGTGTGAGTCCGCTGCTCAACTTGATTGCTTGCAATATAGGTCCATAGGTGGTTTCACATCAACTATGGGAGCCGTAGATTATAATTAGCATCTATATCGATAAGCGCTTATTTTGGAAATAGATAAGAGGCACGAAAGTAAATAGCGTCCATCACACAGGGCACTATTTGTAATTGGCGTTCACTTTCCTGGACGCAGATTCCAGAAAGTGACATTTTCTCAAAAATGCCAGAAACAGCATTAATTGAGCGCTAGTTTGTCATGTTTCTTGAGAGGGACACGACTGTGACACGGTGTAAGGGTTTTTAGGGTACAACCTGCTCGGCTGCCTTGAGGGAATCCAAGGCTAGCGGAGACTTTCGGAGGTCTCTATGATATAATCGCTAGTCCAAGGGAACGGAATGTCCCGCGGAGAGCTCAAACATCACGGAGAGTTAGGGGTGATCGATAGAAATCAAAAATAGGGACCTCATCCACGGAATGGGACGAGAGTGCCAAGCGGTGCCCCACGGTGGGGGTTGAAGACGCAGGAAATAGTCGATTAAGAAAATCGCGTCCTGCCTGGAGGGCGCTATATCAAATAGCATCTGCTAAGAAAGGCACAATTTACATTTCTATTTTTCATTTAATACAAATGGCGTCCTTCCAGGAAGGCGCTCATTTGTTCAATTCGGTTTATCTAGAATTGTTAAATTTATTTCCCATAATATGACGTCCATATAGGTGGACGTTAATTTCTCAAGTTTTTAATTAAACAAAATTTACGTCTATTTTAAAAGACGGTATTTCACTTTAATGAGTTTAGAAAAGAACATCCCTTTAAAAGAACACATACTATTTAATAATTTTTTTTGAAAATAAAATATATGAAAATTAGGAGAAAATTTCAAGAATTCCAAATATATATTTTTTATAATTTTATGGTACGTAGTTTAATAGATACAGATTTTCAAAGACATAATTATAAGATATATATATATATATATATATATATATATATATATATATATATATTAATCAATTAGCGGTGGAGACAGTGAACGCTATTATTCAATATGTATGTTACTGTTCATTTCATGGATGAACAGTGACACTTTTTATTTATTAAGATTTTATATAAACTAATTACATGATAAATACGAGAAAAATTTAAGGATCTTAACCCTGGAATATCACAATTTTATTGTATCAGGATAAAAAGATAAAACTCGACAAAGATGGTATGGGTGTTAGCCACATGAACAGTAACCCGTTTCAAATACTAATTTTTCCTGAAACTAAATATATGCAAATTAAGGGAAAAATCTAAGGATCTGAATCATGTGTACATCGTAATTTCATCTCATCAGATTTCATATATATTAAATTTCAAAGATGAGTGCGATTATTAATTAACAAGAATAAACAACGTTGTAGAAATAATCAAAAATCATGCAAGAGGTGTTACGGAAACATGAACATGCTGGGCAAATAAGTTAACTTGCGGACATGCTATTTAATAGTTTTATCTGGGGAGAAAACCTACCTTAATGCGATCGAGATGATGAACTGGATTGAAGAACCTAAAAACAAACGATACTCTGTTTAAAACAGAGTATGGAGATGACTTAGCAGGATGAAGGGGTCTTGGCTTTTTAACCACAACAGGAGGAACGAAGGAAGAAGATGACGCTTTCCCTTACGTCCACACCAACCGACAACAGGAAGAAGAAGGGATGCCGCTCCTTCACATTTGGAAAGAAGAAGAGGACGCAGAGCCTTTTGCTTAACAGCAATAGGAAAACTTACACTTTCGACAAGGTGTGTTTTTATAAGGCGTAGCGGTTCTGGAGGGTTCCATTGCTTTGGAAACGGAAGGATTTAAACCTTCCGTGCTTGCCATTGCTCCATCTATACTAGCAGTCGCATGCCACGGTTTGGTTAAAACCCCAGGCCATGCATGATCGATCATGTGGTGGGTGTCATCGGATAGGATTTCGCGCATGGGTTTGGATTTGCTCAGTTGGATTTCGGGTGAAGGCCAGTTATATAGGAGTTTTACAAGTATTGCTCGTAGGTGGGCTTGGGTTTGGACATGAGTGGATGTTGGGTTATTGATGGGCACGTGAGTTTGATTTGTTGGTTTGGTTGGCCTTGGTGAGTGGCTCACGTGGGTTTGATGGTGGCATATACATAGTGTTCGCATTTTGGCTAAGGTATATATATATATACATATATATAATGGGTTAAAGCCCATTAAATGCATTTCTCTAATTTTGGGTTTTTATATGATTGTATAAAAGGAAGATTAATATATGTTTAAAACCCATTAAGTATATATATATATATATATATATATATATATAAAACTTATTTATTCTTATTTGACCTTTAATTTATTTAGAATATTATCTTATTCTTTATTATTTATCTGGGATGCTACGTAGTATAATTCCATGCATCCTGCGTAAAATATTGGCTTTTGAGAAAAGACCAGTATAACATATATATACTAAGCCCCTTATTGATTCCATGTTTAAAGGAGAATTCTGTTGACCCGATTAACATTGGAGCCTCCTATTGGTTTTGCTTTCGTTTATTTAACTAGTTGGGCTAAAATATATTTATTATTAATGTCTTATTCTAGATGGGCTTAATGTGTGCAAGTGTATGGATTTTAGTAAAAGCCCATACATTTGTGTTGTATTATATTTTGGGCCTTACCGTGTTGTTTGGGCAAAAGCCTATTCTTTAAAGAGTTGGCCTATACATATATTAGTTTGGGTTTAGGCTAGCTTTATATAGCGGCTCATTTATTTTTGACCGTTAATATAATCTGTGTGTCGAGGCCCATTAATTGTAAAACTAATTATTTCTATGCAAAAGTTTTATTTATTTAGGAATTATTATTCCTTAAATTTTTAGGGGTGCTACAGCTGAGCCTCACAGCTTGCTACTGCTGAGCTTTACAGCTTCGCTGTCCGAGGTCTCAGCCTCACCCGCTGACTCACAGCTTGATAGAGTTCAGAAAACTTAAAACGAAAGAATGGAAACAAGATAACAGTGTAGCTCTCTAGAAATAAATTGACTCTGGATTTGATCCATGAGTCAAGTACAATTACCAATACGCTCAAGCTCTCTCAAAATCAGACTTACGATTCTCTATTCTCCTTCAGATTTCTCCTCTCAGCTTCAGGCTCTCTTCAGCTTCGTAGTCTTCTCTGTCTTTCTGCGCTTGCTCTGCTGATCTTCAGCTCTTGCTCACTCGCTCCGTTTATCTTCTTCTCTTCAATTTTTGATCTCCTATTTATCTAAGGGATCATGTCCCTTTTTATAGCCTTTGCGAGATGAGGGCGCGTGGAAACCACGTTTCCTGCCCAAGGAATCTTGAGACGAGCGCTTCACTGGAGGTCCACGTGTAAAGATATGAAAGCTCACAGTTTCACGTGGCTGAATCTCCTTTCGAACTTTACCTTGGATCACGTGCCACTAACCTGGTACTTTGACTTCCTCGTAAGTCAAGTTCGCAGGTTGTCAGTGTCCCCATCAAGTGTTCGACCATATAACTGACCTGGCAAACAGACGACAATATTAGCTTTTAAGTGAATGGAATGCTACTTGTATCGACTCTATATATGCAGCACAGTGATGTGCACTGACGTTACATGCAGAATAACTAAGTGTGCACCGACCCTTAGCAGTAGACCATATAAGTATGCATCGACCTTCTATGAAGGAGCAGAACTATATTTGGACCAATGTGTTGGCCGATCAGAATATGCACGGACCTGCTATGCATAGAAAGACAAGGATGCACTGATGTTATCTATCTCAGTAGAAAGTTGCACCAACCTCTAGGTATGTAAGACAAACACTGCACTTACTTCTTACCTGCGTAAAACAATGCATACACCGACTATGGCTATGCACGACACAAATGTGCACTGACCTGAGTCCATGCATATACCAATATGCATCGACTTTATTTTGCCTTATAAAGAATGTGTACTGACCTTACTAAAACTTGCACTGACTTATATGCACGCTGCAAACCTGCACCGACTATATGCACAATGCAAACCTACACCGACTATATGCAAAACCTACATCAACTATATGCTTAATGCAAAACATGCATCGACCCAATGTGCCAATGCAAAACATGCACCGACTATATGCCAAATGCAAAACATGCACCGACTGTGTGCAATACACAAACCTACACCGACTATATGCAAAACCTACATCGACTATATGCTTAATGCAAAACATGCACCGACCCTATGTGCCAATGCAAACCTGCACCGACTATGTGGTCGATGCAAAATGTGCACCGACCCTATCAAAGACTTAGGTCGATATGCACTGACCTTTTGCGTTCTTCTATGAAAACATGCACCGATCTTGTATGGAGTTATACAAGACGTGCACCGACCTTAGATGCAGAGGGCGCAAACATGCATCGACCTGATTATGCAATGCAAGTTCATGAAGGTATAAACTGCTAATCAGTGTTATTAAAATAAACTATAATGTATAGTTGCAAAATGAAATGTATAGATGCCAATCATCAAAACAAAATAAGAAATTAACTTCAGTGAATTAAGACAGAGGAGACATGACATGAAATTTATTGAACCACACAAACTCCCACAACATTCTCCCCCTTTTTGATGATGGCAACACATTTACATTTTGATGTCAATGCTGGTTTTATTAAGTATCAAGACTTATGCAAATGCAATGCACAACTACCCCCTTTAAACTATAAAACTCTCTCCAAACAACATCAAACTCTCTCCCCCTTTGCCATTAGCAGAAAGGATGAATAAGAAGATATCATGATGAATATCATATTGAAGAGGAAATCTGTTGTGACAAACTGTGTAAACATTTCAATAATCAAGCAAGTAAAGCACATATTCTTCTATTATAGGAGAGCAGATAGTTCATTTCTGAACTTATGTGGTTTAAAGAGTATGAAAGTGAGAGACTAGCCACACCACTCTGTAAGGACTAGTCTGTACAAGTTCTTAATAGTAATGAACCAAGAGCACATGGAACATGACATCTTTTGTCTTACATTATCTTGTTTATCTGAGCCTCAAGGCATCATCAGGATTGACCGAAACTTGTATTGAGATTAAACAACCTTCACAGTCCTGAATTAATCTTCAGAGGAGCAGATATGGTTTCATATATTTCTTTTCTTTACTTCCTTAGAACAGTCAAGTATGATCTAGTCTTTTCACATAAGAGTACACGTTTATTAGAGGCCAGTACCCCTAGTTACTTGACAAGATCCACTATTCTGTCTCAGGTATAGTTTCCACCTTTTTACGTAAGGGTATACGTTTATCAGACGCCAGTACCCCTAGTTACTCAGTGGAACTGACCTTTTATTTTATGAACAGAGATAAATTGAGGCACTTCATGACATGGGTTTTTCTCCATTTCATTGACGAAGTACCCAGTTTCTCAGTGCATTCAATCAGTGCTCTGCCTTTAGAGTATATGATTTATCATTTTGATTCATCTGTCCATTTGATTTTCAGACATTGTTGTTTAAGAACAATAAACATTTTCAGGTTCTCTCAACCAATTTAGCCTGAGTCTAGATAAATTCAGATTTTGCAAGACTCATTTAGACATGACATGCACAAAATAGTTAAGAACTGTTAGAGAGTATTCCACCGACTTTCTTCATAGAGTTTGGTTTTTAGTATCTAAAGATCATAAAATTTAAACCAACAATTCATTCAGGATTCATAACTGTTTCTTATAATAGAAGGTTTCTGATTTCAGCAGCTTAGATTAATGAACATGTCTATCAGTTTGTCATTTGATCAGATTCAAAAGGGATTCCAAAAAATGTTCAGATACTAAGGCCAATGATGAGGATAGATCATGATAGATTCAAGAAAGACAAAGTGAGTTCTCAAAATAGTCAGCACTAAAAGTCGACATTTCAGAGCAGTGATCAGGAGTATGAATTGAAAGTCGACATTATTGAGCAATAGATTGTTCAATCACTAAAGAATTATTCAAAATTCCCCCATCAACATGAATGAGATGAAATCAAGATGCATGAATGAAATTATAGGGATGATATGACAATGCACAAACTCCCCCTGACTGTGTACATGAGGTTTCAAATAAGAATGAGAAAGGCACACACCTACTCTAAACAAATGAGAATTGACCTATGGTACTAGGTGAAGGACTTGTCTCTACATATAGAGTGGATTTTCAGATAAAAGATATCTGTCCTTCCCCCATCTTCCATTTTATATACATATGGGCCAACTGTGAAATGCAGTAAATAGGCATTCAGTGACTCATATTCCATCAGAAGCAATAAGGAGATTTACAATAAATCTAAATGAACATTCATGTAGAGAATTTACAAAGACCAAGTTCTCTTCTTAAAAACTTAAATCTTTCATTTTCCAGTGGTTTTGTAAAAGTGTCAGCAATTTGTCTTTCAGATTCAATGAATTCAAGCTCAATCTCCTTTTTACTAACTTCATCTCTAAGAAAGTGATGTTTGATTTCAATGTGTTTTATCCTAGAGTGGTGAACATGATTTTTAGTTAAGGAAATGGCACTAGTGTTATCACAAAAAATTGTAATACAACCAAGATTGATGATATAGTCAGTTAATTGGTGTTTAATCCAAAGGACTTGGGCAGCACAGTTACCTGCAGCCACATACTCTGCCTCAGCAGTGGATAGGCCGACAGCATGTTGTTTCTTAGATGCCCAAGACACTAGACATCCACCTAGAAATTGACAGTATCCACTAGTACTTTTCCTATGTTTCCTACACCCGGCATAATCTGCATCTGTGTAAGCTATCAGATCTAGCACACACTTAGCAGGATACCATAAGCCTAAGTCTAGGGTCCCAGATAGATACCTAAAAATCCGTTTCACAGCTATCAAGTGTGATTCCTTAGGACATGCTTAAAATCTTGCACACAAACATACTGAGAATTGAATATCAGGTCAAGAAGCAGTAAGGTATAGCAAGGATCCAATCATACCTCTGTATAATTTAGGTTCTACCGTTTTACCTTCAGGATCTGAATCAAGACTGGTAGATACTCCCATTGGTGCGGTTATTGCCTTGAAAGTTCTCCATCTTGAATTTCTTCAGAAGATCCTTGATGTATTTCTCTTGAGTTATAAATATTCCTTCTTTGGTCTGACATACCTGCAACCCAAGAAAAAATTTCAGCTCTCCCATTGAGCTCATCTCAAATTCACTGGTCATTAAAGCTAAAAATTCCTCACACATGGATAAATTGGTTGATCCAAATACTATATCATCTACATAAATTTGAATGATCAAGATTTCCTTTTCACATACCTTTGTGAATAGTGTTTGGTCCCCCTTACCTATAGAGAATTTTCTTGTCTGTGAGAAACTTGCTCAGTCTGTCATACCAAGCTCGGGGAGCTTGCTTCAATCCGTAAAGTGCCTTATCAAGTTTGTACACATGGTCAAGAAATTCAAGACACTCAAAACACGGGGGTTTCTTAACATATACACCCTCTTTTATTTCACCATTTAGAAAAGCAGATTTGACATCCATCTACTGTAGGGTTATTCCTAGACTGCATGCAGTGGCTAAAAGAATTCTGATGGCTTCTAGCCTAGCTACAAGGGCAAATGACTCTTCGAAGTCAATACCAAACTCTTGGTTGTATCCCTGAGCAACCAGCCTAGCCTTATTTCTAAAAATTTTACCCTGCTCATCAGATTTATTACGAAAGACCCATTTAGTGCCTATTATGTTGCCATAAGAGGGTTTAGGAACTAGGTGCCATACCTTGTTCCTATCAAATTGATTAAGTTCTTCATGCATGGCATTAATCCAATGCTCATCCTGAAGGGCACTATCTATGTTTTTTGGTTCTACCTGAGATACTAAAGCAAATGAGTTCAATTCATTTTCAATTCTTAAGTGTGCTCTAGTTCTCGGTGGGTCATTTAAACTACCAATTATGTTCTCAAGGGGATGGTCTTTAAGGAATTTAAGGTTAGTGACCTGATTACCTGAACTCTCACTTACCTCCCCCTGAGTTTCAGATTCCTCAGCTTCTTCACCAGATTCTTTATTTTGGTCTTCTTTGGTTTTCAGAATTGCTCCATCAATCTTGTCCCTTCATAAATCCGTTTCAGTTCTAATTTCAGACTCATCAAAGACAACCTGAGGAGACTATTCTACAGTTTTAGAATTGAGATTGAAAATTCTGTAGGCTCTAGACTTAACAGAATAACCTAGAAATATTCTAGGTTCACTTTTAGGTTCGAACTTATCAAGGTCTCTTTTGGAATTTATGTGAACAAAACATTTACATCCGAAAACCTTGAAATGAGCTAGAGAGGGTTTCTTACCTTTCAGAATTTCATAAGGAGTCATTTGAGTTGTGGGTCTTACTAGAGCTCTATTAATAATGTAGCATGAAGTGTTAATAGCATCTGCCCAAAACTTTCTAGGTAGGTTTCCCTCTACCAGCATAGTCCTTGCCATTTCCACCAATGTTCGGTTTCTCCTTTCCACCACACCATTCTGCTCTAGAGTTCTTGGTGAGGAGAACCTGTGAGTTATTCCATTCTCCCTGCAAAAATCATCGAAATGCGAGTTGACAAACTCACCACCATGATCAGACAAGATACTCGAAATAGCATGCTCATTAGTCTATTTTATTTTGTAAAAGAACTCCTGAAATTATCCAAAAGCTTCATTTTTGTGAGACAAGTAAAAGATCCAAGTAAATCTAGAAAAATCATCAACAAGCACAAAACCATATCTTTTTCCAGATAAGCTAACTGACCTAGTAGGTCCAAATAGGTCCATGTGAATTAGCTCATATGGTTTAGAGGATAGGTTTTCGGTTCTAGATTTAAATGATTTTCTGGTCTATTTACATTGAGTGCATGCCTCATAGATTTTATTTTCATTTTTGAAAGAAATTTCAGGAATCCCTCTTACCATGTTGTGTTTATTAAGTTTGTGTAGGACACTGTAGCTAGCATGACCTAATCTACGATGCCATAGATAAGCTAGGTCATCCTTATTAACATTAAGATAAAGGTTAGAATGTGCTACATCATCTAAGTCTACCATGTAGATGTTATTGATTCTCTTACCAGAAAATTTGACAGATTCAGAATTAGGTTCAAAAAATGTGCATGCAAGAGAGTCAAAAATTACTTTATGACCTTTATCACACAGTTGGCTAATGCTAAGCAAGTTATAGACAAGGCCTTCTACCAACAGGACTTCATCAATGCAACAAGAAGAACACTTACCTACTTTACCTGATCCAATTATTTTCCCTTTGGTATTACCTCCGAAGGTAACATGACCTGCATCCTTCTTCACCAGCATGCAAAATTTGTCTTTATCCCCGATCATGTGCCTGGAGCACCCACTGTCAAGATACCATCAGTTTTGATTGGCTGCTAGGCATACCTGCAAGAGAATCAAGTGGAATGATTTGGAACCCAGAGCTTCTTGGGTCCCATAAAAGCATTTATCTCATGTAAACTAGAAACACGATGTTTTGGTATCCACATTTGATTTGGTTCCTTTATAGCAGTTGTAGATTTCTCATCATTCTATTTTGTCTGCCTCTTCTTGCCACTTTTATTCTTTGTGACTTGTTTCTTTGGTGTGGCCTGTTTCCTGCTTTTGAAGTCATTTTTAAAGTTCCTTTGCCAGTGATCAGTCCAATAAGCATTGGGAGCAATAGGTGCGTTATATCTCCTGAACTTCCTTGGCTTGGAGTTGATAAAACCATAAGAGTTCTGACTTCTGAAATTGTTAACCCCAGTCATATAGGAATCCCAATGATAAGGTTGATACCTTTGAGTAGAGTATGAGTTCTGAAAGTGATTCTGCATAGGCCTCATGTAGAAGCTACCTAGACCTCCCTTTCCAAAGTTATGATAGTAAGTGCTGTGAAATGTAGGGTAGGTAGGAACAGTATTGTGGTAACCTTGACCTGAGGTTCTTCTACTCGGCCCTTGATTCCTAGGGGACTTATACCAAGATGAAGTTAAGGTAGATTGAAATTGATAGGTGCCTCAACCATTCTGTGGAAATTTGTCAGTTTTCATCTTGGGACTTCCTTGGACTCTAGCTCTAGAACTCTGACCCCTATCCTGTCCATTGGTCTGAGGCATGGGAGTGTATGAGCATGATTCCCTAGACACCTTCCCTTTGCCCTTGTCCTTGGCACTGGGTTTAGTTTTCTCAACATATTTCATCTTGTTCTTTTTATGACTTTCTCCAGAAGTCATTTTTATCAGGGGTTGGAATGTCCCCTTTTCTGTCACAAAAGAGATGGTTCTCATGTCAAACCTCTCCTTATTAGTTGGGTTGAAACCTAAACCTTCCTTTCTGAATTTTTTTTTTGTTCCCAAGATGGCTGTTCAGATTTTCTGCACCTTGTGTCATGCCTTCAAGGGAGTTTTGTTTGTCTTTGTTTTCCTTTTCAAGATTTTCATTGACCTTTTTAAGCTCAGCATTTACACCATTGATGGCTTCATATTTTTCAGTTGCTATTCTGGTTTCTTCCTTAAATTCATGTATTCTCATTTTAAGTTCATCAATGGAGTTCTGTAGGTTCTCATTTTCCTCTTTCAGATTATCTAACATGCTTTTGTAACATTCAGCTTCATTCAGGGAGTTTTTCAGTTCTGAATTTTCAGTTTGCAGACATGTAATTTTTTCAGACAGGGAGGTATTATTAGTTAATGAATTCATTTTCCTTTTTAAATGTCTACTCTCCCTATGCATGTCTTCATATTTCTCTAAAATTTCAGCATAAGCATCCTCCTATTCATTCTGAGTAAAATTGTCAAAGGGGGGAATTACCTCATCATCGCCTTTTGCCATCAGGCAAATCCTGTCTTCTGTCTCACTGTCAGAGGAGCTGCTCTGACTTCCTTCTTCTTCATCGCTCCAAGTGCTAACCATAGCTTTTCCCTTTTCATTCTTCCACCCGGGCTGCTTGTCCTTGAGCTTTGGGCAGTCTGCTTTGAGATGTCCTGCTTTCCTACAGTTATAGCAGACAATGGCATCAATTTTCTTGGCAGGTTCAGGTTTGTGTTTAGACTGTCTTTTTCCTGAGAAGTACTTTTTCCTTAGCCCTTTCACTTCTTTACTCAGGAATTTCTTGAACTTCTTGGTAATCATAGCGAACTCATCTTGATCTTCCTTAGAACTAGTACAGCTGCACTCACTAGATGACCCTTTGCTAGAGTTAACCTTAAGAGCCAAAGGTTTCCTTCTCTTCTCAGTCTCATCAATTTTCTTGAGGTTCAACTCATATGTCATGAGAGAACCGATAAGCTCATCTACAGTGGTTGTATCAAGGTTCCTAGACTCCTCCACTACAGTGGCCTTAGTATGCCAGATGGGTGTCAGGGACCTTAGATTTTTTCTAACAATTTCATACTCACTGTAGGTCTTTCCTAGACTTCTCAAACTGTTCGTGATCACATTCAAGCGAGCATGCATCTCAGATATGGACTCTTCAGGCTTCATTTTGAAAGCCTCGTACTCAGAGACTAACATATTGGCTTTAGTTTCTCTAACCTGAGACATCCCTTCGTAAGTAACTTCTAACTTATCCCACATCTCCTTAGCAGTGGTACATGAGGAAACTCTGGAGAATTCATTGGGATGGAGAGCACATTGTATAGCATTGATAGCTCCCCAATTCAGAGTGGACTTTCGGATATGCTCCTTAGTCCAGAATTCCTCATCTGGAGGTAAATCAAATGGACCTTTACTCACAACCTTCCAGATCTCATAATCCTTAGCACGGAGAAAAACCTGCATTCTATTCTTCTAGTAAGCATAATTGCTACCATTAAAGAATGGTGGCTTGCTAGTTGAGTGACCCTCAGCGACAACACCTTTAGCATCCATATCTAATCTCTCCGGGATGTGAGGCCCTAAGGGAGAGTTAGGCTCTGATACCACCTGTTGGAATGGATGGACACTAAGATCTAGAGGGGGGGGTGAATAGATCTACCCCTTAGAAATCTACAGCAGTTAAAAATAATGCGAAATAAAAACAAACTATTGTAGCTCAATCCAGAAATGGAAATATCAGTAAAATTAACGAGGATCAGATGACAGAATTTAGCATATGGCTAAACATCAAGGTACAGTACGATGGCGGAGAGTTATCCTCACACAAGAAGTGGAATTCCAGATAAGCTTTGCTTATCCTTTCAACCACACCTTTTGATATACCTACTGGATGAAAAGCTTTAGCGACAATCTCAGATAGATATTATAGCGAGTGAAGACATGTATTACTTAAGCATTCATTCAAGTACCAAACAGACAAGAGCAATAAAAACGCATAAGCACAATCCAATCACACAGAACACAAGCGATTTTAGGTGATTCGATTTTCACCTACATCCACCCCACACTTAACCAAGTGTGGCTTACTGCTGATTCACAGCTTCAATCCGCTGATCCACAGCTTCGGGGATTAGATCCCTACACATCGCTGATCCACAGCTTCGGGGAGATGATCCCAGACTGCTGAGCCTTACAGCTTGCTACTGCTGAGCTTTACAGCTTCGCTGTCCAAGTTCTCAGCCTCGCCCACTGACTCACAGCTTGATAGAGTTCAGAAAACTTAAAACGAAAGAAAGGAAACAAGATAACAGTGTAGCTCTCTAATAATAGATTGACTATGGATTTGATCCACAAGTCAAGTACAATTACTAATACTCTCAAGCTCTCTCAAAATCAGACTTACAATACTCTGTTCTCCTTCAGATTTCTCCTCTCAACTTCAGGCTCTCTTCAGCTTCGTAGTCTTCTCCGTCTTTCTGCGCTTGCTCTGTCGATCTTTAGCTCTTGCTCACTCGCTCTGTTTATCTTCTTCTATTCAATTTTCGATCTCCTGTTGATCTGAGGGATCATGTCCCTTTTTATAGCCTTTGCGAGATGAGGGCGCGTGGAAACCACGTTTCCCGCCCAAGGAATCTTGAGACGAGCGCTTCAATGGAGGTCCACGTGTAAAGATCGGAAAGCTCATAGTTCCACATGGCTGAATCTCCTTTCGAACCTTGCCTTGGATCACATGCCACTAACTTGGTACTTTAACTTACTCGTAAGTCAAGTTCGCAGGTTGTCAGTGTCCCCATCAAGTGTTCGACCATATAACTGACCTGGCAAACAGACGACAATATTAGCTTTTAAGTCAATGGAATGCTGCTTGTATCGACTCTATATATGCAGCACAGTGATGTGCACTGACGTTACATGCAGAATAACTAAGTGTGCACCGGCCCTTAGCAGCAGACCATATAAGTATGCATCGACCTTCTATGAAGGAGCAGAACTATATTTGGACCAATGTGCTGGCCGATCAGAATATGCACGGACCTGCTATGCATAGAAAGATAAGGATGCACTGACGTTATCTGTCTTAGTAGAAAAATGCACCGACCTCTAGGTATGTAAGACAAACACTGCATTTACTTCTTACCTGTGTAAAACAATGCATGCACTGACTATGGCTATGCATGACACAAATGTGCACTGACCTGAGTCCATGCATATATCAATATGCATCGACTTTATTCTGCCTTATAAAGAATGTGTACTAACCTTATTGAAACTTGCACTGACTTATATGCACGATGAAAACCTGCACCGACCATATGCACAATGCAAACTTGCACTGACTATATGCAAAACTTGCATCGACTATATGCTTAATGCAAAACATGCACCGACTATATGCCAAATGCAAAACATGCACTGACTATATGCCAAATGCAAAACATGCACCGACTGTGTGCAAAACACAAACCTGCACTGACTATATGCAAAACCTGCATCGACTATATGCTTAATGCAAAACATGCACCAACCTTATGTGCCAATGCAAACTTGCACCGACTATATGCTCGATGCAAAACGTGCACCGACCCTATCAAAGACTTAGGCCGATATGCACTGACCTTTTGCGTTTTTCTATGAAAACATGCACTGATCTTGTATGGAGTTATACAAGACGTGCACCGACCTTAGGTGCAGAGGGCGCAAACATGCGCCGACCTGATTATGCAATGCAAGTTCATGAAGCTATAAATTGCTAATCAGTGTTTTTAAAATAAACTACAATGTATAGTTGCAAAATGAAATGTATAGATGCCAATCATCAGAACAAAATAAAAAACTAACTTCAGTGAATTAAGATAGAGGAGACATGACATGAAATTTATTGAACCCCACAAACTCCCACAACATAACCAACATCTTACACTATAGTGGTTTTCTGTTTATACCCATTAAATCTAAGCTCACTTATCCAAAACTGATTCTTCCTGCATATATAATCAGTCAAAAATATTCTGAAAAAGAATCTGCCTTAACTATCTCTGGATTTTTGAAAATGGTGAGTAAAGTGAACATCTTTGGAAAAAGAATCTTCTGCATATATTGTCTATGAACTCCTTTAAGAAAAATCTGAAAAGTTCAGGGAATATGCCATAATAAAATATATTACATTTGTGTGGTAGAGCAATGGCATGACCTTCGGAGAAACTGGATCTCTGCATCAATGAAATACTACAGATCAGGTCATGATGAAGATTGCTATCTCTGCTTAAAAGAGGCATGGCGATTAGTCACACTGAGCAACCAGGGACTCTGGCGTCTAAACAACGTGATTCCTTGAGTCAAAAAGTGTTGACTACACTAGATTGCTCAAAAATTATCATTAAAAAAATGGTTGACTCTGGAACTTACATGAACTCTTGATGTGGTCATATTCAATATAAGTTAGATTCTTCCTAGAGTTGTAAGCTAAAAATCATGAGTACATATGAAAGATTTAGGCATGGCATGGTTCTTAAGATAAATATTTTTTATCTATTGCATTTGCATTAAGGATAAAGTCCAGGGTGGTTGTTTTTGATTTAATCATATAAGCCCTAAACCATCACATATTATAAGAATTTTCTTGAAGTCATTTCTTAAGAAAGGGTAACTTGGTAATTTTCCTTGGAGATAGGTAAATATAACAGATTCACTGCATTGAGTAAATTATCCTACTTTTATTTCATCCCCTTCACCCTCTCTCCATCTCCGTAACTCTCTGAAAGCTCTGAGTCTGAGCATCATCACTGTCCCTCGACGGATCAGAAGCTTCTTCTCCATCTCTTCGTCATAGGAATCTGTCTAAGACACTCCACTCCTACCTTCTCTTCTAAACCCTATCTCTGCACATATCCCTTGTCAGCTTCTCCTTTGTCACTATGTCTCCGCCTTGCACAAGGAGCAAGGGAAAGCGTCCAGCCTCAGAAAAACAACCAGAAACTATTGGATACAGACGCAAGGAGCTTCGGACCAAGCATTCGCATGACCAAGATGAGTCCGCTAGTGGTTCCAACCAGTCGCCATCTAAAACGTCCAAGCGGAAAGAGCGAGCCACTGAGTTTTTAGGAGAAAAGGGAAAAGCTACTCAGAGATCTAGAAAGGAATGCCCTATCAGACTAGAGCCTAAACACAGTGAAGTTACTTCAGGTGATTCAGTATGAATCCTATTTCCAAGGTACATTGATACACATGATCACCAATTGCTTGAATATTTTCCTGAACTAATGGATATGATGGAATTTCAAGGGTGGAGGAAATTTGTCAGCAAACATAGGGTTTATTATCCCAAACTCGTGACCCAATTCTATGAGAACTTGAAACATGATGCCAGCATTCCTAGGTTATGGACAACCGTTAAGGGAATTGAATTTGAGATCAACAAGAGTTTGCTGCACAAAGCACTAAGAATTCCAATGGATGGAGCTGAAGAAAACAAGTTCACTTATAGTGCTCATGAGGCGTATTCTATCATGACTGGTCTACCCAGCAACATTCAGAAAATCAAACATACTTATCTGACTAGCTTCAACACAAATAGATTTCCACCCCTTCAGAGGTTGCTTCACCATATATTTACAACGATCATAACCCCACAAGGTGGTGGGAGGGGCAGACTGACAGAATCTCATAGATTTCTTTTCTATTGTATGTTTAAGAACATCAAGGTCTGTTTACCTGACCTGATGATTCAGATTATTGGATACTACAGAAATAAGGGCATACATCTTCCTTATGCAGCTCATTTGACTGCTATTTTCAAAAGGTTGAAGATTCCATTGAAGGATGAAAAGTTCAAAGATATTCCAATGTCCAATATCTATATAATGGATTTCGAGGAGAAGTTTATGAAAATTAAAAAGATTGGAGGAAGAATACAAAGGCAGCTACCTGGGCACCTTCCACCACAAATGAGTGACCAACCAGGGCAGTAGCCAGAACAGTAGCTAGAGCAGCAGCAACAGCCAGAACAGCAGCAACAGCAGCCAGACCTGTAGCATGATGAGCCCCCTCCTGTAAAACAAGCTGAACAGGTTGAGCAACAAGAAGTTGTACCACCAGTGTAGGAAAGAGTTGAGATTGAACAAGAGGCACCTCCTCCTGAAATTTTAGAAGTTCAATAAGCAGCAGAGGTTCAACTGGAACATCAAAAATGTCAAGAGCCTCAAGCATCTCCAGAACAACAACAACAGAACATCCCTCTTGAGGAACAAGCAGCAGCTGATCCTCAGACCTCTCGACCTTCTACCTCCTCTATTCATAAGACTGGTAATCTGTATCGATTTGTATCTGCACAATTTGGGATGTTACATTCTGCTGTGAAAGAAAAGGCAAACTACTTTGACTATCAGATGATTCAATTCATATGGGAAGTCAACTCTGAAATGAAAGAAATATCAAAGAAATTTAAGCAGCAATTAATGCAACTAAGGGTGAAAATGAATAGTAGAATTGCTGGAATTTAGAGAGAAAACAAGCAGACTGACAGAAACTTCAATAAATTGGTAAGAGACATTCAAGGAGTACTCTCAGTAGTCGACAGTCACATAGGAAGAATGAGAGACAGATTTAATGAACACAATGACAAATTGACAATAGCTGCAGGGTACTTCCATGAAACCAAAGGGCAACACAATCGTCTTGTCAGGAGTTATGATAATCTGACAGACAATCTGGAGATGATAACAGATGACATTAAGTACATGGTGAATGTCTTCAAGGACCACTATCCTCAACCTACACCAGAAGATCAAGAGGATGGGTGGTATCCAGTGGTTGATCCTGCCTCTTCATCTCAAGTCCCTGTTCATGCATCTTAGCATGATGCCCAGCTCACTCCCATAGCAGAGATGATCCGCACTCAAACAACTGTGCTGAGTGCTAAAATGGATCTCTTTCATGAATCTCTACTTGAAAGACATTTCTCCACTGACAGAAATCTCAGAACAGTCGCTCAAAGGGTCAATCAAAATGCAGAAGAGCTACGGGTCTCACTTCAGCATGCTGCACTTATTACTCATGGCCCTCCTACCCTAGATGCATCTACCTAGACTGATGACGCACCTAGGGAGTGATAATCAGAGATACTACCTCAGAACCCCTCATTTTTTTTGCTGATGGCAAAGGGGGAGAAGATAAAGATAATGAGTCAGTCAGAATTATACTCAGCTCAGAGTGTTGCCAGAGCTGAAAAAGTCAAAGAGAAGTAGAGTCAGAGATAAGTAAGGCATAGGAGTTTGTAGTCAATATGCATGTCATGTAGCTATGCCAAGTCATGCATAAGCAGCATTAGCTTTTTAGCTTACTTGTTTGTGTTCTTGTGTATGTTCTTGCTGTTGAATGTTGTTCAAAATTTGGTAAACTTTTTGTATACACTTCAATGAATGAAATTGGTTGTTTCCGTTTGTCTGATTCACCTATGGATGAGAATGAATGATTAATTCCTGTGATTGAGTGTGAATGGATACTTCATAGTCTATAATTATTTTAATGACTCATAGTTACCATCATCAAAAAGGGGGAGATTGTTGGATCTCTGGTTTTGATGATGACACACTATGAATCGTGATGTAATCAATATGAAATCTAAGTCCTAAATATTGAACAGGTTCACACTCTTGGCACTTAAATCAACAGGTCGAAGCACAAGTGTCATGCATCGACGCAGAAGACAACTTTAGAAGCATTCAGTCACTAGCTGCACCGACATAGTCGAAGGATTGCATCAACGTAGAAGTCATTTAAGTTATCTGGAAGCTGTTATCTTCACTACTGCACCGACACAGTCGGAGAACGGCTTCGACACAGTGACACGTAAAGCACCGAACTCTAAGCCCATGCCTCGACGTAGCACAGTACTGCCTTGATGCATCATGAAGCTGCCTCGACGTATCAATTCAAACTCCAAACGTCAGAGCTCTTCTGTCCTAAGGCAGTTGTCTTCACTGCATCGACGTAATAGAGTAATGCATCGATGCACTCAGTCCTGAATCTGAAATGGGAGCAACGTCATGAATCCGCCTCGATGCATCAAGCTCTGAACTAGCATTTGGAAGCCTGCAAGGTCGAAGCATCAAGAGCTGCCTCTACTGTCTCTCTAGCACGATCTTTCCTTCTTCTACAACACACCAACATGCTGTCTAAACTCAAAGTTGGGAAAGAATGCATCGACCTTCCTTCTTCAAACGTGTCGATGCACAAGTAGATTCAAGACACACAATCGTTGAGCCGCCTCAACCTGTCTTCCCAGAACGTTGAAGCACCAATCATTTTCTATGAGACACGTGATGGACTTATGGAATCAGGTGACCTTGAACTCCATTGGTTGAAAATTGATTTCTTAAACACCTGGCGCATTTCCAGATATTATCTGAAGAAGAATATTCTCATTTGGCAAATGGACTAATGTGATTTCAGCTAAAATAAATCTTTTATCCACTTGGATTCACGGAGCCACTGTTTCATATAAAAGAGACTCGCCCTCAAGAGAAAGTGAGCGGATGATCGAAGAGAGTAGAAGTAGCCACTTTCTGAGTGTGTGAACCTTGAGAAGAAAAATCAGAGAGAATATCTGTGAGAGAAGAAGAGAAAGAGAAAGAAGAAGATTGAGAGTTTCCACCTCCGAAGTCCAGTTCATGAGATCGAGTGCAGCCGGTGCCTGGAGTGGTTGAAGTTTTGTTTGTCCTTTGGCCTCTGGATCAGATCCAAGCCAAATTTGCTCATCTGGAGCTACATCGTTTCCATTGGCTTACATTTGTCTTTTCTCTTTTGTTTCTCGTTCGACTACTTCTCATCTTCTAATTGTTTTTCCGATACCCTGTTGAGGAATTGGGTGTTCCTTCTGAGCAATCAGAAGAAGGGAGAGAAATCTCTAGGTCCCCTCTGTGGTATCAGAGGAAGGGAGACTTGGGTCTATGGTTGTGAGTGACTTGGTGTTACTCATGGGGTTCCCTCTGTGTTCAGAGGAAGAGAGGACTTGTCCTCTGGTTGTGAGTAACTGGGCGTTACTCATGGTTCTTTCTGATTTTATTAGAAGAAGAGAGGAGAGTGTTCCTCTGGGTCAAGCTGTGAGTCAGCGGTTTGTTTGCAGACTGAGTTTACGTTCTTGCTGTGAGCAAGGGAATCCTCACTTGGTTTGAGTGAGGGGTGGATGTAGGCAGACTGGTGTCTAGCCGAACCACCTAAAAATCTTCTGTACATCGTGATTTGTGTGTGTGCCTGCTCCTCCTCTTAGCCATGTAGTTCATAGTTCATTTCTTGGAGAAGGTGAGGCGCTCTATTGTGAGTTGTTTTTGTGAGTGCGATCGTTTATTTAGTTCTTGCTCGATCTAGCTTTGTACTTCCGCCAAGCATTTGATTCAAGGTCTGCAAGAATCATCTACTGTCTACTATAACTCCAGACTGCCAGGACACACACACACACACACACACACACACACACACACACACACACACACACACACACACACACACACACACACACACACACACACACACACACACACACACACACACACACATATATATATATACACTCTAGCGTTTCTATTGAGCACCTTTTTGCTTTTGGATTCAGCCTCTTGAGTTATATTTTAAATTGGGCTAAATTTTGCGAGGATCTATTCATCCCCCCCTTCTAGATCCTGTCTAACGTCTAACATTCTTCTGTCCGAGCTTGGTTGCGTCGACTCTATTGAGCGCTGCGTCGACTCCACTTGGCTTTTTCTTCTTTTCAGCTCTTCATCTCCCGTGCCAAGCTATTTGTTACTTCTATCAACCTATTTGTCACCCTTAGTCCATATTTGTCACCCGTATGGACCTATTTGTCACCTCTATTCCATTAGCTTGCGGGTGGCTCTGGATTGACTAGAGTCGACTCGAAAGCTGTTTGGAGTCGACTCTACTTCATGATTTTCATGCATCTGGCTTGTTTTTCACACTTTTCGCCATTCCTTTGTCCAAAACCAATCCTGTCTTTACAAAACTCATGAAGAAACATGTATATATGAAGAACATGAACATCATTAAGGACATATGAACTCAAGAACATATGAAACACGTATGAACCATAAGAATCAAGAACACATGAAACTCAAGGATGAATCACAGTGTTGACATCATCAAAACACAGGGACACAACATCGCTGTCATCTCTTCTTTTAATCGACCGTCGTTAATACCATCGCTGGGTCGACTTGGGTTGGAACCTGAGTTGACTCATCTGTTCGAGCATCTCCTGGTGAGTCGACGCTACTGTTTTGTTTCACGAGAGAAGGTCGTAAGTTAACCCCCTGTAAGGGATAGGTCGACTCATTTGGTAAGGTGAGTCGACTCAATGATTAGAAAGATCAACCCATCTGCTGATTGAGATTCTCTTCCCATTTTGCATCAGTGAACGTTACCGGATCACTGTTCCCTTCATCCTTTAGTGCTACCAGATGGCTTCCGTTATTTTACTCAGATAGTGTTGGAAGTTCAACTCATCCCCTGTCAGCGTCGGGGTTTGTTGTGCTCTAAGCATGACCCGAAATGCTATTCAATCAGGGGCAAATAACTCGTTTGACATTTACTGTAATCAATTGGTTACCCAGATCCCTCTTGCTCGGGAATATATGTTCCATTGTTCCATTACGTCGTTGAATTTTAGACCGCCCTCATCGCTATGTCTGCTTGATCCTCTGTGACCCTGATGGACCCAGGAGGTTTGCCAATGGTCGACATGATCACCGTGGATTCCGAATGGGAAATGGCATGGTCATCTCGAGGACCCCATGCCCCTGCCACTTCATGGCTAAGGGCTCCCTTCCTCTCGAATGCATATAAATCACCGCCAGTCGGCGCACAATTCCCTAGAGTTATTGGACCTATCAGCCCAGGGTTACATCGGCGCTCTCTTGAGTTCTGCATGTGTATGCTGTGGGGTCAAAAACAGGTCGACATGCCAAGGCATAATGATCGATGACCCTTGGGTGATGCGGGTTTCCCTATGGACTAATCCTTAGAGATTCATCGCCCGTTGTAAGGTTCAGGTTGTCACTTTTGGCATGCCTGCTATTTACGGAGACCGTCTCAGCTTGTTGTGAATGCACATCCTATATGTCTCCCCACCACATTCCGAGGCATGGGGAGATGCTGCCGAAATTCCATAATTCGTTCTGGTCGCCCCTTTTCACCTAGGCCTTGAGTCGACTTAGTAATGGGCAGGGTTGACTTGTTCTCGCTTAATTAGTGACGCTGAGTTGTTTTGGGCCTGCATAACCCATGCCAACCCCTTTTTTTGTGGGTCTTGCACATTAAAAGAAGTGAATGACAAATAAAATGAACAAAATGAAATAATGAGACAGAGTTAAAAAACAACGAGCTAAAAAAGAAATATGATTGAGCTTTGTCGATAGAGTTTCAAAACTCTATCGATAGAGGCTCTCCCCTGACGAAAAAAGATAATAAGAAATATATATATAAATAATAAACGGCTAGCTTTGGCCTTTAATTCCTTTCAACAGCTCAAGCGAGAAGCCTGAACCGGCGGCCACCCTCAACCATGGGATGATCTGGCTGGATCACCTCCCCTAGTTCGTCTCATCTTCCTCTCTCTCTCTCTCTCTCTTTCTTCCCTCTCACCTGCATTGATACAACCCTGTGCCCAAAGTCAACTTCTGCGAGTCTAGGTCGACCTACAGGCTCCATCAGTCAACTGATTGCTGTTTCATCAGCCGATCACCCATTGTGATCCCTTGTTCAACTATCACCCCCCTGTAGCTTGTTTAATAATTCTATCTACACCGCCCCCTTAAACTAATATGTATGCATGAACATGCAACAATATGAACAAGCAAAAGGGGGATGAAAGGATGAGAAAGACAAGTCGTGATCGCCACCAAGGATTTAACAACGCCAAATGATGAAGATATGAGAGAAACAACGCCGTGTACCTTGGAAAGAAGAAGACTTGATCGCGCTTGATATGGGGATGTGGGGAACTTCGTGGATTCAACCTCCTCTCCTTCCAGTCGGCTAGAGGAAGAGGGCCTCATGTCAAATCATGCTCTCCTGCAAAACAAAGTCAAACACAAAGAAAAAAACCCATTAGAACATGCATGTATAGTATCAATCCCGTAGTGATATAGTAGGGGTAGAAATTGAGGGAGAACACACCGGGGGGAGGTTTTTAACCCATGTGGAAGGGTGCAAAAGATAGGTGTGTGTGTTGTGAGTGCATGAGAGTTGAAATCATGAGTTAAGATGCAAAGAATAGGGAGAAATCATTGATGCAAAACGTGCAGAAGTGCATGTGTAGCAGAAAGTGCAGAAAACTGTGATGATTTATGAAATTGAGGAGAGGAGAACTAAGAGAATAGACAGCCAAATTAAGCACATAAAGATGGAATGGAAAGCTAATACTTTCCTCTTCAAGATGTGGTCGAAGTTGTGAGTTGGAGATGCAGCATGACTTCGCCCCACGTCTAGAAAGAGCCCCCCTTTGCAACTACGAACTGGGTAGTTTATATAGGAGTGCAGAAATCTAGAACTTTCTCCCTTGATTTTAGGAGATGTAGTCCAAGATAAATCGAGTTCTATAGATTAAACTCAAGATAATACTAAGGACAAGAGATAGAAACAAGTGTGACTCGATTTGGAGGAGGATTCTAGAAGTTATGTTCGCCGCAAGAAGGGCCCATCGAGCAGAAAGATAGAGTTTGACTTGTACTAGGATGCATAAACCTAGAACTTACGTCAACTATTTCGAAAGATATAGCCAATGAAAATTCAAGTTCTATAGACCAAACTCGAGATAATACAAAGGGCAAGAGGTAGAAACAAACGGAGGTCGATTCGGAGCTGGATTCTAGAAGATATGTTCGCCGCAAGACGGGCCCATCGCGTAGAAAATAGAGTTTGATCTGTGCTAGGAATTGCATAAAACCAGAAGTTTCCTCCCCGTTTCCCAAGGATATAGTCCACTACAATTCGATTTCTATGGATCAAACTTGAGATAATACTAAGGATAAGAGATAGAAATAAACAGGACTCAATTTGGAGGAGGTTTCTAGAAGATAGAGACGCCACAAGGAGACCCTGTCATGCATAATCGACCAGAAAGAGTCCTGCGACTACAGGACTCTCGGGAAGTCAAGACTGAACGCGGTAGTATATCTCAAAAATGGTGCAGAATTAGTGAATGTGATAGAATAAGAAATTGTAGATAACAAAAAAATGAACAACTTTTGTGAAGAGAGCAAGATGAGAAATCATGCAAAAGAGGGAGAAAATAGGGGCAAAAGGAGAAAAATGCTTGGACACATAAAACAGTGGAGAACTGGCTAGTGGCGTAGAAGAAGAAAATCTAGAACTTTTAAAAATGAACAACTTTGGTGAAGGATAGTTAATGAATAGAGGAACATAAGGGGATGAAAATGGGCCGCGTTCAGGACTGTATAATGAAAGGGGCCGAATGCTTGAGGGAAATGGGCCTAAATGGGCCGCAAGTCAACTTGGAAGGCAAGAAGTTGATAGGATAAACTCTAGGGCTCTAAGAACTCATAATCACCGAAATCCAAAGGCTAGGGAATAATGAAATGGGCATGAAATCTATCCAAGGATGTGTGGACGCCAAAAATATGACGATGATGATCATGGCGACATTCGCGTCTACACATTTAAGCGCGAGTCGAAGACAGAAATGCCGAATAAACCTCATGCCTCGCCCGATCAGGACGAGAACTCGCTTGGTGGTCCACTACCTACTAAGGAAGCCCCCCAGGCAGAAGATACTGCTACAATGCTCCGACCGGCCATGCCGAGAGCTGAATCAGAGAGAAGTCGGGAACTCCGGCACAATCTCGGCATGCACAGAAAGTTACGCATAATCTGGGACCGAGTCCCAGAGGCTACAAACGGAATATTGCAGAGGCCATACATTGCAACCAGAACATTCTGGGAATGCCGACATTCATATGAACGGCCGCGACATCGAGAAGAATCCGTTTAGTGCTTAAAACGGCACGAAGGGGCCTTAAAACAGCGCGCCTTAAAACGGCGCGCCCCCCCTCTTAAAATGACGCGCCCCTTTCCTTTTTGGCTACACGGCGCGCGAAGGGGCATCCCCTTTGATGCTTAAAATGGCACCCCTTTGAATATGGCGCCGTTTTAACCCTTCATTCTGTTCTCTGAAGTGCTTCTCCGGCGCGCAATCAACCCATCCCGTCGGCATGCCGATGCTCTGTTTAATGATGTGCAGAGAACATTGAATGCCCGACGCTCTGTCTCTACCTCCGTTCGACAGCACAGAAGCGGCAACGGTGAAGCAGGCTCCGGCAAATCCGCAAATGTCCCATCCTCGGACGAACGCCAGTGTACTCCACGAACCAGCATCATCCAGCACAACAACAACGTTGTTGCGAACAAGGCAGAGGTGGCGGGAGTTTTCTCCCCCACTGTCCGTTCTATAAAAGGCATGCCCCACTGGTGAAGAAAGAGGAGAGGCTCGAACCACCCCCCCCGAAGGGCGATTGAAAAGAGAAGAGAGGGCCACCCGAAGAGAAGAAGAAGCTTCGTCCCCGTGCCGGAGAAGAGAAGAGAAGAGAGGAGAGTGAGAGTGAGAGGTGAGCTCGGAGGGGGAGGAGCTTGTGCTCTATTCCCCCTCTCCCATTGATGTATCTCTCCCCCCTTTTCTCCCTCCATAATGTATTTCTCCTCTGTGGAGATGAAATTTCTTGGGCTTGAGCCGTTTTTCCCCCCTTCGGTGGATGAATAAACAGAAAGCCCTTTTGGCGAACACGATCCTTTGTCTATCTTCTTCTTTCCCTACTTCACCTTCTCCTCATCCAAGACCCTTCGAAGCTTGCTTCTCCATAGCACGGCCTTCGAAAGAGTTTGTCACCGGATGAACATTCATGGCCCTCATGGCAAACATCTGTCCCGTTTTGAAGATTCATCGCCCGTGAGTCGTGGTCGCTCTTGAAGGCTAGCCCTCGAGCGCTCCACACTCACACATGGGTTCGCACCGCCGTGAGGCCACTCCGATTTTTGAGAGTCTACCCCGGAGCAATCCGAGTGGTGACTTTCCTTTACCTCTGGCAAGTCCCGGTCCGGGGGAGGTGCTGCCGGATTTTCGCCAGGGCTAAGAACGCCTGAGAACAAACGAACAAACCACCTCCGAGAACAAGAACAACACACAGTATGCTATGTGAATCAAACCCCTCGAACGAAACACTTAAGCATTCATGTCGATCCATCTTAATAAGCAGCTAAAATGATTAAACCCCCTCTTCACCAACTTAATCCCCTAAATGGATGAACAAACGTATCATGAAACCCACCTACGGGTGAAAGGAAAAGAAAAGAAACACACAGTCAAAAGCAATGAACAAACCCTCAGGAGAGGCTAATCCGGCGCGGTTATTGTTCCCCCGCGCCGTTTTAGCCCCTCTCACAAAAAACCCAATCTTCTTCAGTGAAGCCCAATTCCGGCACGCCGGTTTAACCTCTCAAAACCATCTCCTTTATCTAACCGGCGCGCCCCCCCATTTCAACCCCTATTCCGGCGTGCCCTTATGGGATCTCCATTACCCGGCGCGCTCCTTTTCTCCCCTTGAGGATCCCTATTCCGGCGCGCCTCCCTTGTTTAACCATTAAAACGGCGCGCCCCTTTGCCCACTCTTAAAACGGCGCCCCCTTGAGGTTCCATATCCGGCGCGCCCCCCCTTGCCATCCTAATCCGGCATGCGTCCTATAAAAAAGAACACAATTAACTAAGGGGAAGAGAAGCTTAAAACTCATAAATAAATTAGAAGAAAGGACCCAAACAGATGAATGAAATAAAAGACTGTGAACCACTCTCATGAGAACAAACACCATAACCTTTCTATAATTAAAATTTTGTTCCGGGGGCAGCGCCCCCGGAAACCCCCGCAAGGGGCGCTGCCCCCTTTACCCCCGCGACCTGACCGGGCAGGTCGAACCCCGCGACCTGACCGCGCAGGTCGATCCGCGTGTGAGGGCGCACGTTAGCGAGCTCGGGCTACGCATTTAACAATTCACACCCTCGGACTGGGTGCAAAGAGAAAATCAATGATGCCTTGTGGTATCGGACGTGGACCTCGGAGCCTCCGACATGGTCATGATCCGAACACATCTTGGGCCAATAGTTCGTTAACTCGACCCGCTTCTCCCGGGATCTAATCTCGCAACCCCACATTAAACTTGTCGTGTCTACGGCAGACATTTGCACGGTTTTATCATCATCTTTGATGCTTTAAACGTGGACTCGCGTCCGAACAATGAATGGTCCGACTGTGACCGACACACACGTATACCTTGGAACCTTCGTTTCCCAAGACTATGCGTGAAGAGGAAAGTAATGGCGCCCCGTGGCATCAGACGTGGTCCTCAGAAACCCCAATATGGCCATAGTCCGCAACCACCTCGGGCCAATAGATCATCAGCTTGACCCGTCTTCATCGAGGTCTAATCCCGCACTCACATTGAACTTGCCATACCTACGACAGACATCCGTATGTCTTTGTCATCGTCTTCGGTGCTTCAAATGCGGACTCTCGTCCGAACGACGAATGGCCCGTTAGCGATCGACATATGTATCAGGATCTAATCCCGCGCTTGCATTAAACTTGTCGTACTCACGGCAGACATTTGCACGGATCTGCTCCCGTCACCATCTTGTTTTCTATACGGACGTTTGTCCGAACATCAAAATGGTCCGTGTATGACCAACAAAATCTGGATGGAATGAGACGGCTCTCGCCTTCCACAAACCCTACGTGTGGGAATATCAATAAGACCTTCGTGAGTCACGCGTGGACATCGGGTTTGCCCCAACCATGGTCATCGCCTGACCCACATCCTAGGCCTATAGCCGGCTATCTCTGCACACATCTTTGTTTTGGAATATAGTCTCGGGACACTTTCCCGCTGTCCTTCGGCACCGGAAATATTAATGATGCCCACGCAAGTCTCGTTTGGACCACGGGAGGCGCCCCCAGAATGGTCCTGACTCGATCTTTCACCGGTCCAATAAACTCGCTGATTTCTGATCACTCTAACTGGGATTCAACTGAATGTCTCATATCCCTTTAGACAATAAATTTGCCGTATCCGGCATACATATGCTCCGGTTTTCCCGTGACGATTACGCGTTTCTCAAAACGGACACTCGTTCGAACATCAAATGGTCAACACATGGCCGACACGATCTCAAATGCTTTCTTCTCACCCTCGTACGGGGATTTCAATGCTTCCTAATAAACTTTCCATGTAACTAATTTTCTGACCATGAGGCCCCTTTTCCCGACGATTAATCAAGGGTGTTCCCCTCTCTGAGGGGATGTAAATGACGCCATGGCCTTCATGGCGAGGCGGGTTCCAGTCCCGACATGAACCACACAATTGTCTGATTAGTCAGATCGCGCGCACCATGGGCTTCCACGAAGCCCGAATAAATTGTCACTTTGTGATTGGCACGCCCACGCACTTAATAAATGCCAATAAACAAATAAACAACGATTTTATTAAATAAAAAGTGCGTCCACAAGTCTGGCACGCCCGGTGGGACTGGAACCACCCTTCATCTCTTCGCCGGGATTCGGGGCCTCATGGCCTCCTAATAAACAATGTTTGTCTGCTTTGATGAATTGCAGGTGTTGTCTTCGCCAGCCCCATGCGGAGAAAAGCCGGACCAGGCACGATTGCCTTTGTGACCTCGAGGACGCTACTCCGAGGGATGTACAGCTTCCAGGAATCATGATGGCCGCTAAAAAGAAAGAGAAGAGAAAGAGAGAAGAAGGGAGGGGAAATCAAACCCCCCTCCCCGTAAGAAAAAAGAAGAAAAGAAGAAAAGATGAGAAGAAGAAAAGAATAAAGAAGAAAGAAACAAAAAAGGGAAGAGAAAGAATCAGCGAGATAGGGTTGTACAGCCATATCCGTCGGGACCCGTGCTGAACGAAGATTACCACTGTGAGATTGATGCGGTGGAGCGAACCACTCATCCCCTCCCTGAGGGAGTGAGCGCTCTCCTGCGCACCCCCCTTTGGTCTATTACAAAAAAGAAGAGAAGAAAAGAAAGGACAAAATAACTGGCAAGCATCGCCGACTAAAAAGGACAAGAAGAAGGCCGGCATCCCGCCCGACTCTAGGAGGGTCGAAGTCTGCGGTACAATGCCCTGGCCCGTTCCACCTTCCTGCTGCCCCTATCCGGTATAAAACGGCCCCTCCAGTGGCTGCTAGAAGATCCAATAAGCCGCAACTGTGGCTTAATGAATTCTTGCCCCCTGTGGGGAATGCTTTAACCCGCCATGGGGTATAAGAAGCAAAGACTCTACCCCGCTCTAGGGGCACAAGAAGCAAAGGCTATACCCCGCCATGGCGGCATAAGAAGCAAGAAATACACCCCGGCATGGGGACATACAAAGAAAGAGACAAACTCCGCCTGGGGTGCACAAGAAGCAGAATACACCCCGGCTTGGGGGCACATGAAGAGAATCCACCCCGACTCAGGGGCGCGTAAAGCAAAAGTCATACCCCGACTTAAGGGCATAAGAAGCAAAGAAATACACCTCGACCTGGGGGCACATGAAGAGAATCCACCCCGACTCGGGGGCACATAAAGCAAAGTCATACCCCGACTTAGGGGAATACAAAGAGAAATATACCCCACTCTGGGGTCGAAGAAGCAGAAGAATCTACCCCGGCCTGGGGGCACGATAAGCAACACAGTTATACCCTGATCTAGGGGCACGTGAAGAAAAGACCCACCCTGCCTTGGGTGCACAAGAAGCAAAACACACACCTCGCGGGAGCACGTGAAATAAAGCTACCCTCCCCCCTTCAGGGGCATAGAAGCCATAAAAGATACACCCCCGCTCAGGGGCACATGAAGAGAATCCACCCCGACTCGGGGGCACATAAGGAAAAAGTTACACCCCGGCTTCGGGGGGCACATGAAAAGAATCCACCCCGACCTGGGGGCATAAGAAGAAACAGAGTTGCACCCCTGCTCAGGGGTATTCGAGGAAGAAATATACCCCGATGTGGGGGCACATGAAGCATGCACCCACCCTGCCATGGGGGCATAAGAAGCAAAGACCATAACCCGCCATGGGGAACACGAAACAAGAAATCACCCTGACCTAGGGGGCACACGAAGGAAGGAACACATGCCTTGCCATTGGGTACACAAAAAGAGAAACACACCCCAGCCTGGGGGCATAAAAAGGAAACAACAACACACTCCGCCCGGGGTGCACAAGAAGCAAATACACCCGGCCATGGGGGCACAAAAGTAAAGAAGCAGAATCCACCCCGGCCTGAGGGCATAAGAAGCATGAAGTTACACCCCGACTCAGGGGTACGTAAAAAAGAAACCCATCCTACTTTGGGTGCACAAGAAATGAAGAACACACCCCGGGTCTAGGGGCACGCGAAGAGAAATATACCCCGCCTAGGGGCATAGAAGCCAAAAAGAATACACCCCCACCTGGGGGCACAAAAGCAAAGAGGCCTACCCCCCGGCCTAGGGGGAAAATGAAGAAAATCTACACCCCAACCTGGGGGCACGTTAAAAGAACACACCCCAGTCTGGGGGCATCAATGAGAAAGGAATAGCAGAACAAAATGAAGAGTCATGAGGCAAACATGGTCTTTGCACCTGCCTCTCTACAAAAGAAGAAGAGAAGAAGGGAAAAAAAGAGACGTAAGGCAAACATGGTCTTTGTACCCGCCTCTCCGTAAAAGAAGAAGAGAAGAAGAGAAAGAACAATCATGAGGCAGACGTGGTCATTGAACCCGCTTCTTTACACAAAAGAAGAAGAGAAGAAAAGAAAGAAAAGACACATGAGGTGAACATGATCTTTGCACCCGTCTCTCCTCACAAAAAAAAAAGAAGAAAAGAAGAGTGACAAGATAGATTTTTACCTCCGACCTTCAGTCATCCAACAAATAGAAACCGACAAAACCTTTCGCCGACAGGGCGTTAAACCGACTAAACCTTTCGCCGACGGGGTGTTAAACCGACTAAACCTTTCACCGACGGGGCGTTAAACCGACTAAACCTTTCACCGATGGGACGTTAAACCGACTAAACCTTCCACCGACGGGGCGTTAAACCGACTAAACCTTTCGCCGACGGGGCGTTAAACCGATAAAACTCTTTCGCCGACGGGGCGTTAAATCGACTAAACCATCCGCCTCGGTGCGTTAAACCGACTAAACCTTCCACCGACGGGGCGTTAAACCGACTAAACCTTTCGCCGACGGGGCGTTAAACCGACAAAACCCTTTCACCGACGGGGCATTAAATCGACTAAACCATCCACCGACAGGGCGTTAAACTGACTAAACCTTCCACCGATGGGGCATTACACCGACAGATATCCCACCATCGGCCTCCGAGCCGACAGCTATCCAATCATCAGCCCCTGAGCCGACAACTACTTCACTCATCATTGGCTCCTAGTCGACAGCTACCCCATTATCGGCTCCTAGCTGACAGCTTCCCAATAAAAAAGAATAAACCTTTCACTTTGGTCTGGATCCTTCCCCCTGCCAGAGAATTAAAGAATCAACCTTTCACTTTGGTTCGGGTCCTTCCCCGTACAGAGAATCAAAGAATAAACCTTCCACTTTGGTTCGGATCCTTCCCCGACCAGAGAATCAAAGAATAAACCTTTCAGTTTGGTCTGGATCCTTCCCCCGGCCAGAGAATTAAAGAATCAACCCATCCACTTTGGTTCGGGTCCTTCCCCGGCCAGAGGATCAAAGAATCAACCTTTCGCTTTGGTTCGGATCCTTCCCCTGACAATAGAATTAAAGAATCAACCTTTCACTTTGGTTCGGATCCTTCCCTCGACCAGAGAATCAAAGAATCAACCTCCCACTCTGGTTCGGATCCTTCCCCGACCAGAGAATCAAAGAATAAACCTTCCACTTTGGTTCGGATCCTTTCCCAGCCAGAGAATTAAAGAATCAACCTTTCACTTTGGTTCGGGTCCTTCCCCGGCCAGAGAATCAAAGAATAAACCTTCCACTTTGGTTCAGATCCTTTACCGGCCAGAGAATTAAAGAATCAACCTTTCACTTTGGTTCCGCTCCTTCCCCGACCAGACAATTAAAGAATCAACCTTTCACTTTGGTTCGGGTCCTTCTCCGACCAGAGAATCAATGAATCAAATCCTTTCACTTTGGTTCGGCTCCTTCCCCGACCAGAGAATCAAAGAATCAACCTTTCACTTTGGTTCAGATCTTTCTCCGACCAGAGAATCAAAGAATCGACCTTTCACTTTGGTCCGGATCCTTCCCCCGGCCAGAGAATCACAGAATCAGCCCACCCACTTTGGTTCGGATCCTTCCCCGACCAGAGAACAAAAAAGAGGCCTTTATCTTCGGCTCTCGTAGCCCGCTTCCCAATATCTTCGGCTCTTGCAGCTCGCTTCCCAATTCTGGCTCTTGTAGCCTGCCAACCTTTGGCCTTCGTAGTCTGCTTCCCCGATCTTCGGCTCTGGTAGCCTGCTTTCCTTAATTTCGACTCTTGCAGCCTGCTTCCCAATTTTGGCTCTCGATGCCTGCTCCCCCAACTTTCGACTCTTGCAGTCCGTTTCCCAATTTTGGCTCTTGCAGCCCGCTTCCCAATTCCGGCTCTCACAGCCTGCTTCCCCAATTTCGGTTCTTGCGGCCCGCTCCCCTAATACCTTTTACTACCACTACACTTATACGTAATGACAATATGTTCTTACGCAAAAAAAAGAAGAAAAAGAGAATAAAAAGAGAACAAAAAATGATTGGTTACCCTGCTTGCATGCTTGCTTATAATATAGAATAAGACACGTCCATGGAATTTTCTAGGACCTTGTTTCCTTGCTAAATAATAATGCTGCCCCGATTCCGGATGCATGTGCGTCACGGCATACGCTCGAAGGGAACCCAATTATGGCGGGTGCACACGTCAAGGGAAAGAGTCATGGCTAAATTGCTAAGCCCAACTCACAAAATAAACCCGAGGCAACACTCCCCACTTCACATTTAATGTGTTCAATGGTCTTCAACCATAGGGATTGCCCGACTTTCTTCTTAGCACTCTATGGAGGCTTGAATTCCTGCACTCGTGTAGCAACCCTGATAAAAATGAGATTTTTAAATAAATCAAATTAAAATAAAAGATAAGTAAATAGATGACAAAGAGCCTAAATGGGTAAATCATTAAAAAAGAGGAAATAACGCCTTTGGTCAAGGCGCGACTTCGAAAAGAAACGCCCTTACATAAGGCGTTAATTCTAAAAAGGACGCCAACACCAAAGGGCGTCAATTCCCAAACGGCCGGAAATAAATAAAGGGCAAGTATAAGTGACGCCCTCTACATGGGCGCGTTTCGCATAAGAAATAACGCTTGACAAGGCGTCAATTTAAATTAACGCCCTCACTTAGGACGTTAATTCAGTTCCAGTTCCGTTCGACCCAGGAGACTATCCAGAGCAAGTTTCTGGATAACTACGAGGAAGATTAAGTAGGGTAATGACTCTATCATGGAAGTATTACTTCCAATACAACTCTAACCCTATTAGGATCTCCAAAATCCTATAAATAACCTTGTCCTTCGAACCCTAAAAGCTATTTGGTCGAAGGAGGTTTCGCTCTGCTACTGTGCGTGAAGAACAGGTTTGTGTTCTTCTTCCTGCCTCTGTTTTCGATCAACTCATGAAGAATATTAATTTTTCTTCATCTTATTCTCCTATAGGTTGCCTGCCTTGCGTTTCCTGACGTGCTGAAGAACGAGGGGTTCTTCATCAAACATCATCTTCTTCTTCTTCTTCCGGTGATCAGAAGACTCTGTTGCAAAACAGAGTATCGTTTCTCTTCACATATCTTCACCCAGATAATCATCAGGTAGGTTTTCTCAAGAACGTAGCCCAAACTAACTCCAGTTGCTAGTAATACCTTCTGTCATACATGCATATAGTTTTATTGTGGTTTCAGATGTTTTCTATGTAATTTCAAAAAGAAACACCCTTGGCAAGGGCGCTAATTTAAAGAAGCGACCCACACTAGGGCGCTAATTATTGTTTTGACGCCCTGCCAAGAAGTCGTCAATTACATGTAATTAATAAATACCCACGTTTAAAATTTAATATCTATGTAACCATGAATCTAATATATTGCATGAGTATACCTGTGAAATCCTGCTATTTTTCATGTCATGATCATGTACCCTTTTTCCTGAAATTTTATATCTGAAATTTGGTAAATTCCTGAATTAACGACCTGCACAAGGTCGTCTCTTATTGAACTGACGCCCCAGACCAGGGCGCTAATTGAAAAGTAACGCCCCTGTCCAAGGCGCGTTTTGTTAAAATTCCAGAGTATTGATTTTCTGTAGAATGGAAATATTGAAGGGACGACTAATGTATAAGTCGTCAAATTGTGAATAAACGCCCCTAAGTAAGGCGTTAATTGGATAATTAATGACTTAGCTTAAGTCGCTATTTTCGGTATTACTGTTTTACACTGATTACTGTCAACCGAAGATTTCTGTCAACCGGAGGGTTATATATATATATATATATATATATATATATATATATATGTCTATATCGACACTATATTTCCACTCCGTGAATATAGTCCCATGTTTCATGATGTTTTTATCACACTACCCTCAATTCTCAATGACATACAGGCTCTCCATTAGACATTCCGTTCCTTTGGACTAGCGAGTTAGTCATAGAGACCTTCGTAAGTCTCCTCGTAGCCTTGGATTCCCTCAAGGCCGACTGAGCTGGTTGTACCATAAAAACCCATTACACTATTTTGCCATGTCACTCTAAAGAAACATGGTATACCGGCCCTCATGTTATGCAAAGTGTGTATCATGAGAATTCTCTTAATGGGATGAGGTTATCATGCCATTTGATACGGTTCTTGTAAACCCCAATTCTATATTCAACATGATGTTCTTGTGGACCTCAATTCTATATTAAGAATGGGGACGTCTTGCCATTGATGTGCTGTTCATGTGGACCTCAATTCTATATAAAGAATGTCCATACTTGTTTGTCATGGTATCCAAGTTAGGGAACCAATTCCACCTAGTTTTATCGATAATCATGATTGTACTGTTATTATCGCCATTCTATGTCAAGTGTCATATTTTTGGACTCTACTCTATCCAAGTTTATCCTACATGTCTACAAGCTTTATTCTTGAAATTCCATATTGGCTATACACAAAAGTGGATGTTAAAATACATGATTAATGCATGCGCATATAGGGCCCGATCTGGTCCTGGGAGGAGCACCCGAAAGTACTTGTGCCCATGGGAGTTGATTGATCACGGTATTGGCATTATACCGAAGTGCATGACTAGCTTGATTGAACATTCCACAAATCTTGTACTTGTACTTGACTTGACATTATATGACTTGCGTGACCCGAAAAAGGGTAATTTCATACTTGCGTGCTTGAACGTAATAGCCAAATTCCAATATGACATGATGAATACACTTGCTTGAATATCTTGATATCTTTTGATATAGGTTCTTGAAAGTTCATGTCCAGTTCTCGTCGCTATCTTATTGTTATACACTCTCTCTATCTTGTCGTTTTATGCGAGCATGCATAGCTATAGTGCATTCATGAAAGATGTAATTACTTAAACCCATTGCTAGTTCTTGAGATATAATTTCCTACTGAGCGTTCGCTCACTTAGTGTTTCCCTACTTTTCAGGTAAGTCTGACGATGAGGGAACTCAAACGGATGGGGAAAATCAAGAGTGAAAGAGATAGAGCTTCTTCCGTGTTATCTAGTCTTTTTCATATTTTCTTGAGTCAACCTTGTATTTTTCCTTTATTTTAGTTAGTACTTCAAAGGTTTGTAATAGACAGATTATGAAGGAATAAAGGATTGGGTTATCTTTACTTTTGCGCATCTCTGATTTTGGTGTCGAATACACTAATACTCTGATTGACATGATTGATATAAACTCGTCACGCGTCTCCGGGTATCTTCCGCTCTCAGGGCGTGACAGTTTTTGTGGTATCAGAGCCTAGGGTATTCAATTCCTAGGAAAACCCAAGTCCAAGGATATGTTCAAACCTTTAACTAGTGAGATTGGGTAGAACCAAGGGTTGAGTTAACTTAAAAGCCCTTAACGCGAGTATATACTAATATAGTTATTGTAAGTGTAGGATAATGGCTGCTGAACGTGCTCAGTGGCGCAACATGCAGCGTACACTTCAAGGCATGACTCAGGTGCTGTAACAAGTAGCACAAGGAGGTGCACAACGAGCAGGGAGTCTCCACCAAGTCTTTAAAAACATGAACCCGCCTAAATTCACGGGTTCTACTGATCCGGACGACGCAGAGCACTGGATCAGGGAGACGGAACGTATATTCCGTGTTATGCAGTGCACGGATCAAGATAAAGTCTTATTAGCTACCTTTCAGTTGGAAAGGGATGTCCGATGCTAGTGGGAATCAATAGAAGCTACTTTAAATCAAGACCAAGTTACTTGGGAGAATTCGTTGAACATTTCAACGCTAAATATTTTTCGGACCGAGTCCAGGAGAAGAAAGCCGCAGAATTCGCTGCACTGAAGCAACGATCTTTGTCAGTGGCCGAGTACGAGGCCCATTTTTCTAGATTATCTCGATATGCTAAGCACTTAGTTAGCACCGAGAAGATGAAAGCTAGGAGGTTCCTAAATGGGCTCAGGCCCCAATATATCACACAGCTGGCGCCAATGGATATCCAGGTCTACTCGGAAATTGTGCGCCGAGCTCAGCTATTAGAAGACGCCACGGAACTATCTGATAGAATCCGTGGGAAGGACAAGAAAGAACAAGTTACAAGTTCGGGTTCCTTCAAACCCAACTTCAAGAAGAGGCCTAGCGATGGAGGTACTTCCTCACAAGATCGGAAGTTTAAGAAGACCAAGCCCTTCTCCATCACCACTACCCCATCAAATATAGTGTGCAAGCATTGTGACAAGGCGGGCCATAGAGCAGAAGAGTGCTGGAGGAAACTAGGAGCATGTCTCCGCTGTGGGAGTCGCGATCACCGAATTCTCGATTGCCCATTACTTAATGATCAAGCCGGGGATGGGAAGCGCCCAGTAACCAAGAATGCTCGTCTTCACGCAATTAAGGAGACCGAACAAGAAGAAGAAGGCGGACTAGTAGAAGGTACATTGAAAGTTTGTTCCAACTCTGCATATGTCTTAATTGATACTAGTGCTTCACATTCAATTGTTTCCAAGAAGTTCGCTGATCCGTTACCCCTAGAACCGGAATGGATAAAATTAGTCTTGTATACTCCTCTAGGAAACGAGACTGATAAAATTAGTCTTGCATGCCCCATTGGTGAAGAAAGAGGAGAGGCTCGAACCACCCCCCCCGAAGGGCGATTGAAAAGAGAAGAGAGGGCCACCCGAAGAGAAGAAGAAGCTCCATCCCCGTGCCGGAGAAGAGAAGAGAAGAGAGGAGAGTGAGAGTGAGAGGTGAGCTCGGAGGGGGAGGAGCTTGTGCTCTGTTCCCCCTCTCCCATTGATGTATCTCTCCCCCATTTTCTCCCTCCATAATGTATTTCTCCTCTGTGGAGATGAAATTTCTTGGGCTTGAGCCGTTTTCCCCCCATTCGGTGGATGAATAAACAGAAAGCCCTTTTGGCGAACACGATCCTTTGTCTATCTTCTTCTTTCCCTACTTCACCTTCTCCTCATCCAAGACCCTTCGAAGCTTGCTTCTCCATAGCACGGGCTTCGAAGGAGTTTGTCACCGGATGAACATTCATGGCTCTCGTGGCAAACATCTGTCCCGTGCCGAAGATTCATCGCCCGTGAGTCGTGGTCGCTCTTGAAGGCTAGCCCTCGAGCGCTCCACACTCACACATGGGTTCGGACCGCCGTGAGGCCACTCCGATTTTTGAGAGTCTACCCCGGAGCAATCCGAGTGGTGACTTTCCTTTACCTCTGGCAAGTCCTGGTCCGGGGGAGGTGCTGCTGAATTTTCGCCAGGGCTAAGAACGCCTGAGAACAAACGAACAAACCACCTCCGAGAGCAAGAACAACACACAGTATGCTATGTGAATCAAACCCCTCGAACGAAACACTTAAGCATTCATGTCGATCCATCTTAATAAGCAGCTAAAATGATTAAACCCCCTCTTCACCAACTTAATCCCCTAAATGGATGAACAAACGTATCATGAAACCCACCTACGAGTGAAAGGAAAAGAAAAGAAACACACAGTCAAAAGCAATGAACAAACCCTCAGGAGAGGCTAATCCGGCGCGATTATTGTTCCCCCGCGCCGTTTTAGCCCCTCTCACAAAAAACCCAATCTTCTTCAGTGAAGCCCAATTCCGGCGCGCCGGTTTAACCTCTCAAAACCATCTCCTTTATCTAATCGGCGCGCCCCCCCATTTCAACCCCTATTCCGGCGTGCCCTTATGGGATCCCCATTACCCGGCGCACTCCTTTTCTCCCCTTGTATGATCCCTATTCCGGCGCGCCTCCCTTGTTTAACCATTAAAACGGTGCGCCCCTTTGCCCACTCTTAAAACGGCGCCCCCTTGAGGTTCCATATCCGGCGCGCCCCCCCTTGCCATCCTAATCCGGCGTGCGTCCTATAAAAAAGAACACAATTAACTAAGGGGAAGAGAAGCTTAAAACTCATAAATAAATTAGAAGAAAGGACCCAAACAGATGAATGAAATAAAAGACTTTAAACCACTCTCATGAGAACAAACACCATAACCTTTCTATAATTAAAATTTTGTTCCGGGGGCAGCGCCCCCGGAAACCCCCGCAAGGGGCGCTGCCCCCTTGA
Organism: Amorphophallus konjac; assembly: GCA_022559845.1. Lineage (NCBI taxonomy): Eukaryota > Viridiplantae > Streptophyta > Magnoliopsida > Alismatales > Araceae > Amorphophallus > Amorphophallus konjac. The sequence goes on along the minus strand of CM040122.1, from coordinate 123,850,483 downwards.
CCCCCGCGACCTGACCGGGCAGGTCGAACCCCGCGACCTGACCGCGCAGGTCGATCCGCGTGTGAGGGCGCACGTTAGCGAGCTCGGGCTACGCATTTAACAATTCACACCCTCAGACTGGGTGCAAAGAGAAAATCAATGATGCCTTGTGGTATCGGACGTGGACCTCGGAGCCTCCGACATGGTCATGATCCGAACACATCTCGGGCCAATAGTTCATTAACTCGACCCGCTTCTCCCGGGATCTAATCCCGCAACCCCACATTAAACTTGTCGTGTCTACGGCAGACATTTGCACGGTTTTATCATCATCTTTGATGCTTTAAACGCGGACTCACGTCCGAACAATGAATGGTCCGACCGTGACCGACACGCACGTTACCTTGGAACCTTCGTTTCCCAAGACTACGCATGAAGAGGAAAGTAATGGCACCCCGTGGCATCAGACGTGGTCCTCGGAAACCCCGATATGGCCATAGTCCGCAACCACCTTGGGCCAATAGATCATCAGCTTGACCCGTCTTCATCGGGATCTAATCCCGCACTCACATTGAACTTGCCATACCTACGACAGACATCCGTATGTCTTTGTCATCGTCTTCGGTGCTTCAAATGCGGACTCTCGTCCGAACGACGAATGGCCCGTTAGCGACCGACATATGTATCAGGATCTAATCTCGCGCTTGCATTAAACTTGTCGTACTCACGGCAGACATTTGCACGGATCCGCTCCCGTCACCATCTTATTTTCTATATGGACCTTTGTCCGAACATAAAAATGGTCCGTGTATGACCAACAAAATCTAGATGGAATGAGACGGCTCTCGCCTTCCACAAACCCTACGCGTGGGAATATCAATAAGACCTTCGTGAGTCACGCATGGACATCAGGTTCGCCCCAACCATGGTCATCGCCTGACCCACATCCTAGGCCTATAGTCGGCTATCTCTGCACACATCTTTGTTTTGGAATATAGTCTCGGGACACTTTCCCGCTGTCCTTCGGCACCGGAAATATTAATGATGCCCACGCAAGTCTCGTTTGGACCGCGGGAGGCGCCCCCAGAATGGTCCTGACTCGATCTTGCACCGGGCCAATAAACTCGCTGATTTCTGATCACTCTAACCGGGATTCAACTGAATGTCTCATATCCCTTTAGACAATAAATTTGCCGTATCCGGCATACATATGCTCCGGTTTTCCCGTGACGATTACGCGTTTCTCAAAACGGACACTCGTCCGAACATCAAATGGTCAACACATGACCGACACGATCTCGAATGCTTTCTTCTCACCCTCGTACGGGGATTTCAATGCTTCCTAATAGACTTTCCATGTAACTAATTTTCTGGCCATGAGGCCCCTTTTCCCGGCGATTAATCAAGGGTGTTCCCCTCTCTGAGGCGATGTAAATGACGCCGTGGCCTTCATGGCGCGGCGGGTTCCAGTCCCGACACGAACCACACAATTGTCTGATTAGTCAGATCGCGCGCACCATGGGCTTCCACGAAGCCCGAATAAATCGTCACTTTGTGACTGGCACGCCCACGCACTTAATAAACGCCAATAAACAAATAAATAATTATTTTATTAAATAAAAAGTGCGTCCACAGGAAGGCTCCAAAATAATGGAAAATTTGGGACATCAAAAATGATGAATAAGAGAAATGACGTAACTTGCGGGCTAAAAACGGGTGTCAACAGATGCCCCTCCTTGATGTTCGCTTTGCAAGGGAACGAGCGAAAGCGGTACGGAGGTGAAATGGAAAGGAGATGGAGCGAAAGTGACAGCGACGTGAAATGGAGATGAAGCAGAAATGAATCGGAGAGAACTGAAAAGCGGGCATCAAGGCAAAAGACACCCGTCATAACCAACAAGCGATAGGAATTCTCCTGAAAACGCCAAACTAACCACCCGGAATGGCTGACGCGGATGAGACATGCTTGGAGAACTAACTAAGGAAAGAAAAAGGAAACACGAGCAACCTCATTGGGGATACAATCCACGGTCAATGAGGGGATCGGAAAGAGCACAGCTGAAAAGCTGGAAAAGAGAAATAAAACTGAGATAAAATCTAGACAGGAATCATGCTGGCCAACTAGACCAAGCGGGAAGATCAGAAAAATCATTCAAATTCGGAGTGGAATGAGAATCTCTTATCCAAGAGAGAACTGAAGTGCAATCAACCATTACTGAGGAGAAACCTTAAAAGAATCACGAGGCGTGAATGCTCAAAATGACATGATGCATGCTGGGCTAAAAATAAAGAAATCATTAAAATGAATACAAAGAAAGCATAAAATAGAAAGTACTCAAGGATATTATTGCTAGACTAAGCAGGACGGGGTCAAGAGTCTTCTGCAACCATGGCGTGCGAGACAGAGTCCATCGTCCCCCACTCGACTCAATTGAGCGGCCTAACCAACGATTAACCGTATGCTCCAAGATCATCATCATTTTTGTTAAAGGGGAACATCTGATCTCAGAACACACGGGCAACCAGCCGGTCCTTGAGAGGCTATAATAATGTAGATACCATATAGTAATGCAATAGTGAGAAGGGATAGAGAGCCATACCTGACTTACCTGCCAAGCAAAATGGCATTTTTTGGATTTTCAAATTTCAGATTTTTATGAATTTTTCAATAAGACAACATGACCAATAAGCATGAGCATAACGTAACGAACACACGAATGAAAAAGACAGCACAACATAACATAAGAAAGGACGAACCAGCAACACATGCAAGACATGAACTAACATTATGCATGTATGACGAACATGGTGGAACAAGACAACAATGCGGTGGGACAACACACGGTTGGGACAAGAATACGTGGGACAACAACACATGTGGGATGACAACATGAGATGAGACAACACGAGACATGACAAATATGCTCTTCAATCAAGCCCACGATCAGACGAAGTAGAACCGCCGGGTTCATAATCGTGAGGCAAAGAGCCCTCTCACAAAGATATGATCAAAATGAGCTAAAGCTAAGCAAAGCATGAGTAGGACATGAGCTTCAGAATAGATCGAGAGACAAGATTGAAGAAGAGAGAACAGATCAGAAGCACGTGAAGAGGAGATAGAGCAAATGATAAGGACCTAGGAAGTTTGAATACCTGCAACTTGCAACCTGCACACTGAGCAAACAGATCATACCTGCCCTCAAAAGAAATAAATAGATGAATAAAAACCAAAAGACACATATTTTTAGATTTTTCTGATTTTCTATTTTTTTGGATTTTCAACAACATATGATTTTTTATTTTTGATAATATTTGATTTTTTTTTAGATTTTTGACAATATTTAATTTTTTAGAATTTTGGCAATATTTGATTTTTTTTGGATTTTTAGCATGGCAATCCGCAACACCCACGACGGGCTCAAACTACTGGCCAGGGATCGTCGTCCCCCTTTCATTAAAGATTTCCCTTAAGCAGGGCATGCATGTGAGGGTGGCTCACCACAACCAACCGCCTCTAAAGAATGGTGCCCCTACTGAGGCCATAATCGAGATACAACCCAGCCTAAGAGGGAGAAGCAGAAGAAAATTGGAGACAAGCTTTATGCAGGATTGGAGATATGAATACTTGAATTCCTTCAAAGGCACTACCCCTCAAAGATACAGTCTGTTGCGCCGGGGCTTTGTGTCTTTGATTTTTGGATCCATATTTTTCAGGCATGCATGCGACCGGGCTCATGACGTCCCGCGGGGAACTGTACTGCCACTCTTGCCATGCCTTTGATTTTCATAATTTTACATTGATCAGATCATTGATTTATTTTTTGATAGCCCTTATTGGCTAGATTTTACATGAACGCTCATATTCGAGGGTCAAGACTGCCCCTATTTGAAACCTCTCCCGTGTTGGGGAGCGCCTAGGTTGGTCATCTCATCCATCCATCTCTTGCCCCTACACTTGGCCAAGAAGAGAAAAGAACAGTCATTTGTGCATACCCATGGTATAGCCAAAGCAGCAACGGTATGCCTCAAAGAAAATCAGCTATGGCTCGCCGTGAAGTGTGTAAAAACCCATGCAAAAAGGTCACCCTCAACGATCGGGGAAAGAAACTCAACTCCCAGCGCAGAGCTATTACCAGCCTAAGGATGCTGCAGAAGCGAACTCTTTTTGACTGAATTAAGCAAACTCTAAAAGGCACTTAACCATGTTGAGGAATAGCATTATAAGCTTGTGCAGGAGTAATCGAGATAATAGCGATGATAACATATTCTTTCACAAAATAAAGATACCTTGCAACTCTATAGCGTGAAAATAACATCCTGACGTGATATTGATCAACGAGCTTTGAGGCACGCGAATAACTTTGTATTCTTTACTTGACAGGACGGAAGAGAAAGGATAGCAAAGGATTAAAGATTCCTCTACACGGAAGAGTGACAGACACCAATCGGGATGAAGAAGGATAAAAGGAAGAGAGACGAGGGCTAGAACTTCCTCGTTAAGGCCTAGAGGCCCTGATAACAAGGAACCAGATGTAGAATAGACGGATTAGCTAAGATCAAGGAGGGCTAAAGCCTCGAAAACAACATGAAAAAGGGTGATGACCCCGAAAGGGTGAAGAGGAGTGAGTAGAAAGACAATGAAAGGATTGCTGTAAAGATGATGAAAAAGAAGAGTATTCATCCGACGTGGTCGGAGAAGAAGAGTTGTGGACATCCGACAGGGTCAGAGAAGAAGAATGAGGACCACCCGACAGGGTCGGGGAAAGAGAATCATAGACACCCGACAAGGCCGGAGAAGGAGAATGAGAATCACCCAACAGGGTAGGGGAAGGAAAAGGAAAATCACCCGACGGGGTCAGGGAAGGAGAATTAGAGACGGAACCCGGAGATACCGGAGGAGAAGGATCAGAAGAAGAAATCCCTAGATCGGAATGATGAGAGGGCATAGGCCGAGTCCTGGAATAATGAGAATGTGAAAAACCTGGAGGCCCCAAACGAGGAGAAGAAAAGCGGCGATTCACGGACTCGGGAGGAGAGGAGAGAATCGTAGAGACAGAGTTAGAAGAGGGAAGATACACCACCCAGGGGTGGGAACTGAGCAGAAGAAATGATGAGTAAAAAGGATAAGAAGGAGAAGTGGACCCCTGAGTGCACAATTGATGGCCCTTAAACTTGCACCGCCGCCTCTTCTTAGCAGAAATCTCTTGAACATGGGCATGCCTGGCACGGACCCGGACCTTTAGACTTCTTGATTTGTAATATTTCCTCAAATAATGAGCCCACCTGGCAGACAGAATGTCCCAATCATAAACATGTATCTTCATCGAGGCGGTTGCCCCTAGACACCGGATGCTAACCATAGTCGGACATTCTCGAACAGATAACTTCTCAAAATGCTGCATATCATGGAACCACGGTGTCTTGTCTCTTGGCAAAAGCAGCATGAGGTTTGGGAACTCCACTCGACAATCGGACTTGAAGCATAACTCCCTTGATAGAAGAGAAGGACAGAACTGAGGGAGAGCAATACATGACATTGACGTGGCCAGCGTACCAATAAAGTGAGGGAGATTGCATAAAGAGTGCAGAATGTCCTTGAAAAATCCTGAGAATACGGCCAATTGCCCTTTAAACATAGAAATCATAATCTGCTTGGCGGCCGTATGAGTGAGCATAATGTGAGTTGAAAACCCTTCTAGGCTAGCTATCTGAATAGCAACAGAGCGAGAGATAACAATAGCATCAATGGTGAATCCTCCGGTGAGCAAAGAGATTGCCACCGGTCTCGCTCTTGAAGAAACTGGCATCAGTGCGAGGGAACTCTTCTTAGCAACTGTCATCGTGAGTACAGGCACATCATCCCCAAAATAGCCAGGGACTAGGATATGGACCGGCATACGGCAGATAAAATCTTGAATCTTGAAATGTAGAACCGGCATGGAACCATCCTGACTTGACTCATCGTCTTCTTGGGGACCGGACCCGGGGAGCACCAAAGAAAGTGCACACCCGCTCCGTGGGGTGGAAGTAGGTGGAGGAATGGGGATAGGAATAGGTTCGGAAGACGCGGAGGTTTCAACGTGGATGGTGTGTTTAGGTGGAGGCAAAGGTAAGGGTGGAGGTATGGCTTGCTCGGGCGAGGGCGGCAAAGGCGAAGCTTGCTCAGGCTCGGGCAAAGGTGATGGTGGAGATGATGGAGGTTTAGGCAATGGTGAGGGTGGTGGAGATGGTGTAGGCGATGAGGGTAGTGGAGGTAGTGTCGGGGATGGAGAAGAGGAGGGTCGCAGTGCCCACCGTCGACGTATTGATACGACGTGTGGTCGGCATTGGGAGTGGATGTAGTGGTGGAAGAAGTAGAGGAAGAGGGAGCACTGGCCTGGGCGGAGGCTTGGGTTTGTGGGGATTGTGAAGACAGGGTAGGAGATGGAGATGGCCAAGGTGAAAGAACGGGTATTGGAGTAGGCGACGGAGTGGGTGATGGCGAGGGTGCAACACTAGACGAAGAGGAATCACAGGGGTGCCCTTGGTCTTGCAGTGATGGAGATGACTTCTTGGGCGGTGCTTCTTGCTACTGATTGCTGCAGAGACATAGAACAACCTTATGAATAGCGGCCCAATCAATCCTCTTCTGATCTTCCAAGTCATAAAGATAATCTCAGAACTCGAGGCAATCCTCAACCAAATGCTCCTACAGGCGATGAAATTCACATAACTGAAGCATATTCCCGCCCGCGGGTCAGCAAGGCATAACCGGAGGGATCGGCAATGCGTGAGTGGCTGTCAAAGCCCTGAAAATGTCGATAAAAGACTCCGGCAATGGGGGGCGAGGAGGAGCCTACTTTGGGCAAGGTGGATGCCGAGGGGTATGAGGTGAAGTGGAAGGTCGTGGTGATGGATGCGATGGTTGCATAGGCAAGAGTGCTTGGCTAGTGGTGGAGGGCTTTGGTGATGGCATATGTGGAGCGGGATGAGGGGGTATGTAGATGGCATCTACTTGCTCGGGGTGTGGTGTTCCCTTGACTGGAGGTGGAGACACAGGTAGAGACACATGAGGGTACGAATAAGCGGACGGCTGACTCCTGGAGGGCTGACTTGTGGAAGTGTACGAGTATGTAGAAGCGGAAGGTAGACTCGTTTAAGGATGACTCATGGAGGTTTGATACGTGGAGATGGATGTGGCATAAGGCTGACTCATGGAAGGCTGACTCATGGGAGCATAGGGTTGGCTTGTGGAGGGTGAAGGTTGATATGTGGAGGTGGAGGTGGAGGTAGATGGCGGGGTGTATGGAGATGTAGAAGGCGGAGAAGACTCGGGGTCAAGGGAATCTTGGAGTTGTTGGCGGATGAAGCGAGCTCGGCTATAAAGTTGTTGCCAGGAGGTGATGTCATTGAGGGCTAAGATGAAGCGGTACTCGGGCGTTGTGTTAGAAATCAGCATCTTGATTTGCTCCGGCTCCGTAATGTTCACCGGGACTTGCGGGCAAGGCGACGCCACCGGTCGACAAAGGTACATAAATCCTCATTGGGCTTCATCTTCTCCTGGGCTAGATCCACAACAGAGAACTTGTGTCACGTCCCGAGCGCGGAAGCTTACCCGTGGCACTACAGTCCTTTATATAGAACCAAAGCGATCTAGCTAATTAGTGGAGATCTTCCTTAGACAATTTAAAGAGTGAGCAAATGACTAAGCAAATTACTAAGCCTAGATTTGAAAATAATAAAAATAGTTCGAGCTATCGATTATTACAACTAACCAAAATGTCAAATTCATAGAATCAACTACTAGTCCTCACTCCTTTATTAGTTTTGATCAAAGGAAATACAAATGACATAACTGGACAACAACTGACATACGTAGGGATTACAATTTAACACAAAATAGTGGAATTACAATAACACAACATGACAATTGATGACTCCATTCATACACTCATCACTCAGACTCATCCCCTTCTGTGTTCTGGCCGATATCCAAACTACTTGAAAAGGTTAGAAAATAACTAGATGAGCGAATCGCTCAGTAGGAATTACATCTCAAGATTTAACATGCTTTAAGTGAATTACAAGTTCATTTAATGTGGGTAATCTATGCATGCAGACAGATAGATATCAAGGAATCGTAAGATCGACAAGAGTAGAAAGTGAGAGCATATAGATTTCACATTTTCAAGCAGTAGTAGCAAGTGATAGCAAATGATATCAAGCAAGTGATAACTGAGGAGTAATAACTGGAATAACAACATGTCAATCAAGCAATAGTAAGCAAAGTAATTTCAAGCATGTATAACTGGAATTGGCTATTTATCAATTCATTCAAGTAAACACTTTTACCCTTCTGCGGGTCTCAAGTCAATCAATCAAGTAATATCACGAGAATGAGTGGAATGTCTTAAGTCTAGCAAGCAAGTACTCCGGTGCAATACCAAACACCGTGGTCAATAAACCTCCATGGGCACAAGTACCTTCGGGTGCTCCTCCTAGGACCAGACCGGGCCCTATATGCATAGTATTGGTCATGTTTATCGACATCCACTCTCATTTATAGCCAATACGGAATTTCAAGGCTTGACCAGTAGGAGATATAAGGTAGATTTTGTGGAATGGAAGTCAAGATCTCACATTATGTAGGAAAATCAATTTAAATCATGCGACAGGTTAAAGGGTAAAATCAATGCAAATTATGAGACATGTTAAAATCAGAAATTGTATTAGATGCCCTTGGGTTAAGCAGGTTTACAAGTGGGTGATTTGGTGTAATTTTCTGAAATTTCATTCTTTTTTGACGATGCCATCAGGCATCTTAAATTCTAAAATTGGCACCCTGGTCAGGGGCGTCATTTTAGATGGGGGTTACTATTTCTCAGTATAAAAATTGTAAGATTTTCATGATTTAGTTCAATAGTTATGGATTTTGAATGGGTTAAACAATTAATATGGAGATTTACTACTTGCTTAACTTTGGTAACTAACACATTCTAATAGGTCGTTAGAACACTTAAAATGGATAGTAATATGTTCTAACATATATATGTTTCTAACATGTTGGCTAACTAGTAATATATTCTAATGTATTCTAACAGGTTGCAAGTGGTCTAACTAGTAATATGTTCTAACATTTTCTAACATATAGGTTGGCTAACTAAACAGGTTGTTAGCCGGATCGCTAACATGGTCAAACAGGTTAGAGGTTAATATGTTCTAACATATTCTAACAGTTTAACAGGTTGGCTAATTAGTAATATATTCTAACATATTCTAACATATTTCAGGTTGGTATATTCTAATATATACCAAGGCAGTAGGTCCGTGCATGTTACATTCTAACATTTTCTAACAGGTTGTAGGTTGGTAACTAGTCTAACAGGTTGGTATATATTCTAACACTTTTCTAATTATTAAGAGTTACAGGTTGGCTAACTATTAATAACATTTTCTAACATATTCTGATTGGTATATATTCTAATATATACCAGGCAGCAGGTCCGCCCTGGGGTTAAAATAATTTTTATGCTTTCAGAAATTAATTTACTAAAGATAAAAATTACTTCATACAAAAATAATTTTTTCAGTATTATAATCTCTGAAATATAGAAATATACTTTTAGGTTAACTTAGAATATTTTAATATGATGCTATACACATAACATGGCTAAACAAGTTTAATTAAGATGGCTAAACATTAAATTTGTTGTCTAAACAGTGAATAGTCTTTGACAGGTTTAAGATGTTTAAACAGTGAATGCAAATGTTGATAGATATGACATTAACAAGTTTAATACTTGTCTACACAATAGAAATGACTTAAAGTCAACTTTTGTAGCGTATTATTTGATTCAATTGTAATGTTGTGTTAAACAAGTTTATGGTAGCGTCTGTTATAACAGACGTGAGCTCTTGTTTGCATAACAGATGTGAGCTCTTATTTTATAAGAGACGTGACTCAAATATACTTCTAAACATGCCTTGGATCAGACATGTCTGCCTAAAACACTTAATATGAAGATTTACTTTGATTAACTTTGGTAACTAACATGTTCTCACAGGTTGGCTACAGAGATGATTGATTATGGATTACAAAAGCATGATAGATCTCTACAAGTCAGGATAAAACATGCTATATAGACAATAATATCTCATGGAGATGAGCCTAATTACCTAGATTGCTTGGTTAATTAGCTACTGGTTTAGTTAAAAGATGAGAACACCTACCTTTCTGAGATGACCACTAGGTATAGGCAAAAGAAAAGGGCAGCTTTCTTCCCTCCTCTGCAACCTCTGCAACTTCAGAGAATGCTCCCCCTTCTCTGCAGCAAGCCTTCGGAAGAATGGAGGGAGCCTCAATATAGGGAATATTATAGTGTTTTGGGTAGACAGGAGGGGAACAAGATCCGAAATCATAGCGTCCCATGGCCATACTATAGTGCGATGCCAACAAAAAGGGGTTGTATGTGTCAGAAAGGGCACATGATAATGGGGTGCCAACTATGGTTTGTCTGGTCACACCACTATAATGATTACAACGTTTAGAAATTTTATATCTAATGAACCGTGTTAATAAAAATAGTAAATTATATTTTTTTATGATCCCTAGATTTTTCTGATATTTATCAAAATTTTATTTTATTAAAATATGCCAGAATAAAATTCAACCCGAAACTCCGTATCTAACTTTAAAGATTTTTATCTTTAAAAATTGATGGAATCAGTTTATGAAATTTCATGGCTAGGATCCTTATATTTTTCTCTTATTTTTCATAAAATTTATTTCTCAAAATTTTCTTTAAATAAAAGTGACACTATTCATGTACCTAAGGTTGGTGCAAAACCTGTTCAAGCGTAGGTATATGTCAATAAGGTTGGTGCAGGTTTCTGTCAAGGTTGCACACACACTAAGTCTATACATCTTTCACTTCAAAGTCTGTACATCGCATGCCTGAGCATCCCTCTTCAATGTGCATACTTTCATATATGCATTTGTGCATCATTATAGAAAGTCTGTACATCGCCTTGTAGCATGCACGCATTCAAAGTCTATACACTCTTCTCGCAAGTCTGTACATCGTCCTGTTGCATGCACACTAAGTCTATACATCCATCAGCTCAAAGTCTGTACATCGTCCTGTTGCATGCATACTAAGTCTATACATCCATCAGCTCAAAGTCTATACACTCTCGGACCAAGTCTGTACAGCCCGTGTGCTCCATGCATTCAAAGTCTATATATTCCTATCTTTACCTACGTTCACTGGTTTAGCAAACACACAAGTCTATACATTGCATGCACACTAAGTCTATACATCCATCAGCTCAAAGTCTGTACATCGTCCTATTGCATGCACACTAAGTCTATACATCCATCAGCTCAAAGTCTATACACTCTCGGACCAAATCTGTACAGCCCGTGTGCTCCATGCATTCAAAGTCTATACATTCCTATCTTTACCTACGTTCACTGGTTTAGCTAACACACAAGTCTATACATTGCATGCACACTAAGTCTATACATCCATCAGCTCAAAGTCTGTACACTCTCGGACCAAGTCTGTACAGCCCGTGTGCTCCATGCATTCAAAGTCTATACATTCCTATCTTTACCTACGTTCACCAGCTCAAAGTCTATACACTCTCGGACCAAGTCTGTACAGCCCGTGTGCTTCATGCATTCAAAGTCTATACATTCCTATCTTTACCTACGTTCACCAGCTCAAAGTCTATACACTCTCGGACCAAGTCTGTACAGCCCGTGTGCTCCATGCATTCAAAGTCTATACATTCCTATCTTTACCTACGTTCACCAGCTCAAAGTCTATACACTCTCGGACCAAGTCTGTACAGCCCGTGTGCTCCATGCATTCAAAGTCTATACATTCCTATCTTTACCTACGTTCACCAGCTCAAAGTCTATACATTGTCTGATAGCACACACGCAGAGTCTGTACATTGTCCATTTGCTGCAACTCAAAGTCTATACATTGGCTGGTTGCATGCAACACAAAGTCTGTACATTGGCTGGTTGCATGCATACACAAAGTCTGCACATTCTCCGTTGATAAGTCGGTACATCATTACTCAAAGTCTGTACATTGTTGTCACAAGCACATTAAGTCCATACATTCGTTCATGGCATGTCTGAGCATCCATTTCCAATGTACATACCTTACTATCTGCATTTGTGCAATCCTTCAGGCAAAGTCTATACATTGCTTGTTGTTGTGTTCGTGCATCAACTTACCAAGTCTGTACATTGTGTTCCATGCATTCAGAGTTTATACATTCTTGTGCATAGTCAGTGCATTCGGTTGCTTCATGGCATAGCAAGTCTGCTTTGGTGCAAGTTTTGCTAGCCTATAACGTATAATTATTTGGTACAAAAGGTAAATGGTGGATGCTGGGATTTGAAGCCTGGTCACTAAGTTGAAAGGCACATCACTTAACCAACTACACTAGGGAGTCACTTGTTAAGTGAATAATCTTTACATATGATAACTACGTGTTCCAACTTCTTACTTAAGCTTCCTCTAGAGTTTATCTAATATTTTTTTTATTTGGGAAAAATTATTAAAAAATATTTTTTTATCATTTTTTTATACGGGGTGCTACAACTTGGGCCCAACCTGGTCCTGAAACTGTTGAATGAACTTGTCTTGGACCATCTGAAAATTCACAACCTGGTGCCAAGGACAGACCAAATAGATAAGCCATCAAGCGTTGGTCATGTCGAAACTGGGCCGACTCATAAAGAAACTCCTTCAAGTGTATGAAGGGGTCACCGACTCCACCATAGCGACGATATGCGAGAATTTGTGAAGATGGCAGAAGCTGAAGATTTTGGAAAGCGAATGGAACACTTAAGGAAGATTTGTGATCCATTTGACGTTGGAGTTCATCAAGCTGGTGTTGGGTTTGAGCAATCATCTCTTGAGTAGGGAGAGATTAAGAAGCATATGGGCCAGCTTGAGCAAGAAGTTGTGAATTCAGACTTGGATTATGATAATGGGTCGGATGAGAGGATACGGGCTGAGAAGAGGAGAAGCCCATTCCAGGAGTGGAAGGGTGAGCGGGCCTGGAAGAGACATTAGCATAAGGACCCATTGAGCCAGCAGCATAAGGAGAAGAAGAATAAGGCCCATTAGAAGAATAAGGCCCATTAGGAGAAGGAGGCCCATTAAGATGATTAGCAATGAGTTTTTGGGCCTGGGTCGGGTCCATCTAGCGAACTAGGCATGATAGATGGGCCATGAGATTAGCCTGTTCCTCAGACGGGTCAGAGGGACCACAGGATGATGGGCCCGCGTGGGAAGAGGATTCTACGCGGGAATAGGAAGAAGATTGGGAAAAAGGATGATACAATGGGTTGGAATGATGCTCCATGAGGGAAAATGGAGACTTTATACGAAGATATCAAGGGAAAATACAGGTGGGGAAGCAATGGCTTAATGGGCTTGAGAACAAGAGGGGGACTGACCCACTAATGCAAAGACCAAGGGAGAATGGGACTAGATAATTGACTAGACAATGGACACATAAAATGGGATAACCTAAATGGGCCTATAAATAAAAAAACATGTGCATGCAACACAAACACCGCTAATGGGCTTGGACAAGCCCAAACAACACAAACAATGTAATGTGAGAGTTTTCACCTAAGTCAAACAAGTTAATATGATGGGAAATATTTTTAGAAATTTAATAGACCTTTTAATGATTTGAATTAAACATAATTCCCTCAAGATAGGAATCCTATGGGAATAAGGTCCAAAGTTTGGGTTGACTAAGGTTAACTCCCTCACACGTATGCAAATGCAAGCCTAAGGGGTGGAAAGGTAAAACCGGCCCGGCGTCCGTGTGGGAATCCACGGCTCATGGGGACTTATGGAGGTCCCGGATAAGATCACCTAGTCGACCCAAAGGAATATGGAGGCAAGAGGATCAATTACCAAGGAGGAATGCAACTATGATATGCAATGCATGGCCCTATGTGCACTGGAGTGCATGCAAAAATCTAGCATAAAAGTGAATAATGAAGACAAGATTTAATTATGCAAACACAATGATATGGATGCAAATAATATATGGGGATGAAGATAATACGAAGGACAACAAGACAAGATCAGAAACAAGCACAAATGGAACTCGGAAGGTAATTAAATCATCAATGCAAAATGTACCTATGAGTCTGCCCCTGTGCCTATATGCAGATTTTATGCATAAAACCCAAAAATGGAGACAAGATTTGACTATGTAAATGTGACCCAAATGATGAAAATAAACTATGGATTGAAAGACAATACAAAGGTCTACACAATGAGCCCAAGAACAAGGTAATCCGACCTCGGGAGGTCAATTAAATCATCCAAGAAAGTTACCCCCGTGAGCCTGTGCGCAGACCGTATGCACAAAATGCAAAAATGGAGACAATTTTTAATTATGCAAATGTGACCCAAATGATGCAAATGAGATATGGATGGAAAGACAATACAAAGGGCTACAAGATGGATGCTAGAAACAAGCAATCAGATCTCAGGAATCCAATCAAATTGTCATGAAAAGACATACCTGTGAACCTATCCTTGGGTCTGTATGTAGATTTCATGCATAAAACTCAAAAATGATAACAAGATTAGACTATGCAAATGTGACCCAAATGATGCAAATGATATATGGATGGAAAGACAATACAAAGGTCTACACAATGAGCCCAAGAACAGAGCAATCAAATGTCGGGAAGGCAATCAAATCATTAAGCAAAGACTAACCTGTGAACCTGTCCCTGTGCCTACCTACAGACTTTATGCAGAAAACTTAAAAATGATGACAAATTTAAATTATACAAACATGACCCAAAAATGGAAATGATATATGGATGGAAAGACAATACGAAGGGCAAGACAATGGAACAAAAATCAGCGCAATCGGACCCTGGGAGCCAAAGTTATGCATCAACGAACAGGGCCCTGTCAGCACGCGCGCAGAACTGCCAGAATCCGTTAGTGGTCTACCAAATAACCATTTTTTGCCCCTTGCGGTCTACCATAAGACCACCAGGCTACCAGAGCCCTTAAAATGCCCAAAACAGTGAGAGAATGAAGAAAATACTACCTAAACATGAACATGCACACACCTAACTTACAAAAGAGCATGAAAACAAACGAGATGGGCATTAGTGTCCCACCGTGATCGCCAAAAAATTGTAGATTCTTTAATAGTTCTATCTACCCCGCCCCCTTAAACTAATATGTATGCATGAACATGCAATAATATGAACAAGGAAAAGGGAGATGAAAGGATGAGAAAGACATGCCGTGATCGCCACGAAGGGTTTAACAACGCCAAAGGATGAAGATATGAGAGAAACAACGCCGTGTACCTTGGAAAGATAAAGACTTGATCGTGCTTGATATGGGGATGCGGGGAACTTCGTGGATTCAACCTCCTCACCTTCCAGCCGGCTAGAAGAAGAGGGCCTCACGTCCAATCATGCTCTCCTGCAAAATAAAGTCAAACACAAAGAAAAAAACCCATTAGAACATGCATGTATAGTATCAATCTCGCAGTGATAAAGTAGGGGTAGAAATTGAGGGAGAACACACCGGGGGGAGGTTTTTAACCCCTGTGGAAGGGCGCAAAAGATAGGTGTGTGTGTTGTGAGTGCATGAGAGTTGAAATCAGGAGTTAAGATGCAAAGAATAGAGAAAAATTGTTGATGCAAAACTTACAAAAGTGCACGTGTAGCTGAAAGTGCAGAAAACTATGAAGATTTGTGAAATTGAGGAGAGGAGAACTAAGAGAATAGACAACCAAATTAAGCCCAAAAAGATGGAATGTAAAGCTAATACTTTCCTCTTCAATATGGGGTCGAAGTTGTGAGTTGGAGATGCAGCATGGCTTTGACCCACGTCCAGAAATAGCCCCCCTTTCCAACTGCGAACTGGGCAGTTTATATAGGAGTGTAGAAATCTAGAACTTTCTCCCATGATTTTAGGGGATGTAGTCCAAGATAAATCGAGTTCTATAGATCAAAATCGAGATAATACTAAGGACAAGAGATAGAAACAAGTGGGACTCGATTTGGAGGATGATTCTAGAAGTTATGCTCGCCGCAAGAAGGGCCCATCGAGAAGAAAAATAAAGTTTGACTTGTACTAGGATGCATAAACCCAGAACTTACGTCAACTATTCCGAGAGATATAGCGAATGAAAATTTGAGTTCTATAGACCAAACTCGAGATAATACAAAGGGCAAGAGGAAGAAACAAACGGAGGTCGATTCGGATCTAGATTCTAGAAGATATGTTCACCGCAAGAAGGGCCCATCGAGCAGAAAATAGAGTTTGATCTATGCTAGGAATTACATAAAACCAGAAGTTTCCTCCCCGTTTCCCAAGTATATAGTCCACAAAAATTCGAGTTCTATGGATCAAACTCGAGATAATACTAAGGACAAGAGATAGAAGTAAACAAGACTCAATTTGGAGGAGGATGTTGTGTCCCCTGTGGTTCTGGGATTTTGATGATGACAAATATTATGTCTCATTATGTTTACATGTACATCCTTGATGATATAATCCTGATATATTATGAGAAACTGTCAGAACAGATTTAACAATGACTCACAGGTCATGAAGTCAATTCAAGTCAAAAGTCAAATCATTGACAGGTAAGGTCAATTCACAGTCAGATCAGGTAATGTTCTGCCTACTCTCGGATCTGTGCATATGTTAATTTTTGTACAGAAATGTTGGTGCATAGGTTAAGTCCATGCACGCACACACAAAGTCCATACATTGCACTGTAGCATGACGCACACACAAGTCTATACACTGTCCCGCTGCACGCCACATTCACTCATAGTCCATGCATTGTCAAGTCTATACATCGTCTCTCTTAGCGTCTATGTGCACAGTCAGATCAGGTAATGTTCTGCCTACTCTCAGATCTGTGCATATGTTAATTTTTGTACAGAAATGTTGGTGCATAGGTTAAGTCCATGCACGCACACACAAAGTCCATACATTGCACTGTAGCATGATGCACACACAAGTCTATACACTGTCCCGCTACACGTCACATTCACTCATAGTCCATGCATTGTCAAGTCTATACATCGTCTCTCTTAGCATCTATGTGCATAGTCCATGCATTCTCAAGTCTATACATATACATCATCTCACTCAGCGTCTTTGTGCATGGAGCATTCAAGTCTGTACAGCGTTTGCCTAGAATGCATCGGACAGGTCTATACATCGCTGCATGCATTTCTTCAAATCTGTACATTGGCCAAGTCTACACATCGTCGCTTGTTCATGCATCACTTCTAAAGTCTGTACATCCTTTTGTGGCGTATCAATGCAACGTTTGAACATTACATCGGCCAAGTCTATACACTGCATGCTCACCAAGTCCATACACCAGCAAGTCTATACATTGGCTGCTGCATGCTCACTAAGTCCAAACACTCGTAAGTCTGCACACTCCTTGATAGCAAGTTTGCACATTGCTGCACGCAGAGTCTACACATTACCTGCTGTTGTGTTTGTGCATACTTTGTTTAAGTACATTCTGCATAACAAATCAGCAAGTTTGTACATTGCTGTCGCATGCACACGAAGTCAATACAATTGTTAATCGAATGTCAGTGCATTCATTTTTGTTGTGCATACTTCACCTTATGCACACTGCATTACACATCAGCAAGTCTGTACAACGTTTGCACATTGCATCAGTTCAAAGTCTATACATCGCTTAGTGCATTACATGCATTCATCAAGAGTCTGTACACTCGGTGTCTGCGTCTCATGATTTCCAAGTCTGTACATTGCATCATGTGCTTCAGGCATTAGATGCAAAGTCTGTACATTGCTGCATCAAGTCTATACATCGTGTGCATCTCGCTGCTAAGTCTGTACATTGGGCCAAGTCTGTACATCGCCACTTGTTCATGCATATGTGCAAGTCTATACATTGTCTGGTCATCCACACGTAAAGTCTATACATTCCTTATCTTTACCTACGTTCAAAACACTAAGTCTATACATCGCGTGAAGTCTGTACATCGGTAAAGTCTGCACATGGTTGCTTTGAAGCCGTAGCAAGTCTATACATTCATGCATCATCTATCAAGTCTAAACATTGCTGCCTCATGCATTCAAGTCCATACACTATGCAGTTGGGCATCGTTCATTACAGCAAGTCTGTACACTCGATTGGTGGCTTGTTCATGCATCATCTATCAAGTCTATACATCGCTGCATTAAACACGTTCAAAGTCTGTACATTCCTCAATGGCCGTGCAACCCTTCAAAACAAGTCTGTACATCGTTCTTTGGTTCAAATCTTGAACTAACTCGATGCATCCATTTTTATCTTCTTTCAGATTGATTCAGGCTTATGAGTGGGCACGTGATCCGAGGTTGGCACCTGGCACGTGATCTGAGGTTTCTCTGGATAAAGGGGGCACAAGTCTATACATCGCCCTAGTTGCTGCTGCTATAAATTGAAGACTCCTCCATCTAGAGAAGGAAGTAAAAAGTGATCGAAGCAGTGAGGCAGAGAGCAGAAAAAGCAGAAGAAGAAAAAGGAGAGAGTAGCAGAGAGGCTGAAAGCAGAAGAAGAAAAAGAACGAGAGAAAGAGAAAGAGAAGCAGAGACAAGAAGAAAGAAGAGGAAGAAAGAAAGAGAAAGGAGAGAGCTCGTGAGGAAGAAGAGAGACTGAAGCTTCATCAGAACACTTGTCTGTCTGGCAATTGGATCAGATCCAAACCAGATTTGCTCCTGCGAGAGCTACACTTTGTGGATTTCATTTCCAGCTTTCTGATTGCTGTATTTTCGTTTCTTGTTTTCTTTTTACTTTGTTCTTTTCATCTGATCGCTATACTTTCTGATTCTCTGGTTTTAGGTCGGTGTTCCCTCTGGGTTTCAGAGGAAGGGAGACTTTGTATCTCCGGTTGCAAGTGGCTGCTGTCGCTTGTGGGTTTCCTTCTGTGTGGAGGAAGAGAGACTTCGGTCCCTGGTTTCTAGTGACGGGTAGTCACTTGTGGGTTCCCTCCTGGGTGGAGGAAGAGAGACTTCGGTCTTTGGTTGCTAGTGACGGGTAGTCACTAGTGGGTTCCCTCCGGTCTGGAGGAAGAGGGGAGGTTGTTCCCCTGGTCAAGCTGTTTGGCAGCACTTGTTTGCAGACTGAGTTTGCGGTTCTAGCTTGTGCTAGTGGAAGCCTCACTCCGGTTTGGAGTGAGGGGTGGACGTAGGTCTGTGGACCGAACCACCTAAAAAATCTACTGTGCCGTGGGTTACCTTGTGCGTTTGCCCCTTGTCTTCTACCTCTTTCACAGGTTGTCTGATCATTCTTGTTTCTATCTGAAGTAACCTTGAGCATTACATATTTTGCTAAGTGAGTCTGGTTTGCATAGTTCTATCTTCGGCATTAGACTTGATCAGGTTCCACCAGTATAGTTAGCAGTTCAACAGATTGATCAAATGTTTATTTGAATTTCTTCTTGAAGAGCTCTATAGCTTTTATTCCGCAACTATGTCTAGCAGCAGGCTTATTATTTTTAAGTGGGGCAATTTTGTAGAGGGATACATTCACCCCCCATGTATCCATCGCACCGTCACAATAATTGGTATCAGAGCAGGTCTCTGACTGATCAGATCCAACGATCTGCAGAGGATCCTGTCATCTTTGGTGCATTTTTTAACTTACCTCCTATTGCATTAATCTGATCTGTTTCCATGGGTGATCCACCAGTATTCAACGGCTCTAATTTTAATGTGTGGTTTGTCAGTCTGCGCAAATATGTTATATTAGTTAATCCTGATCCGTGGAAGTTAATTTCACACGGTCCTCATAGATTACCAAAGAAAGTGTCCAAATGGACCGACAGTCACAGATCAAAGGATGGAGAAAATCAGAAAGCCTTGAATCTGATGAAAGCAGCTACTGACAAAGCCTTACATTCTTGCCTTCATGATTGCAGGTCTGCTAAGGACATTCTGGATGTGCTGAAGCTAGCTCACAGGTTAAATGAGGACAGCTGCATGATGGCTAACGGAAGAAATCAAAGTGGCAGCCAGAATGAAGAAGAGGATGATGATGAGGTAAACCTCTTCGAGAATTATACTTTAGATGATTGGCAGGGTGCATATGGTGAGTTACTTGAGTCACATGAGATGTTAAGAAAATAATATAAAAAATTGAAAAAGAAAATTGATCTGAATAGTTCAGAGTCCTCATGTGAAAATTGCTTAAAACGGAAACAGTCCTATAATGCATGCTTGTCTGAAGTCCAAGTGCTTAAGAAACAAATTGGCTTATTTAACGAAGAAAATCAAGAACTTGTATGTGAAATTTTTGAACTAAAAGGAAAACTTAGCTCGATTGATGATGATCAGGTTCATTTTAATAATTTAGTTCAGAATGAAAAACTGTTGAAAGAATTTGAATGTGTTAGCTCTGAATTGGATGTTCTAAAATCTGAAAATGAATGCCTTAAGAAGCAATGTGAAAAACTCCAGGCTCAAACAATATGTTCTGGTAAATCTGCTTGCAATGATTGTCCATTTCTCAAGGAAATAAATGAAAATCTTCACTCAAATTTAGAATGGCAAAAGGAGTTAATTGTTTCCCTAAAGGAAGAAAACAGAGATCTGTTAAACAAGACTCTGGAGCTTGAACAGATAGAGGAAGAGCTGAATGATAAAATGAGCTCAATGAAAATTGATAAAGGCTCTGTTGAAGAAACTGAAAATCTGAAATCAAAAAATGACAAATTAACTAAAGAGGTTGAAGGATTGAAGCAGGTGAACACTGCTATGTCAGAGAAACTTCTTTTCTTAGAAAAAGGAAAATCTAGTTACATTGAAGAATCTGAAAAATTGTTAAATCTGGAACATGAAGTTGGGGAATATAAAACTGCAAACAAGGTGCTAAGCGAATGTGTAAATTGCAATGAACAAGAGATTGCCAGTTATGAAATACACATCGTTTCTCTGGAAAATGAAATTAAGGACTTGAATAATTCCTTATCAAAATTTATGGATGGAAAAGATAATATGGACAAGATTCTAGGAACAAAGGTTAATTTTCAGAAGGAAGGGTTGGGCTATAACCCTTCAAACAAAAAGAGTTTTACAAAAAAAGTTCAAACTTCCTTTATTTCTAGCTCAACTTCTCACAGCCCTCAGAACCTTCCTGGTTATCAGTCATCTGTTCAAAAGAAAACAACAGAAAAATAAAAAGAAAAGAACCAACATGTTCCTCTCCCCACTTTGCATGTTTCAGCCACACACTCACATGCATCTAAAAAGAAAATGATTTGTCATTACTGTCACAAGATTGGCCATCTGATGCATGAGTGTAGATTAATGGAACTAGATGATTTGAATGCTAGGAAATTTCATGATAAAAATTCTTCATCTCAGAAAAAGAAAATTGAATGTTTTCACTGTGGCAAATTAGGACACACGATTATACAATACTGGTTTGCAAGTGGTAAGAAAACATCTCATTCATATCATGCTAAATTCCCTGCAAGCCAACATGGTTTTAATAAGAACAAATTTGTTTCAATGAACCATCACATCACTTGTTTTAACTGTAACAAGACTGGTTACAAGGCCACTGAATGCTGGTCAGGCTCGTTCAGAAGAAATTCTCTCAAATGCTCTCACTGTAGAAAGCATGGCCATACAGTCCAGGACTGTTGGCATATCCAGGGTAGGAATGTGAACTTTAAACATGATAAATTTCCTGTAAATAGAAATGATTTTGGTAGGAATAATTTGCATTTAAAAGAAAGATTTCTACATGTTCTGAATGTGGGAAACTTGGCCACCGAGCTTCTGACTGTCGGATGGCACGATATGGAAAATAGTATGTTCATGCAAATAACAAAAATTTTCATGATAATGCACACAGATTCCATGGTAACAATGATGTGCATAAAAGGAATTCAAGATCTGCTATTTCATGTCATTACTGTGGAGCCTTTGGGCACTCCATGAGTGATTGTAATATAATGAAATCTGATGACTTACATGCCCAAAGATTGTGGAAAGCACCTATCAGAGGTGTTACTAACAATGTAGGACCCAAGAAATCTTGGGTACCTAGAAACACAAAATGAGATCTGTGCTTTGCAGGTATGCCTTGGTGATGAGGAATAAAAGGGGGTCAAATAAACCAAGACATCCAAAGTTTGGTAAAACCCCACCTCTGCTGGTAGACATTTGAGTTTTTTTGATAACGTTGTTTAGATAGTTGCATATCATGTTTGATTTGTTAATCAAAATTTCATGCATATAGCTTCTCAACTGCATCTATGCTTGGCATTAAAATCTCTCAATAAATATGATGTGTTATCTGCGCAACAGTTCAACTGAAATTGGTGCTTGAATACTGAATTCTGAATTGATTGAAAGTGATTGAAAATGAATTATACATCATAAAACTGAAAAGCTGAATTGAATAAATCTGTTGCTTGGACTATGTCTCATGCTTAAAAATGTTCACCTGCACATTTGACATGCACATGCATTCACAATTACATATAAGTAGCATGTTGTCAGCTTAAGGTGCATATAGAACTGCATCTGCATTGGATTGTCTTGCATGACTCTTGGTATATAAATAGTGAGATACTAAAGGGCATATAAATTCTGTCTGGAAGTGCTTGCTATGTGTGAGGTGGTCTTTAGACCAAGTCCTCCGCCTGGTACCATAGGTCAGTGTTGCACGAAGAGCAGTCTAAATGTTCATGTGATCATTGCATATATTACATGTTGTCAGCTCACTGCACTTGCATTTACTGGTTAGAAGTGTCGACACCTTGAGTGCTAGCTCATGCATACATTTAGGGGGAGCATTATTCATATTCTTGAAATCACATAACTGTCTATCTTGCTCATTTCTATCAACTGAACTTCCCATTTTCAGTTTGAACTGCTATCTTGCTTAAATCCCTATGATGAATATGAAATGCAACAGATTTCAGCTTCCTGCTTCAACTGTTATCAGCCATTTTCACTCATCCTATCCATTGGTATCTGTTGAATTGGCTGTTCTTTAAAATGATTCGGCCTTCCCTGAAAATTCAGAAAGACTTCTCTGTGCATATCCTGATCATAAATCTGAAAACAACTTAAAGAGGAATCTTCTATTATATAGGACTATGAATGTCTGATACTTTCAGCCGATTGAAGTTTCATGTATGACTTGTGTTTGTTTATGAACATATCTTGAAAATATCTGAGTTAGTCTTAATAAACTTTAACCAACATTTTCATGTTGTGTCTTTTAAACTCTTCTGAATTCTGAAAATTCTGAAATCATGATATTGCTTGATTGATATGTATGAAATTAGTATTGTTTTTAAACATCTGAGAATCTGGAACATGTCTAAGGGTAAATCTGGTCAGAGCAATGACTTTGGTCATTGAGAAATCATGTCCAAAGGACTATGTCATGAGGTGCCATAGTTAACTCTGCTTAAGAATGATTGATAATCTGGCAGAGCAATGGCATGCACACTGAGAAATACATCTCACTCATCAAAGAAATGATTTGTAGAGTGTCATGAAGTGTAAATGCTATCTCTGTTCCTATGAAGCATGACAGTTAGTCCTTCCAAGTGCTTAGGGATACTGGCATCTAAATAACGTGTATCCTCTAGTTACAAGGGTGTACTAAACTCAAGTGCTCATGAAGATTGTTATGAAAATTTATCCTGCTCTAGTGTATCATTTGAAAATGTGTGCAAAAGAAATATTCTATTGGAACCTCTTGACAGAAACAAACGTTTTCTTATGTGTTTAACTTCAATACTATTGATTGCATCTCTTAAAGGAATCTTTGAAATTGAGTGAGTAAGAAAGAAGAAGGTTAAACAAGACTTTCAATATGAAAGCAAGGTTCACTTTTATTAAAACTGATTTCAGATATGAGTACAGAAAGCTTATGAACAAGCCTTGCATACATCATATTCTGATCTGACTTGTCAATGAAGATCATTCATAAACCTTTATAATAGAAGAGTCTGAAATACCTATTTAATCAGATTTATGAAATTGATATCCCATTGAAAACCTTTCGCATTCATTCTGAATGCTTACTTTCACATTGGACTCCATTATTTCAGACCTACCTGTTGACTTTGTTTTTTTATCCTGTGCTTCATTCCAATCACTGTCCATCTAAGGGGGAGAATTTTTGCATGTCCCTGTGGTTCAATGTTCATTCAGGAGAGTATCTTGTCAGGGGGAGTTTTAGATAATAGTAACCCAGCTTGCATAATAGCTCCTATATCATCTCCTTCAACAGTCCATGATCATTCCATTCTTTTTGATGTTGTCAAAGGGGGAGATCTTTTGTGAGTCATCATTTGCATCAAATCATGCACTTGCATCACATGGTGTTTTACATGCTCATTTTTGACTGAACTATTCGGTGGTGCATGTTCATGAACTGTCATATGGTATTTCATAATCATCATGATGAATCTATTGCAATGACTGATAATATTGCCATCATCAAAAAGGGGGAGATTGTTGTGTCTCCTGTGGTTCTGGGGTTTTGATGATGACAAATATTATGTCTCATTATGTTTACATGTACATCCTTGATGATATTGTAGCAACCCTGATAAAATATTAATAATAATAAAGATTTTAAAATAAATCAAATAAATAGATAAATAAAACAAAATAAAATAACACCTCGGATAAAGGCGCTATTCAAATTAGAAACGCCTCTGGATAAGGCGTTATTCAATAAGTGACGCCCTGACCACACGGCGTCAAAATTCTGAACGCCAAAAAAAGGTAAGGAAAAGTAACGCCCCTATCTTGGGCATGTTTTAAAACCAGGAACGCCCTTACACAAGGCGCGTCTTAAGAAACGACCTACACCAGGTCGTCAATTCAAGAATCGACGCCCTGACCGAAGTCGTTAATTCCATTTGTGAACCGTTCGAACCCAGAGCTTATCCAGGGAAAGATTAACCTAATCCAGTAAGTGTCTACTAGGGTAAGAACTCTATTAGGGATATATTACCCTCACACGAACACTAACTCTAATAGGATTTCCATAACCCTATAAATAATCTACTATCTAACCCTAAAACGCTATTTGGACGTTCGAACTGCAGGTGCGTGAAGAACATATGTTCTTCTTCTTCTTCTGATTCCTTTCATTATGAACGTAGTATGTGAAGAACTAATGTTCTTCATCTATCTCTATTCTTACAGGTTAAGAAGCTCCTACGCTCTGAAGAAAAACAGAGTTCTTTCATCCGGGTAAAAGTTATTTACCTTCGTATGATGTTCAGATCACAAAGAAACTGATACAGTTTCTTTATTTTCTTATAGGGAAACTGCAGTTCTTCTTCTACAATTTTTCATCCAAGCCAAACAGGCCATCATCCAGTAGCCGTTGTTGTCTTCAGGAGCATAACAGAGCATCATCTTCTTCTAGTCAAAACCCCTCACGGTTGTCTTCAAATCAAACTTTAAGGTAGGTTTTCTCAAGTTACTGTAGCCCAAATGAAATTAATGCAAGATATATATATATAAGCATGTCATGCATACGGTTATTATAGTTTCCATGCGTTTTCTGAAATATTTTGAAAGAGACGCCCCTGTCAAGGGCGCTAATTTACAAGACACGACCCTGCCCAGGTCGTCAATTTAATATTTGGCGCCCTGTACACAGGCGTTAATTTCACTTAATCATGAATTAACCATGTTAAGAACTGATTATATATGAAATCCTGATTACATTAATGCATGATCCTCTGTCCTCAACCCTACTGATTTTATTATCAAGATTATAAGATTGTTATCCTTGATTATCGTGCAAATCGTGCTTTCTGAATTCACGACCTGTACAAAGTCATTTTTCAACTGTTAACGCCCCATCATAGGGCGTGAATTGAAAGGAAACGCCTCCTCCTAGGGCGCGTATCTGTTAAATTCCTGAAAAATATATATTCTGCAAAATAGAATTTAATGATAACGCCCCTGCCCAGGGCGCGTTTTTGATAATTCCTGAAATTAATTATATCCTGTCCAATATTGTGAATAAAAAGGATGCCTTCTGGTATAGTCGTCACATTGTGAATAAACGCCCCTGCCCAGGGCGCGTTTTAGATAGATTATTGAAATATTGAAATTTTGCAAATATGGAAAATAGATAAACGCCCTTCTGTTAGGCGTTAATTACTTGATAAACGACTCTGCTTAAGCCGTTACTTTACTGTAAAACTGATTTTCCACTGTTTCTGTTAACCGATGGTTTCATATGTTATATAATATATATATCGGCACTATTCTCCATTCCGTGAGTATAGTCCCACGTTTCGCGATTGTTTTATCGATCACACTCAATTCTCATTGACATACAAGCTCTCCATTGGACATTCCGTTCCTTTGGACTAGCGAGTTAGTCATAGAGACCTCCGTAAGACTCCTCGTAGCCTTGGATTCCTTCAAGGCCGACTGAGCTGGTTGTACCCTAAAAACCCATTACACCATTGATGCCATGTCACTCTAAAGAAACATGGTATACCGGCCCTTATGATTATACAAAGAGTATATCATAAGAAATTCTTAATGGGATGATGATATCATGTCATATCATGTCATTCTTGTAAACCTCAATTCTATGATAAGAATGAGGGTATCTTACCTTGATATAATGTTCATGTGGACTTCAATTCTATATATAGAATGTCCATATTGATTTGTCATGGTACCCAAGTCAAGGGAACCATATTCTACCTAGTTTTATCGAGATCGTGATTATACCATTATTATCGTCATTCTATGTCCTTTGTCATATTTTTGGATTCCATTCTGTCAAAGTTGTCATACACGTCTACAAGCTTGATTATTGAAATTCTATATTGGCTATATAAACAAGAGTGGATGTCAAAATACATGATAAATGCCTGCGCATATAGGGCCCGATCTGGTCCTGGGAGGAGCACCCGAAAGTACTTGTGCCCATGGGAGTTAAAATGATAAGGTATCTGGCATTATACCGAGTACTTGACTTGCTTGATTGGACATTCCACATACATCTTGTACTTGAATCGTA
The DNA here is from genome assembly GCA_022559845.1 of Amorphophallus konjac. NCBI lineage: Eukaryota > Viridiplantae > Streptophyta > Magnoliopsida > Alismatales > Araceae > Amorphophallus > Amorphophallus konjac. The sequence continues at coordinate 123,823,417 of CM040122.1, read as the reverse complement.
CTTGACATGAAATGAAATGCGTGGCCCGAAAAAGGGTAATTTACTTGCTTGCTACATGATAGCCAAAGTTCTTGACATGACTTGTTAAATGTACTTGCTTGAATATCTCAAATGTCTTGATTATCTTATTGAAAGTTCATGATTTGTTCATCTTATTTCCTTGATATTACATTCTCTCTATCTTGTCGTTTTATGCGAGCATGCATAACTTTATTGCATTCATGAAAGATGTAATTACTTAAACCCCTTGCTAGTACTTGAGATATAATTTCCTACTGAGCGTTCGCTCATTCCGTTTGTCCCTTTTTACTTTTCAGGTAAGTCCGACGACGATGGAAGTCAATCGGATGGGAATGGTCAAGAGTGAAAGTGATAGAGCTGCTCAAGTGTCATCTAGTCTTTTCTTTAGTTTCTTGAGTCAAATATGTATTCTTTTCCTTTTTATTAAATAGAGTATTGGATTTGTAATAGTCTATCCATTATGAAATAAAGGATTGGGTTATCTTGCTATTTTGCGCATCTCTGTCTTTGTGTCGAATACACGACCACTCTGATTGACATGATTGATATAAACTCGTCGCGCATCTCCGGGTATCTTCCGCGCTCGGGGCGTGACAGTTTTTGTGGTATCAGAGCCTAAGGTATTCAATTCCTAGGAAAAACCCAAGTCCAAGGATAAGTTGAACGTTTAACCAAGTGAGATTGGGTAGAACCAAGGGTTAAGAGTCAATAAGTCTTTTAATAAGATCACAGTGGTATAATACTAATATAGTTATGGTAATTGTAGGATAATGGCTGCCGAACGTGCTCAATGGCGCAACATGCAGCGTACCCTTCAAGGAATGACTCAAGTGCTACAACAGGTAGCACAGGGTGGTGCTCCACGAGCTGGAAACTTACACCAAGCCTTTAAGAGCATGAATCCCCCGAAGTTTATGGGATCGACCGATCCGGACGATGCCGAGCATTGGGTTCGGGAGACTGAGCGTATATTCCGTGTTATGCAATGCACGGATCAGGACAAAGTTCTATTAGCTACATTCCAGTTAGAGAAAGATGCTAGATGCTGGTGGGAGTCTATTGAAGCAACCATCGACCCTACTCAAGTAACATGGGAAGAATTTGTGGAATACTTCAATGCTAAATATTTCTCGGACCGAGTCCAAGAAAAGAAGGCTGCAGAATTCGCTGCATTAAAGCAACGATCTTTATCATTAGCAGATTATGAAGCTCAGTTCTCCAGGTTGTCTAGATATGCTAAGCATCTTATTAGCACGGAGAAGATGAAAGCCCGTAGATTTCTTAATGGGCTTAGGCCCCACTATATTACTCAACTGGCGCCTATGGACATCCAAGTTTATTCTGAAATAGTGCGCCGAGCTCAATTACTTGAAGATGCCACGGAACTATCTGATAGGATCCGTGGAAAAGACAAGAAGGAGCAAGTCACAGGTTCGGGTTCTTTTAAACCCAACTTTAAGAAGAGGCCTAGTAATGGAGGTCCTTCCTCTCAAGATCAAAAATTCAAGAAGACCAAGCCCTTCTCTATCACCACTACACCTTCAAACGTAGTGTGCAAGCATTGTGACAAGGCTGGTCACAAGACCGAAGAATGCTGGAGGAAATTAGGAGCTTGTCTCCGTTGTGGGAGTCGCGAACATCGGATTCCCGATTGTCCATTAATGAATGACCAAGCCGGTGACGGTAAACGCCCGGTGACGAAGAATGCTCGTCTTCATGCAATCCAGGAGACCGAACAAGAAGAAGAAGGCGGATTAGTGGAAGGTACATTGAAAATTTGTTCCAAAAGTGCCTATGTCTTATTTGATACGGGTGCATCGCATTCCTTTATTTCTAAGAAGTTTGCCGACCCGTTACCATTAGAACCAGAATGGATAAAAATAGTTCTAACTACTCCTCTTGGAAGTGAAAATGATATTACTCATCACTACCAAAACTGTGAGGTAATGGTTCAAGGTAGGAATTTACCTATAGATCTCATATGCCTCGATCTAAAGGAGTATGATGTTATACTGGGAGCGGACTGGTTATCCAAATACCAGGCAACGGTTGATTGCCGCAATAGCCAAATTGCTTTCAAAGATTTTCCAGAATTAGTCTTTACTCGCCCCAAGAGTCGGAGCAAATCCCCTCTTATTTCGGCTCTTCGAGCAAGCAAGCTCGTCAGGAAAGGATGTGTATCCTTCCTTGCTTTTGTCACTGTTAAAGAAGCTAAGGAAACCAAGATAGAAGACATTCAGGTAGTGCAAGAATTTCCAGACGTATTTCCGAAGATTTGCCGGGATTACCCCCTCAAAGGGATGTGGCCTTCACCATTGACTTAGTCCCTGGTGCTGGTCCAGTTTCAAAGGCACCCTATAGAATGTCCCCTGCGGAACTCAAAGAGTTAAAAGAGCAATTAATGGAACTAATTCGAAAAGGGTTTATTAGACCAAGTACTTCCCCGTGGGGAGCACCAGTCTTATTTGTGAAGAAGAAGGACGGATCCATGAGATTGTGCATCGACTATCGACAGTTGAATCATCTCACTATCAAGAACAAGTATCCACTGCCGAGAATCGATGAGTTATTTGATCAGATTTCAGGATCCAAATATTTTTCCAAAATTGATCTCAGGTCGGGATATCATCAGTTAAGAATCAAGGATGATGACATTCACAAGACCGCATTCAGAAGCAGGTATGGCCATTACGAGTTTGTTGTTATGCCTTTTGGACTAACAAATGCCCCTGCTGCCTTTATGCAGTTAATGAATAGCATATTCAGGCCTTACTTGGATCAATTCATAGTAGTCTTCATTGATGATATATTGATATATTCCAAGACTAAGGAAGAACATGAAAAGCATTTGAGGATTGCATTGCAAGTCTTGAGGACAAATCAATTATATGCAAAACTCAGCAAGTGTGAATTCTGGCTTGAAGAAGTGGCTTTTCTAGGACATGTGATTTCAAAAGATGGATTATCAGTAGATCCGTCAAAGGTCGAAGCTGTTAGAAACTGGGAAAAACCAACCAATGCTAGCGAGATCAGAAGTTTCTTAGGCCTTGCAGGATATTATCGGCGATTCATCAAAGACTTCTCCAAGATCGCCGTGCCCCTCACAAGGTTAACTCGCAAGGAGATCCGATATGAATGGAGTGAGGAATGTGAAAGAAGTTTCCAAACTCTCAAGGATCATCTCACTACAGCTCCGGTGTTAGCTCTACCAATAGAAGGAGAGAAATTCGAGGTTTACACTGATGCTTCTGGCATTGGCCTCGGATGTGTCCTAATGCAACAAGAAAAGGTCATAGCATACTCTTCACGTCAACTGAAGAAGCATGAGGAGAATTACCCCGTCCATGACTTAGAACTGGCCGCGGTGGTATTTGCCCTAAAGATATGGAGACACTACTTATATGGAGTGCAGTTTACTGTATACTCCGATCACAAAAGTCTCAAATATCTATTTTCACAAAAGGAGCTAAACATGAGACAAAGACGCTGGCTAGAATACCTCAAGGACTTCGACTTCAATATACAATATCATCCTGGAAAGGGTAATTATGTTGCTGATGCCCTTAGTCGAAAGCCGAGAGCAATGATAGCCAATTGTATGATACAAGAATGGAGGTTGCTAGAACAATTCTCCGAGCTCAATATAAGCTTGGACAAGGAAGCCAAATTTGTCACCTTATCTCATGTAAGCATACAGTCAGATTTATTATCTGAAATACAAGCACTTCAGGATGATGATCCTATATTAGTGGAAATCAAAGGCAGAGTAGAAGGACAATCTGATTTTCAACTAACTTCTGATGGAAGATTACTATTCAAAGGTAGAACTTGTATACCCGACTGTCCGGAATTAAAGAAGAAGATCTTAGATGAAGCACACCGATCAAGGTACACTATTCATCCAGGATCAACCAAAATGTACCAAGATGTAAAGAGAACTTTTGGTGGCCTAATATGAAAAGAGAAATAGCGGACTATGTATCACGCTGTCTCACATGCCAACAAGTCAAGGCGGAACACCAAAAGCCTGCTGGTAAACTTCATCCTCTAGATATTCCTAAGTGGAAGTGGGAGGATATTGGTATGGATTTCATCATGGGTCTATCTAAATCAAAAGGAGGACATGATGGAATCTGGGTTATCATTGACCGATTAACTAAATCGGCACATTTCTTGCCAATAAAAAGCCGATGGTCAATTGATGTGCTAGCTGCACTATACATCAAAGAAATAGTCAGGTTACATGGAATTCCTGTCTCAATCGTGTCTGATAGAGATCCCCGTTTCACTTCTCATTTTTGGAAGGGATTACAACATTCGTTGGGAACAAGGCTCAACTTTAGTACTGCTTTTCACCCACAAACGGATGGTCAGACCGAGAGAGCTAATCAAGTTGTTGAGGATATGCTAAGAGCTTGCATCATTGACTTTGGTGGAAGCTGGCATGAACATTTGCCACTAGTGGAATTTGCATATAATAATAGCTACCAAGCTAGTATCCAAATGGCACCTTTCGAAGCTTTATATGGAAGGAGTTGCCGATCACCCTTATGCTGGAACGAAGTTGGAGAGAAACAACTGTTAGGTCCAGACATGGTAAGGGATACAACTGAGAAGATACAAGTAATCCAAGAAAGATTGCAAGTTGCTCAGACCAGACAAAAGGCTTATGCTGATACAAGGAGAAGAGATCTTGAATTCCAGGTTGGAGATCATGTATTTCTTAAAATATCGCCTGGACGTGGCATACGAAGATTTGGTGTTAAGGGCAAGCTTACGCCAAGATTCGTCGGACCATTTGAGATACTCGAAAGAGTTGGCGAGGTTGCTTATCGCATCGCATTGCCTCCTCAATTGTCCGAAGTGCATAATGTGTTTCACATATCTATGTTGAAGAAGTATGTACACGATCCATCTCATATTATTGAACATGGAGATCTGGTGATCCAGAAAGATCTCACCTATGAACAGAAGCCTATGAAGATCTTAGATCGTGAAATACGAGCTCTAAGGAATAAGGTTATTCCCATGCTTAAGGTGCAATGGAATAAGAATTCTGAACACGAAGCAACATGGGAGACCGAGGAATCTATGAAGAAACGATTTCCCGAGTTATTCTAAGAGGTATATACTCTACACTCTCCGCGTGTATACATAATATGCAATTGAATTTGGGGACCAAATTCTTTTTAAGTGGGGGAGGGTGTAGCAACCCTGATAAAATATTAATAATAATAAAGATTTTAAAATAAATCAAATAAATAGATAAATAAAACAAAATAAAATAACGCCTCGGATAAAGGCGCTATTCAAATTAGAAACGCCTCTGGATAAGGCGTTATTCAATAAGTGACGCCCTGACCACACGGCGTCAAAATTCTGAACGCCAAAAAAAGGTAAGGCAAAGTAACGCCCCTATCTTGGGCGTGTTTTAAAACCAGGAACGCCCTTACACAAGGCGCGTCTTAAGAAACGACCTGCACCAGGTCGTCAATTCAAGAATCGACGCCCTGACCGAAGTCGTTAATTCCATTTGTGAACCGTTCGAACCCAGAGCTTATCCAGGGAAAGATTAACCTAATCCAGTAAGTGTCTACTAGGGTAAGGACTCTATTAGGGATATATTACCCTCACACGAACACTAACTCTAATAGGATTTCCATAACCCTATAAATAATCTACTATCTAACCCTAAAACGCTATTTGGACGTTCGAACTGCAGGTGCGTGAAGAACATATGTTCTTCTTCTTCTTCTGATTCCTTTCATTATGAACGTAGTATGTGAAGAACTAATGTTCTTCATCTATCTCTATTCTTACAGGTTAAGAAGCTCCTACGCTCTGAAGAAAAACAGAGTTCTTTCATCCGGGTAAAAGTTATTTACCTTCGTATGATGTTCAGATCACAAAGAAACTGATACAGTTTCTTTATTTTCTTATAGGGAAACTGCAGTTCTTCTTCTACAATTTTTCATCCAAGCCAAACAGGCCATCATCCAGTAGCCGTTGTTGTCTTCAGGAGCATAACAGAGCATCATCTTCTTCTAGTCAAAACCCCTCACGGTTGTCTTCAAATCAAACTTTAAGGTAGGTTTTCTCAAGTTACTGTAGCCCAAATGAAATTAATGCAAGATATATATATATAAGCATGTCATGCATACGGTTATTATAGTTTCCATGCATTTTCTGAAATATTTTGAAAGAGACGCCCCTGTCAAGGGCGCTAATTTACAAGACACGACCCTGCCCAGGTCGTCAATTTAATATTTGACGCCCTGTACACAGGCGTTAATTTCACTTAATCATGAATTAACCATGTTAAGAACTGATTATATATGAAATCCTGATTACATTAATGCATGATCCTCTGTCCTCAACCCTACTGATTTTATTATCAAGATTACAAGATTGTTATCCTTGATTATCGTGCAAATCATGCTTTCTGAATTCACGACCTGTACAAAGTCATTTTTCAACTGTTAACGCCCCATCATAGGGCGTGAATTGAAAGGAAACGCCTCCTCCTAGGGCGCGTATCTGTTAAATTCCTGAAAAATATATATTCTGCAAAATAGAATTTAATGATAACGCCCCTGCCCAGGGCGCGTTTTTGATAATTCCTGAAATTAATTATATCCTGTCCAATATTGTGAATAAAAAGGACGCCTTCTGGTATAGTCGTCACATCGTGAATAAACGCCCCTGCCCAGGGCGCGTTTTAGATAAATTATTGAAATATTGAAATTTTGCAAATATGGAAAATAGATAAACGCCCTTCTGTTAGGCGTTAATTACTTGATAAACGACTCTGCTTAAGTCGTTACTTTACTGTAAAACTGTTTTTCCACTGTTTCTGTTAACCGATGGTTTCATATGTTATATAATATATATATCGGCACTATTCTCCATTCCGTGAGTATAGTCCCACGTTTCGCGATTGTTTTATCGATCACACTCAATTCTCATTGACATACAAGCTCTCCATTGGACATTCCGTTCCTTTGGACTAGCGAGTTAGTCATAGAGACCTCCGTAAGACTCCTCGTAGCCTTGGATTCCCTCAAGGCCGACTGAGCTGGTTGTACCCTAAAAACCCATTACACCATTGATGCCATGTCACTCTAAAGAAACATGGTATACCGGCCCTTATGATTATACAAAGAGTATATCATAAGAAATTCTTAATGGGATGATGATATCATGCCATATCATGTCATTCTTGTAAACCTCAATTCTATGATAAGAATGAGGGTATCTTACCTTGATATAATGTTCATGTGGACTTCAATTCTATATATAGAATGTCCATATTGATTTGTCATGGTACCCAAGTCAAGGGAACCATATTCTACCTAGTTTTATCGAGATCGTGATTATACCGTTATTATCGCCATTCTATGTCCTTTGTCATATTTTTGGACTCCATTCTGTCAAAGTTGTCATACACGTCTACAAGCTTGATTATTGAAATTCTATATTGGCTATATAAACAAGAGTGGATGTCAAAATACATGATAAATGCCTGCGCATATAGGGCCCGATCTGGTCCTGGGAGGAGCACCCGAAAGTACTTGTGCCCATGGGAGTTAAAATGATAAGGTATCTGGCATTATACCGAGTACTTGACTTGCTTGATTGGACATTCCACATACATCTTGTACTTGAATCGTACTTGACATGAAATGAAATGCGTGGCCCGAAAAAGGGTAATTTACTTGCTTGCTACATGATAGCCAAAGTTCTTGACATGACTTGTTAAATGTACTTGCTTGAATATCTCAAATGTCTTGATTATCTTATTGAAAGTTCATGATTTGTTCATCTTATTTCCTTGATATTACATTCTCTCTATCTTGTCGTTTTATGCGAGCATGCATAACTTTATTGCATTCATGAAAGATGTAATTACTTAAACCCCTTGCTAGTACTTGAGATATAATTTCCTACTGAGCGTTCGCTCATTCCGTTTGTCCCTTTTTACTTTTCAGGTAAGTCCGACGACGATGGAAGTCAATCGGATGGGAATGGTCAAGAGTGAAAGTGATAGAGCTGCTCAAGTGTCATCTAGTCTTTTCTTTAGTTTCTTGAGTCAAATATGTATTCTTTTCCTTTTTATTAAATAGAGTATTAGATTTGTAATAGTCTATCCATTATGAAATAAAGGATTGGGTTATCTTTTTATTTTGCGCATCTCTGTCTTTGTGTCGAATACACGACCACTCTGATTGACATGATTGATATAAACTCGTCGCGCATCTCTGGGTATCTTCCGCGCTCGGGGTGTGGGAACTAAGTGCCATGCAGAGCAAAGTGCTACGCTATGGGAGCCACCTCTTGAGTCCGTAATGGAGCAAAGTGCTACATAGTGGGAGCCACGTCTTGAGCCTGTAGGGGCCACCTCTAGAGTCATACCTGCCTGGGGGCTTGATTGCATGATTGCGTGCTATATGTGCCCAGCGACGAGGACGTCGCCTATATAAGAGGGGTAGATTGTAACACCCTCAAATATAGCAAAGTTGTACTCTATATCATCGAGGCGCCTTTTGAAGTATCGGCTCAGTTCTTGGAAAGAACTCCGAAGTTAAGCGTGCTTAATGGGGAGTAGTACTGGGATGGGTGACCTGCTCGGGAAGTCCCTCATTCTGAAGCCGATCACTGTTAAAAAGGGATAAAACCGTGAGACCGATAGGCCAAAGCGGACAATACCTCGACGGTATAGAGTACGGGGCGTGACAGATATAATCCTGATATATTATGAGAAACTGTCAGAACAGGTTTAAGAATGACTCACAAGTCATGAAGTCAATTCAAGTCAAAAGTCAAATCATTGACAGGTAAGGTCAATGCACAGTCAGATCAGGTAATGTTCTGCCTACTCTTAGATATGTGCATATGTTAATTTTTGTACAGAAATGTTGGTGCATAGGTTAAGTCCATGCACGCACACATAAAGTCCATACATTGCACTGTAGCATGACGCACACACAAGTCTATACACTGTCCCGCTGCACGCCACATTCACTCATAGTCCATGCATTGTCAAGTCTATACATCGTCTCTCTTAGCGTCTATGTGCACAGTCAGATCAGGTAATGTTCTGCCTACTCTCAGATCTGTGCATATGTTAATTTTTGTACAGAAATGTTGGTGCATAGGTTAAGTCCATGCACGCACGCACAAAGTCCATACATTGCACTGTAGCATGACACACACACAAGTCTATACACTGTCCCACTGCACGCAACATTCACTCATAGTCCATGTATTGTCAAGTCTATACATCGTCTCTCTTAGCGTCTATGTGCATAGTCCATGCATTCTCAAGTCTATACATATACATCATCTCACTCAGCGTCTTTGTGCATGGAGCATTCAAGTCTGTACAGCGTTTGCCTAGAATGCATCGGACAAGTCTATACATCGCTGCATGCATTTCTTCAAGTCTGTACATTGGCCAAGTCTACACATCGTCGCCTGTTCATGCATCACTTCTAAAGTCTGTACATCCTTTTGTGGCGTATCAATGCAACGTTTGAACATTACATCGGCCAAGTCTATACACTGCATGCTCACCAAGTCCATACACCAGCAAGTCTATACATTGGCTGCTACATGCTCACTAAGTCCAAACACTCGCAAGTCTGCACACTCCTTGATAGCAAGTTTGCACATTGCTGCACGCAGAGTCTACACATTACCTGCTGTTGTGTTTGTGCATACTTTATTTAAGTGCATTCTGCATAACAAATCAGCAAGTTTGTACATTGTTGTCGCATGCACACTAAGTCAATACAATTGTTAATGGCATGTCAGTGCATTCATTTTTGTTGTGCATACTTCACCTTGTGCACACTGCATTACACATCAGCAAGTCTGTACAACGTTTGCACATTGCATCAGTTCAAAGTCTATACATCGCTTAGTGCATTACATGCATTCATCAAGAGTCTGTACACTCGGTGTCTGCGTCTCATGATTTCCAAGTCTGTACATTGCATCATGTGCTTCAGGCATTAGATGCAAAGTCTGTACATTGTTGCATCAAGTCTATACATCGTGTGCATCTCGCTGCTAAGTCTGTACATTGGGCCAAGTCTGTACATCGCCACTTGTTCATGCATATGTGCAAGTCTATACATTGTCTGGTCATCCACACTTAAAGTCTATACATTCCTTATCTTTACCTACGTTCAGAACACTAAGTCTATACATCGCGTGAAGTCTGTACATCGGTAAAGTTTGCACATGGTTGCTTTGAAGCCGTAGCATGTCTATACATTCATGCATCATCTATCAAGTCTAAACATTGCTGCCTCATGCATTCAAGTCCATACACTATGCAGTTGGGCATCGTTCATTACAGCAAGTCTGTACACTCGATTGGTGGCTTGTTCATGCATCATCTATCAAGTCTATACATCGCTGCATTAAACACGTTCAAAGTCTGTACATTCCTCAATGGCTGTGCAACCCTTCAAAACAAGTCTGTACATCATTCTTTGGTTCAAATCTTGAACTAACTCGATGCATCCATTTTTATCTTCTTTTAGATTGATTCAGGCTTATGAGTGGGCACGTGATCCGAGGTTGGCACCTGGCACGTGATCTGAGGTTTCTCTGGATAAAGGGGGCACAAGTCTATACATCGCCCTAGCTGCTACTGCTATAAATTGAAGACTCCTCCATCTAGAGAAGGAAGTAAAAAGTGATCGAAGCAGTGAGGCAGAGAGCAGAAAAAGCAGAAGAAGAAAAAGGAGAGAGCAGCAGAGAGGCTGAAAGCAGAAGAAGAAAAAGAACGAGAGAAAGAGAAAGAGAAGTAGAGACAAGAAGAAAGAAGAGGAAGAAAGAAAGAGAAAGGAGAGAGCTCGTGAGGAAGAAGAGAGACTGAAGCTTCATCAGAACACTTGTCTGTCTGGCAATTGGATCAGATCCAAACCAGATTTGCTCCTGCGAGAGCTACACTTTGTGGATTTCATTTCCAGCTTTCTGATTGCTGTATTTTCGTTTCTTGTTTTCTTTTTACTTTGTTCTTTTCATCTGATCGCTATACTTTCCGATTCCTTGGTTTTAGGTCGGTGTTCCCTCTGGGTTTCAGAGGAAGGGAGACTTGGTGTCTCTGGTTGCAAGTGGCTGCTGTCGCTTGTGGGTTCCCTCCTGGGTGGAGGAAGAGAGACTTCGGTCCCTGGTTGCTAGTGACGGGTAGTCACTAGTGGGTTCCCTCCTGGGTGGAGGAAGAGAGACTTCGGTCTCTGGTTGCTAGTGACGGGTAGTCACTAGTGGGTTCCCTCCGGTCTGGAGGAAGAGGGGAGGTTGTTCCCCTGGTCAAGCTGTTTGGCAGCACTTGTTTGCAGACTGAGTCTGCGGTTCTAGCTTGTGCTAGTGGAAGCCTCACTCCGGTTTGGAGTGAGGGGTGGATGTAGGTCTGTGGACCGAACCACCTAAAAAATCTACTGTGCCGTGGGTTACCTTGTGTGTTTGCCCCTTGTCTTCTACCTCTTTCACAGGTTGTCTGAGCATTCTTGTTTCTATCTGAAGTAACCTTGAGCATTACATATTTTGCTAAGTGAGTCTGGTTTGCATAGTTCTGTCTTCGGCATTAGACTTGATCAGGTTCCACCAGTATAGTTAGCAATTCAACTGATTGATCAAATGTTTATTTGAATTTCTTCTTGAAGAGCTATATAGCTTTTATTCCGCAACTGTGTCTAGCAGCAGGCTTATTGTTTTTAAGTGGGGCAATTTTGTAGAGGGATACATTCACCCCCCCTCTGTATCCGTCGCACCGTCACAACAGAGGATTCTAGAAGATAGAGACGTTGCAAGGTGACCCCGTCATGCATAATCGACCAGAAAGAGTCCTGCGGCTGTAGGACTCTCGGGAAGTCAAGGCTGAATGCGGTAGCATATATCGAAAATGGTGTAGAATTAGTGAAAGTAGTAGAAGAAGAAATTTTTGATAACAAAAAAATGAACAACTGTCGTTAAGAGAGCAAATGAGAAAATGAGCAGAAGAGAGAGAAAATAGGGGCAAAAAGAAAAAAATGCTGGGACATGGAAAACGGTGGAGAACTGGCTAGTGGCGTAGAAGAAGAAAAGCTAGAGCTTTAAAAGATGAACAACTTTGGTGAAGGACAGTTAATGAATAGAGGAACATAAGGGGATGAAAATGGGCCGCGTTCAGGACTGTGTAGTGAAAGGGGGCCGAATGCTTGAGGGAAATGGGCCTAAATGGGCCGTAAGTCAACTTGGATGGTCGAAAGTTGATAAGATAAGCTCCGTGGCTCTAAGAACTCATAATCTCTAAAATTCAAAGGTTAGGGAACAATGAAATGGGCTTAAAATCCATCTAAGGAAGGCTCCAAAATAATGGGTAATTCGGGACATCAAAAATGATGAATAAGAGAAATGACGCAACTTGCGGGCTAAAAAAAGGTGTCAACAGATGCCCCTCCTTGATGTTCGCTTTGCAAGGGAACGAGTAAAAGTGATATTGATGGGGACATCACCCATGGATCCCTCTGGCTCGACACCTCTCTCCATCCCGGAGATGGGTAGGTTGCGGCTCCACGTCTAGGTGGGTCCACTTCGACATTGGGGCTTACTATTTGGGTCATCTTGATGTATTTTGCCTTTGTTTTTGAGTCATTTTGATGTATTTTGCCTTTGTTTTGAGTCAAGTCCCTAGGTTATCTTGTTATTTACCTAAGTTGTGTCATCATGTGGGCTAGTGTGTTGTATGGGCCCAATTAAGTGGGCCTGGCCCAGGGGCGCCCTCCCCCTTCCCCATTTCTCTTGCTTATTTGCTTTTAGCACTTATCTCAGGGACTTTTTGTAAATGTTGGGATCCCTATAAATAGGACCCCAACTCCACTTGAGATGACTAATGAAGTATTGAGTAAAGTTATCCACTAAGCATTGTGTCCGCTCGCTCTCTCTCTCTCTCTCTCTCTAGCTCTCTCTTCTCTCTCTCACACTAAAGGGGGCGAACCCCTCTCTCTCTCCTCCTCTCTCTCTCTCCCTTGGGCGAACCTGCCCCTTCACCTCCCCCACTTGCCACATCAGCCCCACCCCATTAAACACAACCCTTCACCTCCCAAGACTCATAAACCCCATTTGCTCCCACCACTCCCCAAGCAACCCTTCCCCTTCCCCATACAACCTTCCATCTTCCCAAGAGAGGATCCCCCTCTCCCAAGCACCTCTTCCCCTCCCCCAGGAAACCCCTCCCCTTCCCTAGGCATCCATTAACACTATCATTCAATCCTCCACCCAATTCAAAGGCCATTCCCCCCATTTCCCCAAGCCATTTCGCACCCACCTCCACCCCCGTGGCCACTTGCGCACCAACCCCTCTCCCCTGCTAGCTCCGCCGCTACCCTCCTTCCTCACCTCCCCTTGCCACCTCCCAACCATTCCCCACCACCAAAGCAACCACATTCCCTACCCTTCCACCAAAGAGACCCCCCCTTTACCATTTTCTCTTCAAATCAGTGTGCAGCTGAAGCCCTGCAGATCGACACCTTGTTGCAGTGCCGTCCGCGACCACATCCCGGAGCTTCTGGGGGCGTGGCCTACATCGACGGAAAGATCTCCCAGTCGTCTTCGCAGGAGAGGTGGTTTCGTCTCAATCGGAGGTCGGAGCTGCCTGGGAGAGCCGATGTTCGCCAACTGTGCAGATCCAGTCCAGTCTGCAACCAGAAGTGACTTGCAGGAGTTCCCACGGACACACCCTTCAACTTCTGGAGACGCCACTTGGCTAAGAGCTGCTACCACGAGTCATCCACCCCCACCAACAAGGAGCGTCCCGTTCGGCATAAGGAAGTGCCTGTTCCAATTTTTCTCCCCCGGGTGCGCAGACAGTCCGTTTGGGTCCTGCCCCAACACTGTCTCACTCACCGGACTCCTCCTCACCACCCCGACATCCTCTGGTGCTGTTCTTGGTTGCTGCTCGAAGAAGACTCATTCACGGACGTCCTCGACTTGGTCTCGCCTCATTCAGACTTCGGGAGTGACCGTGGTACCTTCTACAAGCAGCTGCAACCCTCTGGACCTGCCTGAACCAGAACGCCGGGTACCTGCTCCAGAGTCCACTCAGACCAGTGGCGATGCAGGAACCTCCCACCAAAATTCACAAGCGTACCTGGGTCTGTCAGCGTCGTCTCAGCGCCAGTCTCATCGAGTTCCGAGTCCGGGAGAGCTCACAGCGGCGACTACACCGACCCCCCGTCTTGCTGTCCCAGAACCGGGCAGAACCGGCAAGGTGCCCCGACGCCGCGATTCGAGCAAACCTCCCCTCCCCGCCTGGCTGGCTTAACGCCCCTCCCTGTGCGGAGGTAGTGTTTGATTTGTAATACTGAAATCCCCACCCAAGTCCACCCTCCTGTGTGAGGCGTAGTGATTGTAACTTTAAATAGGGTCAAGCTTCATCGCCGCAGTGTGCGGGGAACCCACACTTCCCCGCTCGCCCTCGTCTCCGAACGGGGTTGGTTTCTTCAAACCAACCAGGGTAAGCTCTGACCTTTGCTCCATTATTGGTGCTTGTTCATTTAATATCCGTGGAATTTGCTCCGTTGAGCAAGAGAGAGAGCGCCCGACCCCGCGTGTTCCACTTACGAGCGGTCACCGTGGGCTGTGAGAGAGAGGGACCTAGTGCCCCAATTGGCACCCGGCCAGCCCCTTAAGTGTGGGCCTCGTACCTTCGGGAGGGCAACCCTAGCCCTGCTGGCACTCTACCAGCAAGGGTCTTGATCCATCACCTCCACTTAGCATCACTTAGTCACCCCGGGCTCGTGTGTGTGCGACGGCGATTCGGCCCCAATCTTGGACTTTGTTGCTTTGTGATTGTGTTTGCGGAATAGGTCCAAGGACCCTTGTCCGTTTGCTGCATACCCCTTAGTGTGTCACATGAAGTGGTATCAGAGCAAGTTTTAGACTTGTCTCTACAAGCCTAGGTCCTAAGGCCATTGCATTGTCATCACCCGTGAGTCGTTCATCTCCTCGTTGTGCATGTCTTCCCGTAGTGGTGCCTTGTATCGGGCCGACCCCTCATCCTCGGCTCCCCCTATGAATTCCAATTCCCAAGGCAACCAAGACATCCCTAGGGAGGCACCCCAAGATCCGATGGATCGGTTTGATGCTGTCCTTGATACCATCATGGAACGGTTAGATGGTTTTTCCATCCGTCTGGAGAGACTTGAGGAAGCTAGGGTCCCACCTAGAAACCATGCCCAAAGAGCTCCCCTTCCACGAGCTGTACCTGATAGGGAAGACCTAGAGAATGACTTTTACCATGAGCATGAGAGGCCCCTACAACCTCGGCGCAATGAGAGGCGACCCCGAGAGGATCCAGACGATTTCCTCTTAAGGATGATTAAGGTAGAGGCTCCAAAATTTGATGGGGCCCATAACCCAAGTGCCTATGAAGAGTGGGAACATGGCATGGACCAATACTTTGATTGGTATCCAATGACCGAGGAAAGGAAAGTTAGGTTGGCTAAGATGCACCTTCTCAAACTAGCCAAAACCTATTGGTTAAAGGTAGAAAGCCAAAGGAGGATTAGGAGGGAAGAACCCATTGACAATTGGCTTGACATGAAGATCCAACTCAGGAGCAAATACCTTCCCAATTCTATAGTCAACTACTCCTCGATGAGTGGCAAAGTCTTACCCAGGAAGGGAAGACTCTGGAGGAATACATTGAAAAATTTGACTCCTATCTCCTAAGGTGTGGAGTCGTCGAGGAACCGGCCGTCACTCTGTCCCGATTTAGAAACGGTCTTCTACCCCACATCAAACGGGAGCTCTTCATGAGGGACGTGCATAGCCTTGAAATAGCCTATCAAATAGCCCGTGATGTGGAGAGATTTTCTAGGAATCCTAAATTTGCCTCTCCCCGCCCAGCTGAATCCAAAAATATGGGTCCCCGACCCAACCTTCCACCCCTATTGAAGACCCCTATCCCCAGTGGGGGAACTCCTTCTCGGCCTTACCAACAGCCAACCAATCCCACCCCTACAAGGGCTACTCCACCCAACCCTCCTCCCCGAAGAGAGGAACCCCCCAAAAGAACAACACCAGGGAGTAGCACGGTGAAATGCTTTCAGTGTCATGGTTATGGCCACATCGCCTCCAATGTCCATCCAAAGGATTGTCCAGCCTTATCATTGAAGGAGGGCCTACCCCGCTCCAAGGAGAGCAAGAGAGTACGGTTGAGGAGTATGAGGCTACCTTAGGTTGGGAAGAGGAGTATGAAGAGCAACTCTATGAAACAGGCTTAGACCACGACCCTCCTCCCACCGACTCCCACCTAGGTGTGATTAGGTGCACCCTCACAAAGCCACAAGAAGAAGATTGGCGTAGGACCTCCATTTTTCACACCTACCTCAAGATGGGGAGCCATGTTAGGAAAGTAATCCTAGACAATGGGAGTTGTGTCAACGCCGTGTCTCCTGACACCGTCAAGATTCTTGGGCTTACTACCACACCCCACCCCAAACCATACCGGGTCTCTTGGATTAACAATCACTCCATCCCGGTCAACACTTGTTGCCTTGTACCCATCACCTTCTCATCCTATCAAGGACAAGTTTGGTGTGACATTATACCCATGGAAGTAGGGAGCATCCTGCTAGGGAGGCCTTGGATTTATGATGTCAATGCAACCATCTTTGGGAAGACGAACACATGCACCTTTGAACATGAGGGGAAAACCATCCGCCTCCACCCATCACCACCACGGAAGGAAACCCCCTCCAAAGGGATTCTCCCTTCACCTCAACCTAAGTCACCTCAAAATCCAGAGGCCCCACCCCCACCAACCCAACCAGCCCTCCAAGAACCTACCCAAAAAGAGCCAACTGGAAAATCCAAAGGCCTACATCTCATCACAAGAAAAGAGCTGGAAGAAGAAGTAGCTCAAGGGACACCCTTGTGTGCGGTAGTCTTATGCCTTGGAGAGCCAACTCCCTCCAACCCCCACCCCGTGGAAATACACCCTCTCTTGGAAGAATTTAAGGATGTGTTCCCCGATGAGCTCCCTGATCAACTACCACCCATGAGGGATGTTCAACATGCTATTGATCTCGTCCCCGGAGCCACCCTCCCAAACCTTCCCCACTATCGCCTCAACCCCACGGAGCATGCTGAATTGAGGAGGCAGGTGGAGGAACTCATTAGGAAAGGCTTTCTCCGTCTTAGCAAAAGTCCGTGTGCTGTCCCGGCCCTTCTCACACCCAAGAAGGATGGGACATGGCGAATGTGTGTCGATAGCAGGGCCATCAACAAGATTACCGTCAAATACAGGTTCCCCATACCTAGGCTTGACGATATGCTCGACATGCTAGCCGGAGCCACCATTTTTTCCAAAATAGATCTTAAAAGTGGCTACCACCAGGTTAGGATAAGACCAGGAGATGAATGGAAAACAGCCTTTAAAACCAAAGATGGACTCTATGAATGGCTAGTGATGCCTTTTGGGCTATCAAATGCCCCAAGCACCTTTATGCGCCTTATGACAGAGGTCCTTAGACCCTACATTGGAGTCTTCCTAGTGGTCTATTTTGACGATATCCTTATCTACAGCCAGTCCAAGGAAGCCCACCTCAACCATCTTAGGCAAATCTGCACTACCCTTAGGAAAGAGAGTCTCTTTGCCAACTTGGGAAAATGTCATTTCATGACCGAATCCATCACTTTCCTTGGGTATGTGGTCTCCACCAAGGGAGTGTCCATGGACCCCGAAAAGGTCCAAGCTATCCTTGACTGGCCAGAGCCCCGCACTCTCCATGAGGTCCGGAGTTTCATGGGTTGGCCACCTTCTATCGGAGATTTATCCGTGGGTTCAGCATGGTCACTGCCCCCATCACAGATTGCCTAAAAAAGGGGACGTTTGTGTGGACCAAGTCTGCTTCTAGGGCCTTCCAAGAGCTCAAGGAAAGGATGACCCAAGCCCCGGTATTATGCCTCCCCGATTTTTCCAAGGTCTTTGAGGTGACTTGTGATGCCTCCGGGGTAGGGATTGGCGGGATCCTCAGCCAAGAGGGACACCCAGTGGCCTACTTTAGTGAGAAATTGTGTGACGCCAGGGTAAAATACTCCACCTATGACAAAGAATTTTATGCCGTGGTCCAATCCCTCCGGCATTGGAGGCATTATCTCTTGCCCAAAGAATTTGTCATATTTTCTGACCACGAGGCCCTGAAATATCTCAACTCCCAACAGAAATTGAATGCCCGACATGCCCGTTGGGTCGAATACATCCAGTCCTACACTTTTGTGATCAAGCATAAGGCTGGGAGTGAGAATCGTGCCGCAGATGCACTCAGCAGGAGGGTCTCCTTGTTAGCTACCATTCGGGTGGAAGTCATAGGGTTTGAGAGAGTCAAGAATGAGTACCCTGATTGCCCGGACTTTGGGCCTATCCATACCTCCCTGACCACCCAATCGCCTAGGGAACACCAAAGTTTCATCCTAGAGGACGGGTTCATCTTCAAAGGCCATAGACTTTGCATACCTAGAACCTCCCTGCGAGATTTCCTAGTCTGGGAGTTGCATGCAGGAGGCCTGGCTGGACATTTTGGGGTGCACAAGACTATTGCTATGGTTGAGGGTCAGTTCTACTGGCCAAGTCTCAAGAGGGATGTAGCCAAAATTGTGGGACAGTGTCGCATATGTGCCTCAGCCAAACAGATAAAACAGAACACTGGCCTATACACCCCACTCCCTGTCCCTGATCGTCCATGGCAGGATTTAAGCATGGACTTTGTCTTAGGCCTACCTAGAACTCAGAAGAAACATGACTCCATCTTTGTCGTAGTGGACAGATTTTCAAAAATGGCCCATTTCATTCCCTGTTCTAAAACCTCTGATGCCTCCCATGTGGCCCGCCTATTCTTCGATGAGGTAGTTCGCCTCCATGGCCTACCCAAAACCATCATTTCTGATAGGGATGTCAAATTCACCAGCTATTTCTGGAAGACCCTCTGGCACCTAATGGGGACCCTTCTCAAATTTTTCACGGCCTATCACCCTCAAACAGATGGCCAGACCGAGGTCGTCAATCGGAGTCTTGGAAATCTCCTTCGGTGTCTTGTTGAGGATCGCCCAGGGAATTGGGATCTTATTCTACCCCAGGCAGAGTTTGCATACAACAATTCAGTGAATAGGTCAATAGGGATGAGCCCATTTGAAGCCGTGCATGGGTACAAGCCTAGAAAGCCTACAGATCTCATTCCTTTGCCTACACATGCTAGGGTGTCAATTAGTGCTGAGTCTTTTGCCCAACACATGAAAGAATTGCATGAGGAAATCCGCAAACACATCAACAAAAGCAATGAGGTGTATAAAAGGTCGGCCGATTCCCACCGACGCCACCAGGAATTTTGTGTAGGTGACTTTGTGATGGTGAGAACTGAGAGACTTTTCCCTGGGAATGTCTCCAAGCTGAGATCGCGTGGATCAGGTCCCTTCCAGGTTCTGAGGAGGATCGGCACAAATGCTTACGTGTTGGACCTCCCCGAGGAGTACGGAGTAAGTCCCACATTCAATGTGGCTGACTTGGTGCCATATAGGGGTCCCACGGTGACACCTAGTAAGGAAATTGAGCTTGTTCCACCCCTTGAGAGAGCCACTACCCATGAGAGAGTTCCACCAGCCCAGAGGGGCCAACGTGAGCAAGTAGAGCGGATATTGGATGAACAGGTCACTGTCACCCGGAGCAAAGCATACGAGCGATACTTGGTCAGGTGGAAGGGCCGGCCCCCTTCAGATGATTCATGGGTGAGCAGGGAGGATCTTCAGCAGCTAGACCCCGACCTCCTGGAGCGTTATCGCAGCCGAGTGGACCCTTTCTCGACAGAGTCGAGCTCTTCACAGCCCGGGGGAGTTGATGGGGACATCACCCATGGATCCCTCTGGCTCGACACCTCTCTCCCTCCCGGAGATGGGTAGGTTGCGGCTCCACGTCTAGGCGGGTCCACTTCGACATTGGGGCTTACTATTTGGGTCATCTTGATGTATTTTGCCTTTGTTTTTGAGTCATTTTGATGTATTTTGCCTTTGTTTTGAGTCAAGTCCCTAGGTTATCTTGTTATTTACCTAAGTTGTGTCATCATGTGGGCTAGTGTGTTGTATGGGCCCAATTAAGTGGGCCTGGCCCAGGGGCGCCCTCCCCCTTCCCCATTTCTCTTGCTTATTTGCTTTTAGCACTTATCTCAGGGACTTTTTGTAAATGTTGGGATCCCTATAAATAGGACCCCAACTCCACTTGAGATGACTAATGAAGTATTGAGTAAAGTTATCCACTAGCATTGTCTCCTCTCTCTCTCTCTCTAGCTCTCTCTTCTCTCTCTCACACTAAAGGGGGCGAACCCCTCTCTCTCTCCTCCTCTCTCTCTCTCCCTTGGGCGAACCTGCCCCTTCACCTCCCCCACTTGCCACATCAGCCCCACCCCATTAAACACAACCCTTCACCTCCCAAGACTCATAAACCCCATTTGCTCCCACCACTCCCCAAGCAACCCTTCCCCTTCCCCATACAACCTTCCATCTTCCCAAGAGAGGATCCCCCTCTCCCAAGCACCTCTTCCCCACCCCAAGGAAACCACTCCCCTTCCCTAGGCATCCATTAACACTATCATTCAATCCTCCACCCAATTCAAAGGCCATTCCCCCCATTTCCCCAAGCCATTTCGCACCCACCTCCACCCCCTTGGCCACTTGCGCACCAACCCCTCTCCCCTGCTAGCTCCGCCCCTACCCTCCTCCCTCACCTCCCCTTGCCACCTCCCAACCATTCCCCACCACCAAAGCAACCATATTCCCTACCCTTCCACCAAAGAGACCCCCCCCCTTTACCCTTTTCTCTTCAAATCAGTGTGCAGCTGAAGCCCTGCAGATCGACACCCTGTTGCAGTGCCACCCGCGACCACATCCCGGAGCTCCTGGGGGCGTGGCCTACATCGACGGAAAGCTCTCCCAGTCGTCTTCGCAGGAGAGGTGGTTTCGTCTCAATCCGAGGTCGGAGCTGCCTGGGAGAGCCGTTCTTCGCCAACTGTGCAGATCCAGTCCAGTCTGCAACCAGAAGTGACTTGCAGGAGTTCCCACGGCCACACCCTTCAACTTCTGGAGGCGCCACTTGGCTAAGAACTGCTACCACGAGTCATCCACCACCACCAACAAGCGGCGTCCCGTTCGGCATCAGGAAGTGCCTGTTCCAATTTTTCTCCCCCGGGTGCGCAGACTGTCCGTTTGGGTCCTACCCCGACACTGTCTCACTCAACGGACTCCTCCTCACCTTCCGACATCCTCTGGTGCTGTTCTTGGTTGCTGCTCGAATAAGACTCATTCACAGACGTCCTCGACTTGGTCTTGCCTCATTCAGACTTCGGGAGTGACCGTGGTACCTTCTACAAGAAGCTGCAACCCTTTGGACCTGCCTGAACCAGAACGCCGGGTACCTGCTCCAGAGTCCACTCAGACCAGTGGCGATGCAGGAACCTCCCACCAAAATTCACAAGCGTACCTGGGTCTGTCAGCGTCGTCTCAGCGCCAGTCTCATCGAGTTCCGAGTCCGGGAGAGCTCACAGCGGCGACTACACCGACCCCCTATCTTGCTGTCCCAGAACCGGGCAGAACCGGCAAGGTGCCCCGACGCCGCGATTCGAGCAAACCTCCCCTCCCCGCCTGGCTGGCTTAACGCCCCTCCCTGTGCGGAGGTAGTGTTTGCATTGTAATACTGATATCCCCACCCCAAGTCCACCCTCCTGTGTGAGGCGTAGTGGTTGTATAACTTAAACAGGGATCAAGCTTCATCGGCGCAGTGTGCGGGGAACCCACACTTCCCCGCTCGCCCTCGTCTCCGAACGGGGTTGGTTTCTTCAAACCAACCAGGGTAAGCTCTGACCTTTGCTCCATTCTTGGTGCTTGTTCATTTAGTATCTGTGGAAATTGCTCCGTTGAGCAAGAGAGAGAGCGCCCGACCCCGCGTGTTCCACTTACGAGCGGTCACCGTGGGCTGTGAGAGAGAGGGACCTAGTGCCCCAATTGGCACCGGCCAGCCCCTTAAGTGTGGGCCTCGTACCTTCGGGAGGGCAACCCTAGCCCTGCTGGCACCCTACCAGTAAGGGTCTTGATCCATCACCTCCCCTTAGCATCACTTAGTCACCCCGGGCTCGTGTGTGTGCGACGGTGAATCGGCCCCAATCTTGGACTTGTTGCTATGTGATTGTGTTTGCGGAATAGGTCCTAAGGATCCGTTTGTTTGCTGCATGCCCCCTAGTTGTGTCACATCAGATATGGAGGTGAAATGAAAAGGAGATGGAGCAAAAGTGACATGAAATGGAGATGAAGCAGAGATGAAGCGGAGAGAACTAAAAAGCGGGCATCAAGGCAAAAGACACCCGTCACAACCAACAAGCCACAAGAATTCCCCCGAAAATGCCAAACTAACCACCCGGAATGGCTGACGCGAATGAGACATGCCTGGAGAACTAACTAAGGAAGGAAAAGGAAACACAACCAATCTCATTGGGGACACAATCCACGGTCAATGAGGGGATCGGAAAGAGCACAACTGAAAAGCTGGAAAAGAGAAATAAAACTGAGATAAAATCTAGACAAGAATCATGCTGGCCGACCAGACCAAGCGGGAAGATCAGAGAAATCGTTCAAATTTGGAGTGGAATGATAATCTCTTATCCAAGAGAGAACTGAAGTGTAATCAACCATTACTGAGGAGAAACCTTGAAAGAATCACGAGGCGTGAATGCTTAAAATGACATGATGCATGCTGGGGTAAAAATAAAGAAATCATTAAAACGAATGCAAAGAAAGCATAAAATAGAAAGTACTCTAGGATATTATTGCTGGACTGAGCAGGACGGGGTCAAGAGTCTTCTGCAACCACGGCGTGTGAGACAGAGTCCATCGTCTCCCACTCGACTCAATTGAGCAGCCTATCCAACGATTAACCGTATGCTCCTAGATCATCATCATTTTTGTTAAAGCGGAACATCAGATCCCAGAATGCACGGGCACCCAGTTGGTCCTTGAGAGGCTATAATAATGTAGATACCATATAGTAATGCAATAGTGAGAAGGGATAGAGAGCCATACCTGACTTACCTGTCAAGCGAAATGACATTTTTTGGATTTTCAAATTTCAGATTTTTATGAATTTTCCAATAAGACAACATGACCAATAAGCATGAGCATAACGTAACGAACAAACGAACGAAAAAGAAAGCACAACATAACATAACAAAGGACGAACTAGCAGCACATGCAAGACATGAACTAACATCATGCATGTATGACGAACATGGTGGGACAAGACAACAATGTGGTGGGATAACAGATGATTGGGACAAGAACACGTGGGACAACAACACATGTGAGATGACAACATGAGATGAGACAACACGAGACATGACAAATATACTCTTCAATCAAGCCCAAGATCAGACGAAGCAGAACCGTCGGGTTCATAATCGTGAGGCAAAGAGCCCTCTCACAAAGATATGATCAAAATGAGCTAAAGCTAAGCAAAGTATGAGAAGGACATGAGCTTCAGAATAGATCGAGAGACAAGGTTGAAGAAGAGAGAACAGATCAGAAGCACGTGAACAGGAGATAGAGCAAATGATAAGGACCCAGGAAGCTTGAATACTTGTAACTTGTAACCTGAACACTGAGCAAATAGATCATACATGTCCTTAAAACAAATAAATGGATGAATAAAGACCAAAAGACACATATTTTTGGATTTGTCCGATTTTCTATTTTTTTTGGATTTTCAAAAATATATGATTTTTTATTTTTGATAATATTTGATTTTTTTAGATTTTTGGCAATATTTAATTTTTTAGAATTTTGGCAATATTTTATTTTTTAGGATTTTTGGCATTTCAATCCGCAGCACCCACGGCGGGCTCAAACTACTGGCCATGGATCATCGTTCCCCCCCTTTCATTAAAGCTTTCCCTTAAGCAGGGCGTGCATGTGAGGGTGGCTCACCACAACCAACCGCCTCTAAAGAATGGTGCCCCTACTAAGGCCATATCTGGGATACAACCCAGCTTAAGAGGGAGAAGCAAAAGAAAATTGGAGACAAGCTTTATGCAGGATGGGAGATATGAAGACTTGAATTCCTTCCATGGCACCACCCCTCAAAGATACAGTCTGTAGGGCCGGGTCTTTGTGTCTTTGATTTTCGGACCCATATTTTTCAGGCATGCATGCGACTGGGCTCATGACGTCCCGCGGGGAACTGTACTGCCGCTCTTGCCATGTCTTTGATTTCCATAATTTTACATTAATCAGATCATTGATTTATTTTTTGACAGCCCTTATTGGCTAGATTTTACATGAACGCTCATATTCGAGGGTCAAGACTGCCCCTATTTGAAACCTCTCTCGTATTGGGGAGTGCCTTGGTTAGTCATCTCATCCATCCATCTCTTGCCCCTGCACTTGGCCAAGAAGAGAAAAGAACGGTCATTTGTGCATACCCATGGTATGGCCAAAGCAGCAACGGTATGCCTCAAAGTAAAATCAGCTATGGCTCGCCGTGAAAACCCATGCAAAAAGGTCACCCTCAATGATCGGGGAAAGAAACTCGACTCCCAGTGCAGAGCTATTACCAGCCTAAGGATGCTGTAGAAGCGAACTCTTTTTGACTGCATTAAGCAAACTCTAAAAGCCACTTAACCATGTTGAGGAATAGCATTATAAGCGTGTGCAGGAGTAATCGAGATAATAGTGATGATAACATATTCTTGCACAAAATAAAGATACCTTGCAACTCCATTGCGTAAAAATAACATCCTGACATGATATTGATCAACGAGCTTTGAGGCATGCAAATAGCTTTGTATTCCTTGCTTGATAGGACGAAAGGGAAAGGATAGCAAAGGATCAAAGATTCCTCTACACGGAGGAGTGGCAGACACCAAACTTGACGAAGAAGGATAAAAAGGAAGAGATACGAGGGCTAGAACTCCCTCGTTAAGGCATAGAGGCCCTGATAACAAGGAACCAGATACAGAATAGACGGATTAGCTGAGATCAAGGTGGGCTAAAGCCTCGAAAACAATATGAAAAAGGGTGATGACCCCCCGAAAGGGTGAAGAGGAGTGAGTAGAAAGACAATGAAAGGATTGCTGTGAAGATGAGGAAAAAGAAGAGTACTCATCCGACATGGTCAGAGAAGAAGAGTTGTGGACATCCGACAGGGTCGGAGAAGAATAATGAGGACCACCCGACAGGGTCGGGGAAAGAGAATCATAGACACCCGACAAGGCCGGAGAAGGAGAATGAGAATCACCCAACGGGGTCGGGGAAGGAAAAGGAAAATCACCCTGATACAAGAAATATAAAGTGATCTAGAAGGGGAGGGGATGAATAGATCACTGTTTTCAACCGATTAAAAATTTCTAAAGAATGATTCACTTAAAACAAGCAATCTCGGAGTTGAACCCACAAAAACACAGTGCGGACAATAGCTCGAGTGGATAGAAGGCACACCATAAAATCACCACAGACAATCACACGAGTACCCAGAGGTTTTTAAGGTGGTTCGGTCAGACCTCCAGTCTGCCTACGTCCACCCCTCACTTCAAATCGAAGTGAGGCTTCCACTAGCACCTGCTAGCAAAGCAGACTCAGTCTGCGACAACGGCTGATTCACAGCTTCACCAGGGGAACACCCTCCCCTCTTCCTCCACACCCGGAGGGAACCCTAAGGACGCCAAGTCCCTAGAAACCAGGAAACAATTTCCTCTTCCTCCAACCGGAGGGAACACTAGTGATCTGCAGTCACTAGAACCAGAGACCAAGGTCTCTCTTCCTCTGAAGCCCAGAGGGAACACCTCTTCTACGAGAGGGAACAATACTGCAACCTCTGTTGCAAGTGAACCAGAGAGAACACGTCTCTCTCTTCCCCTGAACACCAGGAGGTAACACAGAGAACTTTCAATCAAGAAGGAAAAATAGATAAAAATGAAAAACAAGAAAGAAGGAAGCCAAATTTCAGAAACTGGAAACAATGTAGCTCAAACTGAGCAGCAGACTTCGGATTTGATCCGTAAGTCAATACCCATCTTCTGATCACTCTTCTGCTCTCTCTTCTCTCTCAACTGGAACACTCTAGTTTCTCAGGGAGGCTCTTTCTCTTCTGCTCTCACTCAAATTTCTTTACTGTAACCTCGGAGCTCCTGCCTTTTCGTAGATGGTGAGGCAGTGCTTTTATAAGCGATCAGGAGGGTTCAGGCAAGGCGTGTGCTTCCCGCGCTCGATCCAGAACCTTCTTGCCACGTGCCCTTAGAGCATTGGTTCCTTTAGTATTGGATCACGTGCAGCCCAGTCACTGGGGAATATTCTTCCTCGGACCACCTTCTTCTTTTTGTTTTTCTTCATCTCCTGCAAAGAGATTAAAACCATTAAAACTCAGGGCCACAAAAAAAACTAAAACTGCATGAGGTATGTGATAGCAATACGAGATGCACTATACTGAGAATGACACGAGATACACAAGATGACTACACCACGAAATAAAGAGAGAATGACACGAGGTAAGATGAGAACAGAACGAGGTAAAGAGAGAACGACATGAGGTACCACAGTAACAAAGCTAACACTACAAAAGAGAACGCCACGAAGTCAGATGAGAACAGCACGAGGTGAAAAGGAAATAACACGGAGTAAAACGGTAGTAAAACACGCGATCAGAGGAAACCTGGACGAAGATAGAAAGAAGCAACATGAAGGCATAAAAACAACACTAAGACACAAACACAGAAATAACATGAAGACTCAAACACAAAAATAACACGAAAACACAAGCACAAAAGATAACACGAAGACACAGGAAAATGACTCGAAAACGAGGACGAGACGGGCTGAAAACAACTCGAAGATGAAAACAGAAACCGACACGAAGTGTGGTCACAAAGCAAAAGGACACGGGGTCTAGGAAAAACAACACGAAGACAGAAGACAGGAATGGCTACAACGACACGTGATAAAACAGTGAAAGCCGAAAAATGACTCGAGTAACTACAGTAAATGACACGAAAACACAAGAGCAAAAATAAAAAGGATGACTCGAGATGAGCAGCTAAATACTAAGAAACGACACGAGGTTCACAGGAAAACGACTCGAAGTTCATCAGAACAAATCGAGCTGCTTCAGTAAACAGCACGAAGACAATCAACAAACATAGTTGGAACAACACGACGTACAAACGGACAACACGAAGTGTAGTAAACACAAACAACACGAAGTATGAAAGGAACAGTCTACCTCATAGCAGTTTTCCTGTTAATCATGGAAATTTCAAATGCATAACATTACGCAAGATATCTGATTAAAATGACAATATTTAACATAGTGATGCTCATCATCAAAACACTAGGGAAGTCACAAAAATCCAACAATCTCCCCCTTTTTGATGATGGCAACACTATATTAAATAACAGAGATGAAGTGCAATGAGATTATGTGAAGATAAGCTGTGAAGATAAGCAATGCAGACACACAACACACTCGCCTCCTCTGACGACTCCCAAGAGCTCCCCCTGAACACAACAACTGCTTTCCTCTGACTAGATAACTCAGGGCACTTATCTTTCGCTCCCCCTCAGCAAAACACAAGCAAGACACTCTCCCCCTTTGACATCATCAAAACTAGGGGCAGGTCTGAAGATATCACGAAAAGAAAATTGCTGACAGTGGAGAGAAAACAAGAGAGAGTATGGCTGATAAAGGAAAGTTATTGAGATGTTTAGGCAATTAAGAAAGCCATTAATTTTATGTGAGGATTTTGAGGATCAGTTAGTCAGACTGTGTGCAAAATGGTGAATGAAGATCCGCTCCATACACAGAACCAGATTCTAAGCAAGTAAGGTACAAGATACCAGTATGGTCAGAGTAAGTCTTTACTCAGAGAGTATAAAGCAAGGAAGTCAGGAAAACAAAGACCTGTGGTATTGAAAACAAACAAACCAAGACCTAAATGCCAAGTGAACAGGATCTTGATACCAAGAGGGAGAAAATTTTTCAAAGATGGTCAAGATCAAAGGTAAATCTGTCAAGTACACCTTTGACATTAGGGAGACACCTTGTTTAGAGGCAGGAATCCCCAGTTACTTGGTGGCAAGACCACATTACCCCTTCTGACAAGAGGACAGAGATAGTATTCTAACTGGTGTTGACATTAAGGTGACACCTTTACCAGAGGCCAGACACCCCAGTTACTAACCAGATATGTACCATAGCTCTGTATGATCAAGACAGCTAATTAAACCTGATTTATACTGCCATCTCATGACATGGGATTCTTTCACTTCATTGATGAAAGTCCCAGTTTCTCAATGAACAGTTAACAAGGTTGTTAAAACTTCTTTCATGAATTTTTCATTAAACTGCACTTGAAACCTTGTAAATTAGTCTTGATTCAGTTTGAGAACAATACACCAGCTCCAAAGTTTTTCAGACAAAAACACTATATACCTCATTTCGGACTTAACTAGACTAAGTAGGTATGCTGTACTGGCTAGATCAGAAGTCAGTTACAGTGTAGGAAGATAGTCTTGAATTCAGATTTTGATCTCAGTGGGACTAACAGCTGAAATTCCAACAAGAAATTAGATGAACAGTCTTAACGGATAAAACATCCAAAAATTTCTTTTATACACCTACTCAAACTGATTCTCTTATAAGGTCAGCAAAAGTCCGTTCAAAGTATGTTCAGATTTGGCCAAAAGAGCATGACTCCTATTATTAATCTAGCTCCCCCTGAGACCTTGACTCCAACTCAGACTTAACCAAGACATACCTCAAAACACCTCAAAGAAAACAAAGTGATATCAATCAATACGAGTGAATCAGCAAACACTCATAATGAGGTTATTTTCAGCAACAGACAATGAGTATAGATAAGCACAAGAGCACATGACAGATTATTCAGAGATCAATTATTCAATCATGAAATTCTGTAAATACCTAATTCTCTGCGCAATGTGCTAAATTTTTCAGTATCCAGTGGCTTAGTGAAAATATCTGCAATTTGTGAGTTAGTGCCAACATGGATCAACTCAAAGGTCTTCCTAGCTACTTCATCTCGAATAAAATGATGCCTGATTTCGATGTGTTTAGTTCGAGAATGAAGTACAGGATTCTTTGCAATGTTTATTGCACTAGTATTATCACAAAAGATGGAAGTGCAACCTAGCTCAACTGAGTAATCCAGAAGCTGGTGTTTTATCCATATAACCTGTGTGCCACAGCTCCCTGCTGCCACATACTCAGCTTCAGCAGTAGAAAGAGCCACAGAGTGTTGCTTCTTGGATCCCCAAGAGACTAGGCACCCTCCTAAAAATTCGCAGTGACCACTAGTACTTTTCCTGTCCAATTTACATCCTGCATAATCTGCATCTGTATATGCAATGAGATCTAAACTACATGATGCAGGATACCAAAGACCTAGATCATGGGTAGCAGATAAGTATCTAAAGATTCTTTTTACAGCTGCCAAATGCAATTCAGTAGGCCTAGCCTGGTAT
The DNA here is from genome assembly GCA_022559845.1 of Amorphophallus konjac. NCBI lineage: Eukaryota > Viridiplantae > Streptophyta > Magnoliopsida > Alismatales > Araceae > Amorphophallus > Amorphophallus konjac. The sequence goes on along the minus strand of CM040122.1, from coordinate 123,793,837 downwards.
CTGGCACACATCCCTACACTAAATTGAATGTCAGGCCTGGATGCTGTTAAGTAGAGGAGTGAACCGATCATACCTCTATATAATTTAGCATCCACCTCTTTACCTTTTTCGTCTGAATCCAGTGAGGAGTTGGTGCCCATGGGTGTTGAGATAGTCTTGAGGTTGGTCATTCCAAACCTTTTCAGCATCTCCAGAGTATACTTGGTTTGATTTATGAAACAACCATCCTCCATCTGTTTGACCTGCAGCCCAAGAAAATACTTTAGTTCGCCAACTAAACTCATTTCAAATTCATGAGACATAGATTCAGAAAATTCTTTACATAATTTTGAATTGTTAGATCCGAAGATGATATCATCAACATATACCTGGACCACTATTAAATCCTTTCCGAGATTTTTGGTGAAGAGGGTTTGGTCAACCTTACCTCGAGTATAGCCCTTGCTCAAGAGGAATTCAGAAAGTCTCTCATACCAGGCTCGGGGAGCCTGCTTCAATCCATAGAGGGCTTTATTCAACCTAAAAACCATGTTAGGCTGAACAGAGAAATTAAAACCTGGAGGTTGTTCAACATATACCTCTTCCTTCAATAACCCATTTAAGAATGCGCTTTTGACATCCATCTGCTGCAGCCGAATGTTCCTAGAGCATGCAAATGCAAGCAGAATTCTTATAGCTTCCATCCTAGCCACTGGGGCATAGGATTCATCAAAATCCACACCAAATTCCTGACTGTAGTCTTGAGCTACAAGTCTTGCTTTGTTTCTAGAAATAGCTCCATTCTCATCAACTTTATTCTTGAAAACCCATTTAGTGCCAATGACATGAGTGTTATCAGGTCTGGGAACTAGTTCCCATACTGTATTTTTCTCAAATTGATTTAATTCCTCACACATGGCGGATACCCAAGAATCATGTTTTAAGGCTTCTTCCACAGATTTGGGTTCCACCTGAGATACCAATGCAGCTAAGTCCTGTTCTTGGACAATTCTAAAATGAGACCTTGTCCTAGGAGGATCATGCAAATTGCCTATGACATTTTCACTAGGGTGGTCTTTGTGAAATATTATCTCACCTGAGGGTTCACCTACCTCAGCTGCTCCTTCTTGCTGTGAGTTTTCTGGTTGAGCAACTGGCTGCATCTCTTCTTCTTCAATTTTCTCCAAGAAATCTCCCTCATTAGATGGCTCCCTGTCACCATTCATCACTTTGTTAGAGAAATCATTTTCATCAAACACTACATGCGGTGTTTCTTCAACAGTTTGATCATCTTTATTGAAAACTCTGTAAGCCCTTGAGGTTTCTGAATATCCGAGAAAAATTCCAGGAGAGCTTCTAGCTTCAAATTTGTCCAAACCATTCTTACCATTATTGTGAATAAAACATTTGGAGCCAAAAACTTTAAAGTAAGAAATGTTTGGCTGCTTACCCTTGAGAAGTTCATAAGGAGTTTTCCTATGAGTAGGTCTTACCAAGGCTCGGTTTAGAATGTAGCATGCAGTATTCGCAGCTTCAGCCCAAAATCTCCTTGGAAGTCCACTCTCAATCAGCATAGTCCTGGCCATTTCAATTATTGACCTGTTTCTTCTCTCAACAATTCCGTTCTGCTCCGGTGTCCTGGGAGAAGAGAATTTGTGAGTCACTCCCTCTCTTGAGCAAAATTCAGAAAATGAAGAGTTCTCAAACTCTCCTCCATGGTCAGACTGAATTGTAATGATATTATGTTCACCTTGCAGTTTGATTTTATTGAAAAGTTCTTCAAAGTGAACAAAAGCATCATTTTTATTTGCTAAACAAAACAACCAAGAAAATCTAGTGAAGTCATCAACTATGACTAATCCATATCTCTTACCTGACAAACTTTGTATGCGAGTAGGACCAAAGAGATCCATGTGCAAGTGCTGCAGCGGTTTACATGAAAGACTCTCAGTTCTCAACTTAAAAACTGCACGAGTCTGTTTACCTTGTGCACAAGCATCACATAGCTTGGACCCTAACTGAAATCTTATTCTGGGCAAACCTCTAACTAGGTTATGCTTAGACAGTTTATTCATTGTAGACAAACTAGCATGGCCTAGACGCCTATGCCAGTCAAAAGCAACCTGTTCAGAGTTAGCAGACATACACAAGTTAGTTTCAGGATTATCATCCAGGTCTACGATGTATACATTGTTTACTCTATGACCTTTGAACATGACGTTATCAGAATTCAGCTCAAAAATAGTGCAGGAATTGTGGTCAAAGAGTACCTTGTGTCCTTTGTCGCAGAGTTCACTTATACTTATCAAGTTGTGCTGAAGTCCTTCTACAAGATACACATCTTCAATGGAGTTAGTAGAGGACTTACCAACTGTACCAATTCCAATTATTCTTCCTCTGTTATTTCCACCGAATTTGACCAGGCCCCCAAACTTCATTTTCAGTTTGCTAAATTTGGACCGGTCTCCTGTCATGTGCCTGCTACAGCCGCTGTCAAGATACCACTTGTTATGCTCAGCTGCCAGGCTAACCTGCGAGAGTTCAAACAGAGTAATGTGGGACCCAATTCAAATTGGGTCCAGAGACAGTTTTCAATTTATGCAAAAAGCACTTAGGAACCCACATTTGTTTTACTGTTCTTTTCAGTGGTTTCATGTGGATTGATTCTTCCTTCTTGGCATTTCTCAGTGGGCGTTGAATGAGCCCATTCCTATTAAAATTATGCTGTTTCCGAACAGAAAAATTATTGTTTGGCCTCTTAGAGGAAACTCGTGTGTGCTGAGCATAATTCATGTAACCATTTTTATTCAAATGAAAATTGTACTGAAGGTGGTGCATGTTTGCATGCTTTCCTTGATAACTAGCATGCTGAACTTTCTCAGCAAAGCTGTTCACCTTTCTAGTGACATCAATAGGAATGGTCCTGTGAAAACCTTTGTTCCACAACTGTTGCACAGGAACAGTTCTAGTCTCAGGATTTCCTGACTTAGCCTGCTGACCAGTGGATTGAATAGATTTGCTGGTCGAAACCTTCAATGTAGAGACAGATTTGGAACTGGATGGGGTTTCCAGTTTTTCTTTGCCCTTGGCGGGGCAGAACGTGACAGTTTTAAATTCAAAGGGTTTTTTACTTGTGGGATTGTATCCTAATCCCTCCCTATTGAAGTTTACCCTCGACCCCAGAAGGGCATTCAGATTGTTTCTCCCCTCTGTAAATTTTTCTAGCATTTTTCCTTTGTCCTCAATCTCCTTCTGAAGTTCGTTACATTGGTCCTGGAGTTCCTGATTAACTTTTCTAACCGCCTCATATTTTTCTGCAATCAGTCTAATCTCTCTTTCACTCTCTTTAGTTTTACCCTTCAGCTCATTCATCCTAGCTAGACTTTCCTCTCTTTCCATTCTCAACTTCTCGATCTCACTTCTAGCCTGATCTAGCTCAATGGCCATCTCCTTTGCTTTCATGTTATCCGTAACAACAATAGAGTGTTCCTCAGAAGCAGAGTGAAACTTACGTTTAAGCATTCTATGCTCCTTGGTTAGAAAATTATATTTAGCTAACAGATCGCCATAGGTGTCCTCCCAATCGTCCAAAGTAAAATTCTCAAATAAGTTCGTTACCTCTTCCTCATGGTTGGCCATGAGGCAAGTCTTCTCTTCACCTTCACTGGACGAGGTGGCTTCTGGATCCTCCTCCTCGTCGCTCCATGTGCACAGCATGGCTTTATTCTTCTTGTGCACCATCTTCTTCTGGTATCCGGGAGCCTTAGCTTGCAGCTCTGGACATTCACTTTTCATGTGACCAGGTTTCTGACAATGGTAGCATGTAACCTTCTTAACAAACCGGTTCTTCTCAAGTTCTCGTTCAGGAGACTTCCTTGCAGCATTAAATTTCTTTCTCCTGTAGAATTTCCCTTTAGTCCTCAAGAACTTTCTGAATTGCCTGGTGAGCATGGCCTGCTCGCCCTTGTCCAGGTCTGAGAATCCGTCAGAGTCTTCGCTGCTACCACCACTGCTGCTGCTGCTGCTGCTCTTCTTAGTATGTCGTGAGACTTTCAGAGCAACATTCTTTCCCTTTCTGTCATGTCCATCATTCCCTTGTTTGAAGTTCATTTCGTGGGTCATGAGAGACCCAATCAGCTGGGTTACTGACATGGTGGATAAATCTCTAGATTCCTCTATGACGGTCACCTTAGTATCCCAGATGGGAGTTAGAGATCTAAGGATCTTCCTGACAATGTCTTCTTACTGAATCTCCTTTCCAAATCCTCTCAGACTATTGATGATCACAGACAATCTAGCATACATTTCTGTGATCGACTCCTCTGGCTTCATCTTAAACAACTCATACTGAGTTGTAAGCATATTGATCTTGGTAGCTCTCACTTGAGATGTGCCCTCATACATTAACTCCAATTCATCCCACATTTTCTTTGCAGTCTTGCACGCTGAAATCCTCAAGTACTCTTCCGGGTGGACGGCACACTGTATGATGTTAAGAGCTGTCCAATTCAGTGCGGAGAGTTTAACCTGTTCCTCTGTCCACATGTCTTCGTTCGGTGGAAGCTGGTACGGACCATCTGTAATTACTCTCCAGAGCTTGTGGCTTTGGGCCCTGATAAAGACTTCCATCCTGTTCTTCCAAAAGAAATAGTTATTACCATCGAAGAAAGGGGGACGGGTGATAGACTGCCCTTCAGCAATGTAGCTGCGAGGACCAGCGGATCCGTTTCCCTGGCCGTTGGACCACATATTGGGAAATACCCGCTCTGATACCAAGTGATACAAGAAATATAAAGTGATCTAGAAGGGGAGGGGATGAATAGATCACTGTTTTCAATCGATTAAAAATTACTGAAGAATGATTCACTTAAAACAAGCAATCTCGGAGTTGAACCCACAAAAACGCAGTGCGGACAATAGCTCGAGTGGATAGAAGGCACACCACAAAATCACCACAGACAATCACACGAGTACCCAGAGGTTTTTAAGGTGGTTCGGTCAGACCTCCAGTCTGCCTACGTCCACCCCTCACTTCAAATCGAAGTGAGGCTTCCACTAGCACCTGCTAGCAAAGCAGACTCAGTCTGCGACAACGGCTGATTCACAGCTTCACCAGGGGAACACCCTCCCCTCTTCCTCCACACCCGGAGGGAACCCTAAGGACGCCAAGTCCCTAGAAACCAGGAAACAATTTCCTCTTCCTCCAACCGGAGGGAACACTAGTGATCTGCAGTCACTAGAACCAGAGACCAAGGTCTCTCTTCCTCTGAAGCCCAGAGGGAACACCTCTTCTACGAGAGGGAACAATACTGCAACCTCTGTTGCAAGTGAACCAGAGAGAACACGTCTCTCTCTTCCCCTGAACACCAGGAGGTAACACAGAGAACTTTCAATCAAGAAGGAAAAATAGATAAAAATGAAAAACAAGAAAGAAGGAAGCCAAATTTCAGAAACTGGAAACATTGTAGCTCAAACTGAGCAGCAGACTTCGGATTTGATCCGTAAGTCAATACCCATCTTCTGATCACTCTTCTGCTCTCTCTTCTCTCTCAACTGGAACACTCTAGTTTCTCAGGGAGGCTCTTTCTCTTCTGCTCTCACTCAAATTTCTTTACTGTAACCTCGGAGCTCCTGCCTTTTCGTAGATGGTGAGGCAGTGCTTTTATAAGCGATCAGGAGGGTTCATGCAAGGCGTGTGCTTCCCGCGCTCGATCCAGAACCTTCTTGCCACGTGCCCTTAAAGCATTGGTTCCTTTAGTATTGGATCACGTGTAGCCCAGTCACTGGGGAATATTCTTCCTCGGACCACCTTCTTCTTTTTATTTTTCTTCTTCTCCTGCAAAGAGATTAAAACCATTAAAACTCAGGGCCACAAAAAAACTAAAACTGCATGAGGTATGTGATAGCAATACGAGATGCACTATATTGAGAACAACACGAGATACACAAGATGACTACACCACGAAATAAAGAAAGAATGACACGAGGTCAGATGAGAACAGCACGAGGTAAAGAGAGAACGACACGAGGTACCACAGTAACAAAGCTAACACTACAAAAGAGAACGACACGAAGTCAAATGAGAATAGCACGAGGTGAAAAAGAAATAACACGGAGTAAAACGGTAGTAAAACACGCGATCAGAGGAAACCTGGACGAAGATAGAAAGAAGCAACACGAAGGCATAAAAATAACACTAAGACACAAACACAGAAATAACATGAAGACTCAAACACAAAAATAACACGAAAACACAAGCACAAAAGATAACACGAAGACACAGGAAAATGACTCGAAAATGAGGACGAGACGGGCTGAAAATAACTCGAAGACGAAAACAGAAACCGACACGAAGTGTGGTCACAAAGCAAAAGGACACGGGGTCTAGGAAAAACAACACGAAGACAGAAGACAGGAACGGCTACAACGACACGTGATAAAACAGTGAAAGCCAGAAAATGACTCGAGTAACTACAGTAAATGACACGAAAATACAAGAGCAAAAATAAAAAGGATGACTCGAGATGAGCAGCTAAATACTAAGAAATGACACGAGGTTCACAGGAAAACGACTCGAAGTTCATCAGAACAAATCGAGCTGCTTCAGTAAACAGCACGAAGATAATCAACAAACATAGTTGGAACAACACGACGTACAAACGGACAACACGAAGTGAAGTAAACACAAACAACACAAAGTATGAAAGGAACAGTCTACCTCATAGCAGTTTTCCTGTTAATCATGGAAATTTCAAATGCATAACATTACGCAAGATATCTGATTAAAATGATAATATTTAACATAGTGATGCTCATCATCAAAACACTAGGGAAGTCACAAAAATCCAACACACCCGACGGGGTCAGGGAAGGAGAATTAGAGACAGAACCCGGAGATACCGGAGGAGAAGGATCACAAGAAGAAATCCCTAGATCGGAATTATGAGAGGGCATAGGCCGAGTCCTAGAATAATGAGAATGTGAAAAACCCGAAGGCCCCAGACGAAGAGAAGAAAAGCGACGGTTCATGGACTCGGGAGCAGAGGAGAGAATCGTAGAGACAGAGTTAGAAGAGAGAAGATACATCACCCAGGGGTGGGAACTGAGCAGAAGAAATGATGAGTAAAAATGATAAGAAGGAGAAGTGGACCCCTGAGTGCGCAACTGACAGCCCTTAAACTTGCGCCGCCGCCTCTTCTTAGCAAAAATCTCTTGAACACGGGCCTGCCTGGCGCAGACCCGGGCCTTTAAACTTCTTGATTTGTAATATCTCCTTAAATAACAAGCCCAATTTGCAGACAGTCTATCCCAATCATAAACATGTATCTTCATCGGGGCGGTTGCCCCTAGACACCGGATGCTAACCATAGTCGGACATTCTCGAATAGATAACTCCTCAAAATGCTACATATCATGGAACCACAGTGTCTTGTCTCTTGGCACAGGCAGCATGGGGTTTGGCAACTCCACTCGGCAATCGATCTTGAAGCATAACTCCATTGATAGAAGAGAAGGACGGAACTGAGGGAGAGCAATACACGGCATTGACGTGGCCAGTGTACCAATAAAGTGAGGGAGATCGCATAAAGAGTGCAGAATGTCCTTGAAAAATCCTGAGAATACGGCCAAATGCCCCTTGAATATAGAATTCATAATCTGCTTGGCGGCCGTATGAGTGAGCATAATGTGGGTAAAAAACCCTTCTTGGCTAGCTATCTGAATAGCAACAGAGCGAGAGGTAACGATAGCATCAATGGTGAATCCTCCGGTGAGCAAAGAGATTGCCACCGGTCTCGCTCTTGAAGAAACTGGCATCAATGCGAGGGAACTCTTCTTAGCAACCGTCATCGGGAGTACAGGCACATCATCCCTAAAATAGTGAGGGACCAAGATATGGACTGGCATACGGCAGATAAAATCTTGAATCTTGAAATGCAAAATTGGCATGGAACCATCCTGACTTGACTCATCGTCTTCCTGGGGACCGGACTCGAGGGGCACCAAAGAAAGCGCACTCCGTGGGGTGGAAGTAGGTGGAGGAATGGGGATAGGAATAGGTTCGAAAGACGCGGAGGTTTCAATGTGGATGGTGTGTTTAGGTGGAGGCAAAGGTAAAGGTGGAGGTATGGCTTGCTCGGGCGAGGGCGGCAAAGGTGAAGCTTGCTCAGGGTCGGGCAAAGGTGATGGTGGAGATGATGGAGGTTTAGGCAATGGTGAGGGTGGTGGAGATGCTGTAAGCGATGAGGGTAGTTGAGGTAGTGTCAGGGATGGAGAAGCGGAGGGTCACAGTGCCCACCGTCGACGTATCGATACGACGCGTGGGCGGCATTGGGAGTGGAAGTAGTGGTGGAAGAAGTAGCGGAAGGGGGAGCACTGGTCTGGGCAAAGGCTTGGGTTTGTGGGGATTGTGAAGACGGGGTAGGAGATGGAGATGGCCAAGGTGAAAGAGCGGGTATTGGAGTAGGCGACGGAGCGGGTGATGGAGTGGGTGCAACACTTGATGAAGAGGAATCACAGGGGTGCCCCTGGCCTTGCAGTGATAGAGACGGCTGCTTGGGCGGCGCTTCTTGCTACTGCTTACTGCAGAGATGTAGAACAACCTTATGCGGCCCAATCAATCCTCTTATGATCTTCCAAGTCATAACGATAATCTCGAAACTCGAGGCAATCCTCAACCAAATGCCCCTGCTGGTGGTGAAATTCACAGAACTGAAGCATATTCCCGCCAGCGGGTAGGCAAGGCACAACCGGAGGGATCGGCAATGCGTGAGTGGCCGTCAAAGCACTAAAAATGTCGGTAAAAGACTCCGATAACGGGGGGCGAGGAGGAGCCTGCTTCGGGCAAGGTGGATGCCGAGGGGTATGAGGTGAAGTGGAAGGTCGTGGTGATGGATGCGGTGGTTGCGTAGGGAGGAGTGCTTGGCTAGTGGTGGAGGGCTTTGGTGATGACATATGTGGAGCGGGATGAGGGGGTATGTAGATGGCATCTACTTGCTTGAGGTGTGGTGTTCCCTTGACCAGAGGTGGAGACACATGCAAAGACATATAAGGGTACGAATAAGCGGACGGCTGACTCGTGGAGGGCTGACTTGTGGAAGTGTACGGGTATGTAGAAGCGGAAGGTAGACTCGTGGAAGGATGACTCGTGGAGGTTTGATACGTGGTGGTGGATGTGGCATAAGCCTGACTCATGGAAGGCTGACTCATGGGAGCGTAGGGTTGGCTTGTGGAGGGTGAAGATTGATATGTGGAGGTGGAGGTAGATGTAGATGGCGGGGTGTATGGAGATGTAGAAGGAGGAGAAGACTCGGGGTCAAGGGAATCTTGGAGTTGTTGGCGGATGAAGCGAGCTCGGCTATAAAGTTTTTGCCCGGAGGTGATGTCATTGAGGGCTAAGACAAAGCTGTACTCGGGCATTGCGTTAGAAATCAGCATCTTGATGTGCTCCGACTCCGTAATGTTCACCGGGACTTGCGGGCAAGGCGACGCCTGCGATCAGCAAAGGTACATAAATCCTCATTGGGCTTCATCTTCTCATGGGCTAGATCCACAACAGAGAACTTGGGCCCAACCTGGTCCTGAAACTATTGAATGAACTTATCTTGGTCCATCTGAAAATTCACAACCTGGTCTTGCGGAAGAGAGAAGAACCAATCTCGAGCCGGGCCCTCCAAGGACAGACCAAATAGATAAGCCATCAAGCGTTGGTCATGTTGAAACTGGGCCGACTCATAAAGAAACTCCTTCAAGTGCATGTAGGGGTCACCGACTCCACCATAGTGGCGATATGCGGGAATTTGTGAAGATGGCGGAAGCCGAAGATTTTGGAAAGTGAATAGAACACTTAAGGAAGATTTGGGATCGATTTGACATTGGAGTTCATCAAGCTGGCGTTGGGTTTAAGCAATCATCTCCTGAGTAGAGAGAGATTGAGAAGAATATGGGCCAGCTTGAGCAAGAAGTTGTGAATTCAGACCATGATTATGATAATGGGCCGGATGAGAGGATACAAGCTGAGAAGAGGAGAAGCCCATTCCAGAATGGAAGGGTGAGCGGGCCTAGAAGAGACATCAGCATAAGGACCCATAGAGCCAGCAACATAAGGAGGAGAAGAATAAGGCCCATTAGAAGACTAAGGCCCATTAGGAGAATGAGGCCCATTAAGATGATTAGCAATGAGATTTTGGGCCTGGGACGGGTCCATCTGGTGAAATAGACATGATAGATGGGCCATTAGATTAGCCTGTTCCTCAGACGGGTCAGAGGGACCACGGGAAGATGGGCCCGTGTGGGAAGAGGATTCCACGCGGGAATAGGAAGAAGATTGAGAAAAAGGATGATACAAAGGGTTGGAATGATGCTCCATGGGGGCAAATGGAGACTTTATACAAAGATATCAAGCGAAAATATAGGTGGGGAAGCAATGTCTTAATGGGCTTGAGAACAAGAGGCGGACTAACCCACTAATGCAAAGACCAAGGGAGAATGGGACTGGATAATGGACTCGACAATGGACACATAAAATGGGCTAACCTAAATTGGCCTATCAACAACAAAACATGTGGATGCAACACAAACACCACTAATGGGCTTGGACAAGCCCAAACAACACAAACAATACAATGTGAGAGTTTTCACCTAAGTCAAATAAGTTAATATGATGGAAAATATTTTTAGAAATTTAATATACCTTTTAATGATTTGAATTAAACACAATTCCCTCAAGATAGGAATCCTATGGGAATAAGGTCCAAACTTTGGGTTGACTAAGGTTAACTCCCTCACACATATGCAAATGCAAGCCGAAGGGGTGGAAAGGTACAACCGGCCTGACGTCCGTGTGAGAATTCACGGCTCACGAGGACTTATGGAGGTCCCGGATAAGATCACCTAGTCGACCCAAAGGAATATGGAGGCAAGAGGATCACTTACCAAGGAGGAATGCAACTATGATATGTAATGCATGGCCCTCTATGCACCGGAGTGCATGCAAAAATTGATGGGGGCATCTCTCGCCCTTCACATTTTTTTCAGCTCCGATTACTCACTAGCAATACTCCATTGTGTCCGTCACATTTTTTGAGTCATGGCATGTACTTTTCATATTTTATTTGAGTCATATGATTGTAATTTTCCTTTTATTTGAGTCCGATACCTAGGTTAATGAGTCATCTACCTAAGTTAAGTGTCATAGGGTTGATTAGATTAGTTAATGGGCCCAATTCAATGGGCTAGGCCCAGGGGCGCCCCCTTCCCCCTTGGTTATTTGTCATTGTTCCTAAACAACAGGGACTTATTGTAAATTGTGGGATCCCTATAAATAGGACCCCACTCTTTCCATTTTTAGTTAATGAATGAATGAAAAACTGCTATTTTGAGTGCAGAAAATTGAATTTCTTTGGTGAGAAGCCTTTAGAGAGGAGTGAGAAGCTCCCCTCCCCTAACCCCTCTCTCTCTCTCTAAGGGAGGGTCACCCCCCTCTCTCTCTCCTCACCCTCCCACCTACTTTCTCTCTCCTTCCCCTTCAATTAAAGTTACTCCAACTCCCCACACCCCTCTCTTTACTCCACCCCAACCCCAGGAGATCCCCACCCAATCCTAGCTCCACCATCCAACTCCCAACTACCCACTTTCCCTTCCCAAGCAAGCCTCCACCTTCCCAAGGCTGAACCCACCCCTCCCTAGGCCAAATTTAAATTTCCCACCTCTCTCCCCTTCTTCCCCAGCCCCTTTGGCCGCCCCTCTCTAGCCCCCCCACCCTAGGGTCACCCCCCATTGACGGGATCGTCGTAGGATCGACAAGCGGCAGCGGGCGATCGTCAAGTGACGAAGGAATCAGCAAGTGGCTTCATCAAATTTATCAAATAGATCTCTATGTTTTAGTTGTCTCATGTTAATTGGGTCACATATATGGGCCTAATGGGTCATGGTTTATGTTTATAGTAATTATGTCCACAATAATCATGTAAGAGTCTTTTTTTTATTTTGTGTCTTTTAGTCTTCCCAAGAGAGTTATGATGAGTAGGTGTTAGGTGATTAATGAGTTGTCTTTTGGTTTTCTTTGAAGAGTTTATAAAAAGGGTCATGTAGTCTTTCTTTAATGGCAATGAAGTGATTAGAATTTTTGGAAACCATCCACTTGAGGTGTGAAGCCTTGTATCTTGTGTTCTTATCTCGAGAATGGGGTGAGATGCCCCGGGGTGAGAGGCCCCTTGCTACCCACCGTCCACCCCCTTCCCTCCATCCTCTCTCTCACCACCTCCCACCAATAGCCCAAACCTCACCTGAGAATCCCCTTGCACCCCATTCCCGTGAGAACCGAACCCCCCATCGTCATCTATCATGACCACCGTTCCACCCTGCACTACCCTCCATTACCAGGACCGTTCCCCATAGCTCCTGTCCTCCAGAACTATTTGCTGCTCTATGCCCTGTAACCTCACCACTCTCCCTTTCTCCACCCTTCGCCTGCCCCTTCCCTTTCTCTTTCTTACAGCCACACCCACAATGGCATCGGAAGTGAGAAGTTCATGGTTGCATCATCTCCGTGAAAGAGACGGGTGAGAAGCCCTAACCACATCTTCCTACCCCCGGTACCATCGTCGCCCTCCACCCAGCCCACCACCGCCATCCATCCTTGCCCTTCCATCTTAGAGCCCAGCTGACTGCCAACTCGCAGACGCCCGTCGTCGATGCCGTGACTGCTCTACCTGGAGGTTCAACAGCAGTGCCCATGTTGCCAACCGCCACCACCACCGGCATCACTGGGCCTCGTCGTCATCCCATCAATCACCCTGGGCTGCCCATGCAGCGCCACCCATCCCACCGGTGTCCAGGTCGCCCACCTGCAACTGAGAGTGCACCCCGGCATCCTACATCAACGGCAGGAAGTGGGACAGAGCTGCCGTAACGAGAAGTGGCTTCACGTCGTCGAGCACACCAACTCGGCTCTATCACCCACCATCTCCACACCCGTTTCCTAACCCACCATGCAGAGTAAGAGATGGCCGTGAGTCCGCCGTGGCCAACGTCCACTCCGATAGCAACCGAGCGGGTAGTCTGCAACGCCGCCATCGCTGTCGGTTCTGCCCAGCAGACCCATCACCTGTCGTCACCGCACCTCCCCACCGTATGGAGCTGCCTGTGCGTCCCATGTGGCAGCCTACGTCTGCCACTAACTAGAGGTTCTCCACGCCCCCGCCCTTAAGCCCACCGTTCTGAGCTACCCCCCCCCCCCCCCCGTTCGCCATTGTAGTTCTCTCTCTCATCACGCCCCGTGTTCTCTCTATCCTCTCTCTTCATTTCTCTCTCTCGTTCCCATGACTAGTTACAGTAGTTAAAAAAAAAGAAGAAGAAAATATAGAGGGAAATATTATGTGAAGAGAATAGAAAGGGAAAATATTTTGTGAAGAGAAGGAGAAAAGTTAAAAAAATGAGAGATGAAAAATAGAGAAAATTGGAAAGAAGAGAATGTCTCGGACTTCGGATGTTTGTGTCACATCAAATGGTATCAGAGCTTAGAGAATCTGGCTTCTCCATCAGATCGGGATCCTGAGCTCTGAGGTTCATGGTCGAACCTCCTCCAAGCGGAGGGGTTTGACGGGATTGTCGTAGGATCGACAAGCGGCAGCGGGCGATCGTCAAGTGACGAAGGAATCAACAAGTGGCTTCAACAAAATTATCAAATAGATCTCTATGTTTTAGTTGTCTCATGTTAATTGGGTCACATATATGGGCCTAATGGGTCATGGTTTATGTTTATAGTAATTATGTCCACAATAATCATGTAAGAGTCTTTTTTTTATTTTGTGTCTTTTAGTCTTCCCAAGAGAGTTATGATGAGTAGGTGTTAGGTGATTAATGAGTTGTCTTTTGGTTTTCTTTGAAGAGTTTATAAAAAGGGTCATGTAGTCTTTCTTTAATGGCAATGAAGTGATTAGAATTTTTGGAAACCATCCACTTGAGGTGTGAAGCCTTGTATCTTGTGTTCTCTTCTCGAGAATGGGGTGAGATGCCCCGGGGTGAGAGGCCCCTTGCTACCCACCGTCCACCCCCTTCCCTCCATCCTCTCTCTCACCACCTCCCACCAATAGCCCAAACCCCACCTGAGAATCCCCTTGCACCCCATTCCCGTGAGAACAGAACCCCCCATCGTCATCTATCATGACCACCGTTCCACCCTGCACTACCCTCCATTACCAGGACCATTCCCCATAGCTCCTGTCCTCCAGAACTGTTTGTTGCTCTCTGCTCTGCAACCTCACCACTCTCCCTTTCTCCACCCTTCGCCTGCCCCTTCCCTTTCTCTTTCTTACAGCCACACCCACAATGGCATCGGAAGTGAGAAGTTCATGGTTGCATCATCTCCGTGAAAGAGACGAGTGAGAAGCCCCAACCACGTCTTCCTACCCCCGGTACCATCGTCGCCCTCCACCCAGCCCACCACCGCCATCCATCCTTGCCCTTCCATCTTAGAACCCAGCTGACTGCCAACTCGCGGACGCCCGTCGTCGATGCCGTGACTGCTCTACTTGGAGGTTCAACAGCAGTGCCCATGTTGCCAACCGCTACCACCACCAGCATCACAGGGCCTCATAGTCATGCCATCAATCACCCTGGGCTGCCCATGCAGCGCCAACCATCCCACCGGTGTCCAGGTTGCCCACTTGCAACTGAGAGCGCACCCCGGCATCCTACATCAACGGAAGGAAGTGGGACAGAGCTGCCGCAACGAGAAGTGGCTTCACGTCGTTGAGCATACCTAACTCGGCCCTATCACCCACCATCTCCACACCCGTTTCCTAACCCACCATGCAGAGTAAGAGATGGCCGCGAGTCCGCCGTGGCCAACGTCCACTCCGATAGCAGCCGAGCGGGTAGTCTGCAACGCCGCCATCGCTATCGGTTCTGCCCAGCAGTTCCATCACCTGTCGTCGCCGCACCTCCCCACCGTATGGAGCTGCCTGTGCATCCCATGTGGCATCCTGCGTCTGCCACCAACCGGAGGTTCTCCACGCCCCCGCCCTTAAGCCCGCCGTTCTGAGCTACCCCCCCTTCGCCATTGTAGTTCTCTCTCTCATCACCCCCGTGTTCTCTCTATCCTCTCTCTTCATTTCTCTCTCTCGTTCCCATGACTAGTTACAGTAGTTAAAAAAGAAGAAGAAGAAGAAAATATAGAGGGAAATATTATGTGAAGAGAATAGAGAGGGAAAATATTTTGTGAAGAGAAGGAGAAAAGTTAAAAAATGAGAGATGAAAAATAGAGAAAATTGGAAAGAAGAGAATGTCTCGGACTTCGGATGTTTGTGTCACATCACCCATCCTGCCCCTCCATTCCTCCAAGAGCATCCCCATCTCCCCTCCCCCTCCACCTTGTAGAGATCGAACAGCTTGCAGAGCCAACCTCGACTTCATCCCGACATCCCCAGAAGCATAAGAGGCACTGTTGGAAGCGTATCCCAGTCCTCTTCGCAACGGTGGTGGTCTCACCTTCGTCTGATTTCATGGTTGCCCGGAGGATCCGTCATCATTGGATTGCACATCTTCTTCCTGACATTCAACCTGAAGCAACTTGCAGAGGCTCCCGCGGCCATTTCCCTAAAGTTCTTGAAGCGAGGCTCGGTTGTGATCTTCTACTACAAGTCTCCGCCACCACGAAGAAGCGGCACTTCGTTCGGCATCCGAAGCTGTGAGTTCCAAATTTTCTCCCTCTGGTGCACTGATCAGTTTCTTCTAGAACCAGTCTGATATCCCGGCACTGTTCGGGTCCTTGCCATCTGCTCCGACCTCCTATGGCAGTCCTGCTGGTCTTTGATCGAAGAGGACTCAACCATGAATCCAATATGGGAGGTAGTGTTTGGATGTAAAATTGACTTCCCCTCCCCTTTTTCAACCCCTTGCAAGGGGCGTAATGCATGTTAATTAAAATTTCAGGTTGAAGCTTCATCGGCGCGGCGTGTGGGTAAGCCCATGCTTCCTCGCTCGCCCTCGTCTCCGGCCGGGATCGGTGTCTTCACACCGATCAGGTGATCTCCTGACAACACTCCTATGCTGGATTATTTGTGCTTGATTAGTATTGCTTCTAGTGTGCCATCGGTCGGTGAGGAGTGCTCGGACTCAAATTGCTACTATGTGAGTGTCCACCGTGGGTGAGTTGTGAGCGAGACCAATTTACCCACGCCCTCGACTTGCTGACTGCCCATGAATTTGGGCAACCCCAGACCCTTAGGGGTCCTCCCCATGCCAGCCATACCCTTGGAAACCTCCGGGTCCAACCTCAGACCCTCACCCCATCGCCGGTCCACCTACAGACCCGAGTGTGCCAAATGCGAGTGAGTCCGCTTGTGTGACATTGCCGTGTCTATTGCGTTGCTTGCAATCTAGATGTTAGGTTGTGTCACATCAATTGGTATCAGAGCGAGTTCACAACTTGTCTCTATCAAGTTGGTCCTAGGGTGCATATGCATTTAGAGTCTCCGGTGCATCATCATGGCTATTCCTCTATGGTAAATTCCATACAATTCGGCCCTCCACAAGGGTCCTAGCGGTCCACCCCTCTTGGGCATCATTCTAGATGAGGACCTTCGCTTTGACGGATCGAGCCCTAGTGCCTATCTAAAGTGGGAGGCTAGCATGGAAATGCAATTTGAATGGATTATGGCATATGGACACGCGAGAGTCCGCATTGCCAAGGGACGACTTCGGGGTCAAGCCAAGAGTAAGTGGGAACACATAGGGGGATTAAGGAGGGTTAGGAGGCAAGAGCCCATTTCCTCATGGGAGGGGATGAAGATAGAACTTAGGAAGATCTACGCTCCCCAACGTCCCCCTCCCTACGTAGAGAGCTATAGTCCGAGGAGCACTACCACTCCTCCCTTCTCTCCCGGCCAGTTCAAAATTGCCATAAAGGACCTCTACATCTCCCAACCCCCACAACACCCACCACCTCCAACCCCAATGAACACCTCTACACTTTGCTACCCAACCACCACCATTCAAACCAAATTGGCCCCCACTCCCACCCCTCCACAACCGGTCGATCCCAAGGGCAAGAGACCCTTAACCGACCCGGCTTCCCCCGTGATGACCACCACTCCCCCATCCAAAGTCACTCACCCAACCTTCACCATTCAAACCCAAGTGGACCCCGTGTCCACCCCTCCACCTGGGCCCATGACGGCCACCACCCCCAAACCCACTCTCCCTTATCCAATTTGATGTAGGATCTAGACGGGGGTGAATAGATCAATCACCTAATAAAATTTCTATAGCAGCTACTGGTGCGGAATTAAATTGAATTACTGTAGCACCCACCACACTCAAGCGATCGTTCCTAAACATCCATTTAACGGGAAGTAGCGTGGAGACGGAAATAGACACAGATCAGAATGCAACCACACAAGATAATATGTTTTTAGGTGGTTCGATCTCCTGCAGAGATCTACGTCCACCCCACACTCAACCGAGTGTGGCTTCACTGCTGATAAACAGTTTGGCCGCTGATCCACAGCTTCGGGGAATTCCTTCCCTACAATCCGGTGAGCGTTACAGCTTCACTATCCAGAGGAATCCACCTCTGCCGCTGAGGTTTACAGCTTAACATGTCCAGAGAAATCCTTCTCTACAATGCTGACACACAGCTTGAGTAACAGTAATTTCAAAACAAAAGAAGAAAATTGAAACTCAAAAAGCAAACGAAATGTAGCTCAACAATGAGCAGGTTAGCTCCGGTTCTGAATCAGGAGACTGATAACAAAAACTCTCACAAAACACTTCTCTCAAGGTTCTCTCACAGATCTTTTCTCACTATCTGGCTTGATCATGCTTGCTCTTCCTCTATGTGCTTGTATCTCTCTATGAAGGCTCTTCTTTCATCAATTATCTGCTTCTCGCTCTCTCTTACTGCATATACATATATGGAGGCTTCTGAGAGATGGGCGCATGGAAACCACGTTTCCCGCCTAATCGCCTTATCCAGATCTGGAGTTGTACAGCCACGTGGCAGCATCCTAGCTTGGCTGCTTTCCACGTGTCACTGTCAAGGTTCATCCTCCATTCTTGGATCATGTGCCTTTCTTAACTTCCATGAACATGAATCCTGTCAAAGTGTCAGACCCAATTGTAGACACGCCATTCCTGACATCTCCTGAGAAAGTCTCATATTACTATACGACGCCCCGCGACGGCTTACGCATTTTGAATCGCTCGAGTGCTTCCTTTTCTTGAGTCTTCTTCCGCCCTTGTCAGCATCTGGAACCGTCTCGTCGCAGCATTCAGACGGCATCAACACCAGTCAGACGCATCGGAACCAGGAAGGGTATCTGCCGGGCGGCTGCCAACGCCTCGTCTGAGGACCCAGGCTGGTCTTCATGGGGGCGTCCAGGCTCCTGGACGCCCCCATTATTTTTATTTTTATTTCAAACCCCAAAAAAATGAAAAAAATATATATTAATGGAGGCGTCCAGGCCCCTGGACGCCTCCATGAAAACAAAAATATAAAATATAAAATGCCAGTTGGCATAAAAAACAAAATAAAAAAATAATAATATATTTTCTTGGAGGCGTCCAGGGCCCTGGACGCCTCCATCAACTCACTCACGGGGCGCCGCCCACCGAACGACGGTTTGTCGTGTGTGAAAGAATCCAAATTGTGGGGACGTCCAGCTGGCTGGACGCGCCCATTTCCAAATCACGGGTCGCCGCTACAAAACCACCCGTTGTGTTAAACCGCGTGCGACTTTCGGTGGAGTTCGGTGGGACTTATGGAGGCGTCCGGGACCCTGGATGCCTCCATGAAAATATTTGGAAAAAATTAATAAAAATAGAATAAAATATCTTTTTTCCCCTGATGGAGGTGTCCAGGGTCCTGGACGCCTCCACCCTCCAGAGCCCTATAAATAGAGGCCCACCCCCTCAGTTCTGGGGGAGCTTCTAAGAGATCCGATAGGCTGCCGGAGCCCAGAGGCTACCGGAGTCATTTCTAACCTTTTGTAGGTTGAGGTTCTGCCGACTTCTCGGGTGCCCACGCTCGCGAGAGGAAGGTCGTCTTCATCCACCGCGCTTCCACGTCATCCCTACGATGCCGGAGCTCCGCCGGATTTCACCACCGGCACATCCAATAAGCCAATCCTTTCCTTTTCTTCGTAGTTCTTTGACATTCATCATCTCGCATCCTCTATCCCCCTTCATAAGGGCGCCTCTTCTTATATACTTCTTGCATCCATCATCTCATTTTCCTCCTACTCGAGTCCGAGAGGGGTTTAAAAGATAACACCAACCAGGTGTGTGTCTTGTCATCATTTCGTTATTTTTATCGCAAAGATTTGAATACTACACCTTCATCTTTCTAATCCACTCGTTACTTGTTTGTCATTATTTTGCAAGGGTACCCAAGGAAAGCCCTCTCCATCGGTCGGCCGAAGGGGGAGGAAGAAGCAACCCGCCATCTCCCGCTCTTGAGGTAGGCGCGGTCACTTTCTTTATTTTGGGGTCTTTTGGCCCCTAGCGAGTCACTTCCCCAATGGCCGTTTAAATTCCCGTTCTTATATTCTCTTTATATTCTGTTATATTCTGCTCATATTCTCGAGGCCGCGGCGAGTCAGTTCCCCAATGGCCGTTTAAATTTCTGTTCTTATATTCTCTTTATATTCTATTATATTCTGCTCATATTCTCGAGGCCACGGCGAGTCACTTCCCCAATGACCGTTAAAATTCTTGTTCTTATATGTTATATTCTTATCTATTCATATTCTCGAGGCCGCGGCGAGTCACTTCCCCAATGGCCATTTAAATTCCCGCTCTTATATTCTCTTTATATTTTGTTATATTCTTATCTATTCATATTCTCGAGGCCGCGGCGAGTCACTTCCCCAATGGCCGTTTAAATTCTCGCTCTTTATATTCTCCTTATATTCTGTTATATTCTTATCTGCTCATATTCTCGAGGCCGCGGCGAGTCACTTCCCCAATGGCCGTTTCAATTCTTGCTATTTAATTTCTGCACCATTCCCGTCCCCCAGAGGCCGCGGCGAGTCACTTCCCGCTATGGCCGTTTAACCCCCATATCTTGCTATATTACATTTATCCTGCTCGCCCCGCCGGAGCAATCTCCCGTGGTGGCCCCTTCTCTTTTCCCTTATTTCTGTGTTGCAGCAAACAAAAGAGGAGCCCGCGCGCTCCGCGTCTTCTTCGGTCTCCGAACCGCGTGACGTCGCTCACAGATTGGCGATCACGGTGGGACCTCTATTGCTTCCTTTTGGCTACCCTTGCAAGTTCGGCACCGTCTGTGCCTCTCCACCTTGGTGCCCTCGCGCGCCCCCGTTGTGCTCACGGCAGCACTGTCAATTTGATTGGTTGGGTGTTTATTATATGTTTGTTATTTCTGTTGTTTTGTTACTCTATATCTTTGTTAGCATTCCATTGCATACATCCATCCCTCTTTTATATCCTTTTTCATTTTTTCTAAGGATCACCCTTTCCCGGTGAAGGAAGGACTCTCCGTTTGAGAATTCCTCTCAACGGACTAGAATCTCCTCCACTGGGACCTCCGTAAGTCCCCGACATCGAAGAATCTCCTCTTCGTTCACTGGGCTGGTTGTACCATTGAAGTTCCCCAGAGTTAGTCATCCCATTCGTGGTGAGACGAGAGACCCTAGCTGACACGGCGGTGAAACAAAAATAAACTAGGGTCCCTATTTTGTGTGAACTTCGGATCTCGCTAAAAACAAAAAAAATCATCAAAATCAAAACACAAAAAAAGGCATAAAGGCATTCACTTGTTTGATAATCTGTGCTACCTGCTTGCTAGTGTATGTTTTTACGTTCTGGGAAAACTGTGAGCATGGCTCACGAGTCTTTTGAGGAGAACCACCCTAGTCGTGGTTTGTCAGCCGACCCGCGAGTCTATGCTATGGACTCGGGTCCCTCTCATGAGCCCTCGCATGAGGTGCAGGTTATTACCGGGGACACATTCCCACCACAGGATATCTATTCCTTACTGGGCGTCCTCGCCAACATGGAGTTTACCTCTGAACAGCTCCGGGCCTTCCAGGCCATTCTGAAGGGGAAATCTGTTTCCCCCACGCCCCAGGAATCAACTCCGGCCATCGCACCTCTCCAAGAGTCCGTGCAGGCCATTCCATCTCCTTCATTGGCGCAAGCCATCCAGTCTCCCTCGCTTCAAGGACAAGCGAGCCAACAACCACCCTCATTCCAGTTCCCATCACAATCTCAAACTCCCGTTGTTCCCCACATACCGCTTCAGCCGGGGCCGACTGTCGGTGGTCCGGCAGCTCCCTCTCATTCGGGGTTCCCCCCTCAAGTCTCCGGGAGATAGTTTCTCCCCCAGTGGCAAGTACCACCTTCACCTCCAGAGGAGCTCGCCCAATCGCTCCTCAATAGGTTCAATCGCATGGACGAGCAATTTCAAAATCTGAGAAGGATGGTGGACGTGAAAGCCACCCCGGAGGTTGCTTTGTCAATCCTTCCCGTCATTCATCTTCCTCCCTCCGAAATGCCCACGTACCGCAGATACAATGGTACCGGCAACCCCTTCATTCACCTCAAGGATTTTATGTATGAGTCCTCCTATTGGCAAAATGATCAGAGGTCCCTGGCATACCTCTTTCGGAGATCATTGGATGGTCTCGCGCTTGAGTGGTTCTATTCCTTGGAGCCCCGCGAGGCCGAGAATTTTGAAATAGTCCAGAGAAGGTTCTTGCAGAAATATAGGGATAGGGTCGGCCCCTCACTCTCCATTACCGACCTAGTGGCCGAAAAGATGAAGCCCGACGAAGATTTTGTCCGCTATGCTGATAGATGGAGGTCTCTGGCGGAAAGAATAAGGGATACCCTCTCCGAGCCCGAACAAGTGAAGATGATTGTGTCTAATGCAACCCCACAGTTCAGACACGTTCTGGTCATGAACAAACTTACTACAATGGAGGAACTCTATGAAAGGGCCCGGTACATCCAAACCCAGTTAAAAGACTCCCCCATTATGAACATGTTTGAGTCACCGAAGCCCAAAGTGGTCAGAAAGACAGGCGCTGGTGTCCCGGGCGGAGCCACAGAAGGGGTCGTGACAAATACGCAAGTGGGTGCAGTCAACAATGCCAACTATGCAGTCAACCCAAGGCCTCCACAAATGCCCCGACTTCCCCTCCAACCAGGTCCTTTCCCTCTTCGTCCTCCACCCCACAATAATCCACCCCAGGATAATATGCCTCCATTACGTCAACCCCAGCAACAACAACCACAACCTCAGCAACAACAACCACCGCTTCAGTACAACCAAGTTCCACCCCCGGGGAACTATGGTCCCCAACAGCAACAAAGGAGGCCGGTCGGTCCTAAGAGAGCCTACTATCCACCATTGCCAGAAACCTTAGCAGACATTTTTAATGCCCTCATGGCATCAAACCAACTCGCCCTACCCAGAGAAAGGCCCGTGTGGCCCCCGAATGTTGATACCTCCAAATACTACGTCTACCACAGGCAGCCAGGACACACAGTAGATTACTGCTTCCATTTCAAAGATTACATCCACGATATGAATGATGAACATCAAATAGATTGGGATGAAATGAGACGATACGTCGCCACTCTCAAGGCTAGGAGACCTCCTCATAGGCCACAACAGCAGTTACAACAGCAGCAGCAGCAGCAACCACAACAACAACAACAGCCTCAGCAGGCCCCACAACAATAGCCCAACATGGGCATAATCCAGAATCCATTACCGGAGCACCAACAGTGCAATCATCAGGTTAACCCCATCTCCTCCTTCCCGGAAGTCGGGAGAGAGCAGGTGTGGCACCAGGAAAGTACCTCCATTCTTTTTACCGCCAATCCTATCATCACGCAACACCCTTGCCTTGCCCGGGTAGCACCTCACTCTCATCAACCCACGTCAGTATCGCCTTCACCATTTCCACTACCATTATGCCCTCTCATCCGTACCCCGATCCCCTATCAACCGACACTCTCCACTACGCCTTCACACCCTCTCATCTTCTCCCACTCCCCCACTTTACCATCCACCTCTACCACATTTACCCCTACGCCTTCTAAACCCTTTATCATCCGTCAACCATACATAACCCCGTCTTTCTTCACCATATCACCACTAATGCCTTCAAAACCACTCATTACCCATCACCCACCTCAAAATCATTGCCCGCTTCAAGCCCTACACACTTCTACTTCGTCTCCACCTCCACCTTCCAGACCCCTTATCCTTCATAATCCGCGCGATATCCCCTCTACCTCCACCATGTCTCCACCTAACAAACCCCTCATCAGAATCCCTGCTCCCGTCATCACCCCTGCTTCATCAACCATTCCTCCACCACTATCCCTCAAATCCCTGTTAAAGCCCACTGCTACCCCCACAGAGGTACAAAAGCCGCAGGCAATGGTGCTCCGGAGTGGAAGGATTTTCCACAGGGTTTTTCCCCACAACAGTCAGAATCCTGAGCAATCTCAGCCAGAGAAGGATGATGGAGAACAACCAGAAAGAGCTATCCCTGGAACACAGTATAATCTATTGAAACACTTGGACAAGACGCCTGCTCGGATCTCCATCCTGGAGCTACTTCAAAGATCCACATCCCACCAGGCAGCCTTAATGGAGTACCTTCAAAGGGTCATGGTGAATGAGGACCTCCCTGTAGAAAAGATCTCTACCGTCCTGACCCCAACGGACACACAACCGGCCATCATGTTCCACAACTACGAGCTCGCTCCCAAGGAAGCTCGAAAATATGCACTGTGCATTTCAATAAAAATTAATGGGGTATCCATAAACCTGTGTCTTGTGGACACGGGTGCGTCCATAAATGTGATCTCCATGGACACCCTTCAATTGTGTAGGGTCAACGAGGAACAAATAAGACCTTCCTCGATCACGGTCACGGCTTATGACAATAGCAAAAGGCCGCCGCAGGGGATGATTATTCTGAAGGCAGAACTAGGCCCCATGTCAATTCCCACGGAATTTCATATCCTCGACATGGACCCCACATTCAAGGCTATACTGGGTCGCCCTTACATCGAAGCCATGGACGCTGTGCCTTCCACCAACAATCAGTGCCTGAAGTTTCCTTACATTGGGAGGATTATTAAAGTGGTTAGTACACCTGTCCTTCACACAGTGGATGCTATCAACACCTCTCTACCCTCTGTTTGGTCGTCTCATCGGCCCATATTGTCACTACTGGACGTACGTGATTCATCTCACGTTCCACTAGCACCAAAGGAGCCGCATATCTCCCTTTTCACTCCAAAGGGTGGGAGATTATGAGGAACATCGGCTACCAATAGGGTAAAGGTCTGGGCGCACAGTTACAGGGTAGGCTCAAACCGCCAAAGAAAATTAGGCCGCACCGCAGGTTTGGCCTAGGCTTCAAAGGACCGTTCAAGGCGGATTGGAAGCCCCTCACATGGACTCTATCAAACCACTTCAACAGAGGGCCCGTTGTTTAGATGGGAGATTACCCACGAGAAGCATATGGGAGATCACATGCTATATATTTTGCTGAAAAATGTCCGAGGATCACCAAAAGAGGCAATATCAAAGATCCGGAATGCGAGTGGAACAAATGGTTCGACATACGGGACATTTCCGTTGCACTGGAAAGGATGTTCTCATCTCCGCAGCTTGAAGGACCACCATTGATCTCCGAAATACCAGAGAATATTACCACTCTTGCCAAGGTTCCAAACTATCCTCATCCTCGCCAGAAGGACCCTGTCAACGACGGATCTTCATCCGTCCTCAACATTGCCATCGACGGCTCATTAGCCGCCATCTTCTCCATCCACTCGTCTCAGCCTTTGCTGATATCTTCTTCCTGGGCCAGACAATTGTCTGATGATCTTCCCAGATCCCCTTCTCTGCTTACATACCTACGCGGGCTTTTCAACCCGCGCCAGGTCTTCAACCATGATCTGCTCTATGAGCCTCATAATTCTCTAGCCATAACCACTTTTCTCTCTCCTCCAATCTCTTTTCACTGCTTTGTCATTAAAAATGAAAACGAAAAAAAAACGTCAATTTTCAAACTCCCCAGCAACACATCTTTGTTGAGGAAACCTCTTACATCTCCCACGGGTGCGTACCGCCCTGCGGACCACCCGTCCAAGGTCCGATGAGTGACCTTTTCTACCCCTCCTCTGAGGGGTCTTCTCCTGTACATTCTACACCATCCTCTTCATCTTCCTCTTCTTCTGTAAATATTGTTAGTCAATCTAGGAATGATAGGTCAAGGGTAGTACCTAGGAAGAGATCCAAGGGTAGGCAGATCCCTCATCGATTCCTTCTGGATTTAACCGCCAGGTGTCAGGCCCTTCTTGCCATCCCCCAGTTGTTAGAAAATCCCATCCGGCTACCGGAAATAGAATGTGAGGGCGACTGTGCATTTGATGAAGGGTATGGAGTCTACAAGATCACGGATGAAGAATACCCTACCGAAGATGAGGGTGAGGAATATGAGGATGCGGCTGGCGCATATGCTAGTGGAATGAGGAGATTCGACGAGCCGTCAACCGCCGTAGAAGAATCCACCAAAGAAGTCAACTTGGGAACTGAGGAAGACCCTAGGATCATCCTCATAAGCGACAATCTACCACCCTCTGAAGAAAAGACATTAATTGAAGTTCTCAAGGAATATAAGGACACGTTTGCATGGAGCTATGAGGATATGCCGGGTCTAGATTCAACCTTGGTCGAACACCGTTTAACCCTAAAACCAGGGTCCGTCTCGGTAAAACAAAGGTTAAGGCGTTTCCACCCTCAGATGGCTTTGAAAATGAAAGAAGAGGTCGATAAGCTCCACAAATCCAAGTTCATTAGAGTCATTCTTTATCCTCAATGGGTGGCGAACATTGTTCCGGTCATGAAGAAAGATGGGAAAGTCAGGATTTTCATCGACTTCCGGGACCTTAACCGCACGTGTCCGAAGGATGATTTTCCCTTGCCTCACATTGATGTGTTGATCGATAACACAACAGGCTACGAAACCCTCTCATTCATGGATGGATTTTCAGGATACAATCAAATTCGTTTGGCAGAAGAGGATCAGGAAAAGACATCATTCACTACCCCTTGGGGAACATATTGTTACGTGGTCATGCCGTTCGGATTAAAGAATGCTGGAGCTACTTACCAAAGAGCGATGATGGCCATATTTCATGACATGATGCACATATATCTGGAAGTGTATGTGGATGACTTATTGGTGAAATCAAAGACCAGGATGGAACATCCAGAAGTTTTGGCTAAGGTCTTGCAGAGGTCAAGGGAGTTCCAATTGAAAATGAACCCGAAAAAGTGTGTGTTTGGTGTGTCATCGGGTTAATTGCTGTGTTTCATTGTGAGTAAAAGAGGGATCGAGATAGATCCCAACAAAGCCAAGGCTATCAGGAATATGCTGCCTCCCAAGAATTTGAGGGAAGTCCGAGGTTTAATCGGGAGGTTACAGTTTATTCGTCGATTTGTGTCCCAACATTCACAAAGGTGTAGACCTCTCTACGAGTTGACCAAGCCAGGAGTAGAATTTCACTGGAATTCTAAATGTCAGAAAGCTTTTGAAGGGTTGAAAGAATATCTGGCTAGTCCACCCGTTCTCATTCCACCCAAACCATAAAAACCTCTGATCCTTTATGTCTCAGTCTTGGATGACTCCGTGGGAGCCGTCCTCGCACAAGCTGATGAAGGAGGCAAGGAACGGGCAACCTATTACTTGTCCAAACTTCTCAATCCCTGTGAGCAGAAGTACACCGTCATGGAGAAAACCTGTGCTGCCCTCGTTTGGGTAGTGCAGAATTTGAAACACTACTTCTTGGCTCATGAGGTCCACTTGATTGCTCGAATGAATCCTATCAAATTCCTTCTGGAGAAATCCGTCCTTACGGATAGGCTAGCACGCTGGCAAAGTTTTCTCTCTCAGTTCGACATCACCTACATCCAGCAAAAGGCGATTAAAGGCTATGCCATAGCCGAGCATCTCGCTCACCATCCTCTTCCCAAGTTCGATCCCGTCCAATCAGAGTTTCCAGATGAGGAACTAATGTCCGTCAACCAATCAGATGATCCAATGTGGACGCTATATTTTGATGGAGCTCTGAATTCTCAAGGGAGAGGAATCGGCGTCGCCCTCCTGTCGCCTGAAGGCCTCACATTCCCATTGGCATACCATCTCAAATTTCCAGTTACCAACAATATAGCCGAATATGAAGCTCTTCTAGCTGGCCTAGAACTCGCTCATTCTTTTCGTATCATTGAGTTGCGAGTCGTAGGTGATAGTCAACTCATCCTTCGCCAGGTGCTCACTAAATATCGCACTCGCGATCCCAAACTCAAGCCATACCAAGAACTCACTGCTGCCTTTGCCAAACTGTTCACCAAACTGATCTTTGTTCATGTCCCTCGTCATCATAATATTCTCGCCGATGCCCTCGCCTCGTTGGCATCATCCATAAGGTTCCCTCTAGGAAGATGGTTTGAGTCCATTTCCATCTACAAACTTCATGCCCCTGCAATCGATGATGCTTCCTACGTAAATATCAAAGACATGATAGCAAGGAAGATCCTGCAGGAAGATATCCTTGAGAAGAGGGAAATCATGTTGACAGAGACTGAAGAAGAACTGGCTGATGAAGAGAAACCATGGTTCTATGAAATCGTCAAATACTGCCAAGATCAGTCTTATCCTGAAGGGGCCACCACAGAGGACAAGAAAGCCATAAGAAGGGTGGCTCAGAAATATACTTTGGTTGGAGGTCTACTCTATAAGAGGAGCCTTATTGGTATTCTGTTAAGATGTCTTGGTGACGATGAGATTTGGAAATGTGTAGAGGAGACGCACTCGGGTGTGTGCGGTGGCCACGTGAATAGTCAGATGCTCGCCAAGAAGATCATTCGGCAAGGCTTTTACTGGCCCACTATGGAAGAGGATTGTGCTGTCTATGTCCGTAGGTGTGTCAAGTGTCAACTTCACGCCGATAAAATCCATTCACCATCTTCCTCACTTCATCCAATATCCTCCCCGTGGCCTTTCTCCATGTGGGCATTCGACATCATTGGTCCCCTAGGTGATCCCAATTCCCTCACCAAGCAGAAATCTTTCATCCTTACTGCGACGGAATACTTCACCAAATGGGCCAAAACTGAAGCTTACGCGGAAATCAAGGCGTCAACAGTCTGCAAGTTCATCATGAAGAACATCCTCGCCAGATTCAGCGTCCCAAGCACAATCGTCACCGACAATGGGCCACGGTTCATTTCTCAGGACCTACAGGACCTCTGCAAAAGGTACGCAATTGCATTGCATCATTCATCGCCTTATTACCCACAAGGTAACGGCCAAGCGGAGGCCACCAATAAAACATTGCTCAAAATCATCAAAAAAACCTGCGAGTCTAGTAAGTTTTCAGACTGGCCAGAAAAACTTATCGAAGCCCTATGGGCCTATCGCACTTCAATCCGTACCCCCACCGGGCAGACCCCATTTGCCCTTACTTATGGTATGGAAGCGGTAGTCCCATACGAGACTCTGATCCCTTCTCTCAGGGTACAATTGGAGGAGGAATTTCCCCTCGATGATCGTCGTAATTCACTACTCGCCCAGTTGGAACTCTTGGATGAGAAGCGGCTGGCCGCTGCCGAGCACGCGCGTGTGTATCAATATAGACTCGCTCGCTTTTACCAAAAGACAGTCGTTGCGAGAAAATTTAAAGTCGGTGAGATGGTCATAAAAAGAATTTTTGTCAAACCTGGAGGGCCACGTTCTAAGCTCCAACCCAATTGGGAAGGACCATTTGTAATTCAAGCCGTGTACCCTGGCAATGCCTACAAGCTAGTCAACGCCGAAGGGAACGAGTTATCCCACCCTTGGAATGGGCTTTATCTTAAGAAATTCTACCCTTAGCACAAAATAAAAAAAAATGATGAAAAGATAAAAAACATCAAAAACAAAGAAATATTGAAAACCACTAAAAATATGGAAAATTCAAAATGCCAATGCCTGGTGGTCACCATGTAGTCAAGTCACTACATCTAACCTTCATGTTAGGATAGGGCCCATTAAGGCTTGGTAGGCACCGGGTCTTGGTTTGCCAGAACCGCGGAGATCCCTGTCCGGCCACGTCGGCCTATGCTCGCTCGAAGGAAGCTAACATGTGCTCACTTATGTATTTTATTCAAAAAAGTAGGTAGCATCACCTACGGTGGGGCCCCACCCAGAAGATCTCCGGAAGCTGTAATCTTTATTCTTTTCTCTTCGACCAAATGAGACAGTCGGCGCCCTTAAAACGGTGAGCATGAGAAACCGAAACTCAAACCCCAAGGGCAAGAGTAGGATCAATTTCCTCGAGCATCGATCAGAGCACGAGAAGAGGGCAGTGTCCCCGCAGGCATACGAAAGGGAGCCCACAAACGTCAAACGACTATATCTCCCTCACAAAAAGAAATACAAAATCAAAATCAAGAGAAAAGCCTGGTCGTGACCATGCCTGTTGCGATAAACGGAACCCCTCAAAGCAAAAGTCTGAATCCACAAAAGGGGCCGTGGAATGTAAATGCTCGAGATTTGGTCCGAAGTTGTCCGAAAGGAAAGAGTTAAATGGACCCTTATTGGCTCGCCGGGTTAACGGTTTTGCCGGTCCTCTCAGGAGGTTTATCCCCTACACTCTTCCTTCTCCCTCTAAAGATGAAGGTTCGATGGAGTTTCTGAAGGGCGAAACCCGCCAAGGTCTGCGACCTTATTTTAATATACACATATGGTTGCCTACTTTGAAAAGCAAAAGCTATCGCTGCGAAGGAGTCTCTGTATTTCTGGCTGGTCAAGACCCCTGTTTACCACCTTGATGTCTTCTTGTTTAACCTCGGGCTTAGGCCAATGCAAGCGCGTCACCTATGGGTGCGACGGCGTCTAATTCCGGGTCAGCGTCGCGCGGTTGGTCATTAGGGTTCCAGGGTGTTCCATCATATACCATCTAGAGTTGTGAGGAAACAGACCCGGGTCGGGCAAATCATTTACCTCAAACACCTTTTGGGTGAATCCCTGTGGTCGGAAGCGACTGGGAGCCTAAGCATGGCATGACGGTATTATCATCAGGATAAGTCTTACCCGGCGGGATCATCATTCGAGGGGTCTAGAGGCCCAAATCAACCTAGATGTGCACTTAGGATACCTGGGAGGTTAGTAAGAAACCCCTGTTCTCACGTAGGTTAGGTGCCATTTGGGTGCTTGCCAGGCGTTAGCAACAAAAAATTGAAATGATAAAAACAACAAAAAATGGAAAAGAGAAAATGTACATATTTACAAATAAAAAAAATCTTTTTTATGATAAAACAAAAAAAATGCCAAATATAAAAATAAAACAAATCAATTTTGCATGATTGCATTTGCGTGCAGCATCTCACTTTTAATACCGCTTGCATTCGTGTGCTTGCCTGTCGCATTTATCATCACTGCATCTTTCTGTCGCCTTCCTTAAATAAAGGCTTGGCCCCTTGACCAGTTATCAAGGATAGTCACAGTGACCATTTACTTATTGAGCAAGGGGCCAAGTCAGAACAGAAATTCTGATTTGTTTGTTTCAGTGATGTGTGCAGGGATTCAGGCAACATAAGCAAAGGTGAAAACCAAACAAACCGAACCTTGTATATTATTCCAAAAAACAAAAAAATTACATCAAGTTCCGCCCTCTCTCTATGCATTACTTGTCCCACTACTCTCCGGGCACAACGCTCTCAAAGGTGCTACCCAACTATGAAAAGCGGTACTCCTACCGCTCTGTACTCCCCGTCCTATTCCCACACCCCGACGTTGATCCACGGAAGCAGCAGAGAAGCTACCAACACGAAAGCCACGCTCTCGTGCTCTTCGGTAGCGCTCCTCACCATCTCTCAGCCACTGTTCAGCAAGACCAAGGCTGGTTCGGAATTCAAACAACTGGGCCTCCATGGCCCTTCGTTCCTCCCTTTCAGTCAATCTGTTGGCTCTTTCTCTCTCTGCGTCTTTTTTCTCTCTATGCCCGTTCTCTCTCACGGTCTTCCCTCTCCAACTGGAGAGTGATCCTCAGTTCCACGGCATCCCTAGAGGAGTCATCATCAGGATGATGCTGCAGTTCCCTCTCCAGTTCTGCTATCCTAGCCTCCCTCTGCGCAGCTTGGGCAAGCGCTTCTTCCGTCTCCTTTTCATGCCGAGTGTACCATCTCAGATACGCGATAAGGCGTAAACAAAGAGAACTCAACACTGAAACTTTTACCTGTATACAGAGCATCCCTTCTGCCTCCGCAGCACGTTGCGTGGCATGAACAAGTTGCTCATGAAGCAAGTCAAGTTCTGAGGTGGGAATCCACAAGTTGGAAGAGGCACCACCTACTCCCATCGCTGGGGAAGCCGCGCCAATTTGGGCATGCTACGACCGCGTGAATTAGCAGCCAACATCTGGAATCTGGAGTTTTAATTAGGAACGCAATGTACACCTATCAAGGCGCTCGTAGCTCTGCGGGCATCGCCCAACCGTTGCTCCATCTCTGCCAAGCGAGTTCGTGAAGTCGCTATCATCGTATCACGGATATCCTGCAGCCATACGAGTCAGCATTTCCACCAGAAAACCAAAAAGGGAGAAAGAAGAAAAGAGAAAAAGGGCAAACCTACCTCCACAAGTCCCCGGGGTTGGAGCCGCTCTACGTACTTTGTCCTATATAGACGCAAGTAGTCCTCGCTATCCCGCGCATGTGATTCTACAATCGTGCCACCCCGTTGCCAGTCTTCATACTGTTCAGGGAACCGCACGCGCCAGTCAATGCAGGTCGCCGGTCCTCGCGTCTCTCTCCCAACGTGAGGTGGCGCAGCTGAATCCACCCATTCTTGAGCCAGTCCCAAAGTCCTCATAACCAATCGTAGCCGAAGCGGCTCGATTTCATTCAGGCAGTGCATCCACAGTTCCCGTCCGAACCGGGCATGACTTGCTAGAACCCACGGATGGTCGGCATCGACCATGTCTGAGTAGGGTCTCCAGTTTACCATCGCTGCAGGGAACTCCTGTAGCTCCCGCCTTAGCACCATCAGTTGGTAGGTCAGGGGTGCCGCACTCATGATGGGTTCCCACCGCCTGGCTAGCGGCACCATCGCGGGTCACCGATGCCGAGCTCTCCCCATGGGGAGGTAATAATAGCCCCACAGCTGCTCGGCGCAGGTCATTAGTACCTTGCAAAAACATAAAAAAAATACAAAACAAGTAAAACCAAAAATACCTGGATGAATGGTGTGAAACCACTCACAGCCATCTCACGATCCGCTTCTTGGAACAGGCCTGCAAACAGGTGCGCCAGCATGGCAGCTCCCCAGGCGTAGTACCCTACTCTTTCAAGGTCTGATAGCAGCTCCAGAAAGCAACATTGGATACCGTCCCCTTTCGAGCTCAATACCAATCTCCCCAAAAGGAAGAGGAGAAATCTCCTCAAATCTATGTTGCATCTTTCCCAATTGCCGAAATCTGTGCAGTACACGGCACGGCATCCTATTTCCATCCTTTCCATGAACTCTTCTGAGGATTCATCGTCCCGCCGACGAGTGTCAGTGAGCCCTAATGCATCCATGAGGGACGCCCTAGCTACTGACCTATTTTTCCGACCATCTAGGTCCAAACCCAGTAGCTTCCGAGCACCTTCTCGGTAATCCGCATAAGTGACCCCGGTCACTGCCTCGCCATCCACCTTCAGGCTTGTGATCCGGACCACATACTCCAAGCTGGGCACCATGTGCCCCCAGGGCATCAGGAATGCCCGACTCACTGGGTCCCATCTCTCACACAAGGCTTGGATCAGGACCAGGTCGAGCTGGATCGGCTCGATCTGAAGAAAGGCACCAAATCCCATCACGTCTATCCTGGCCTTCTGAAAATCCGGGAGACCCCTGTATGCGGCCACTGCTAACTCCCATGAAATGTGTGATTTCATCACACTCTGTGCGTGCATAAGAAATGGAGAAGAGTGTTGTCAAGAGGAAGGAAGAAAGAATGAGAAAAGGGCAGGAAAGCTCAGCTTACGAGTTGTGATTGGGCCCTTTCGCTAAAGTGCCCTTCAAGGTCCGAAAGCCTCCTGGAACTACTACCACTGGACCTGCTTCTCTTCGAGGAGTGGGAAGATTCGCCCTCCATCCAACTCTCGGAATTTTGAACTCCTCCTCTCCCGTGAGAACTTGTGCTCCTCGAGTTAGCTCTCGATATACCTGGGAGGATAAATGGGACAAGAATTTATAGAAATGGAAGGAGTGCAGGCCAAAATTACCTCCATCACCTTTAATGATAGCCCTCGCGATGAGGCACCTACCATGTGGTCCCGTGTGTCACTTCACCGCTCGCACAGGGTGATTGATTGGATGAAGAATATGACGACTAGCCCCCTATGTTGTCTAGGGATACCCTATCATGTTTTGGAGGACGTCCGCAAAATTTGACACAACATCCGGGAAAAGGGACGAGGGCCATCATTATTGACTTCGACGGCAGATTCCCGTGGAAAATGGTCACAACAAGACGCGATTCTTCGCTCAGGGTGGAGTCTCGACAGACCCATCACATGGGAACAGTGCAAAGGAGAAGAAGTGTAGGGAAGAAGGAACGCACAAGAGAACAAACAAGCAGTAGAAAATCAAATCACTCCATTCATAATTCTACATAAGCTGTCATAAACACTACAATCATAGAGATGAGGCGGGTCCACTGGCTCGTCAACTCGTGCCATTATCTTCATGCTCGTCCCTCTAGGCGTCCCTCTCCTCTCCCCTGAGGTGAGGGTCCCTCAGAAGCCTCCGGGATCCCCGTGTAGTAGCACCCACCTCGTCTCGTGGCGCCGGCTCCACAGCAATGACTCGCTGCTCCTCCCCTGACGTGGCAAAGAAGCCACTAGCGGCAAAGTGACCAGACTGGCGCAGTCGCTCCCCGAACTCTCACGCTCTGTCATAGCGCGTCTCCATCCCTCCTAGCCTCTGCACGACGGCCTGAAGGCCCAGCTGGAGCTCCCTCACTTGGGCCTCCAAGGCCCTCCTCTCGGTCTGATCCCGCTGTCGCTCGGACCTTCTCTCGGCTTTCTCTCTCTCTGCCTCTCTCCTCATCATCTGCAGAAGAACCCTTAACTCCAGGATGTCTGGAGAAGGTCTCTCCTCACCGCGATGTCGCAGCTCTGCTACAGTCCCCACCCAGGCATCACGCTCCTCTTCCGCCCGGGTAGCCCGAGCCACCGTACTAGCAAGTTACTCCGGAAGGGAGGCAATCTCGAGAAAAGGGGCCGAGGAACTAGAAGATGCGCCGCCAGTCACTCCCACCATCGCTATCTGCTGGGCACGCAGGAACGAACAAACAACAGCCGTCAGCTAAGCTGCACATTTAAAAATAGAAAATGCAGCACTTAGCTTACCAGGAGCGACAGTTCCTGTTGAGTGGAGGCCAGTTGCCGCCTGACCTCGGCTAATTGGGCACGCGACCCGTCGACGTCGCGCGTATCTCCGGCTTGGGGAAGCCCCGTATAACTCTCTCTCTGCGCCACAGGACGTTGACACTATCCTGCACCAGTACGCTCCCTTGCTGCCCAGAGAGACGTATGCGCCAATCTTCAAGCTTCACCTGGCCGCGACTCTCCTTCCTGACGCGGCTCGGCTCGTTTGCACTCGCCCACTCATCGGCCAGGCCCAGGGTCCTCGCCATGTCATGCACCAAGAAAGAAGGGCCTCGCATCATAACAAAGAACGCGTCCCCTGTCTAGGACGCGTCCATCATTTGAGTGCAACACTCGTCGAACCCTTTCCCCCCTCGCGCGGCCCGCTTCAAAACTCAAAATAGATCAAAGAAGGGAAAACTAAAGCACTCACAAGCCGTGTTCACTTCCTTCCGCGCCATTGGGCCCCTCGGGTCCCTCGGGGGCCCGAAGCGGCCCTTCCTCCTCCATGGACGCCGTTCCGTGCTCTGGCGCGTCCCTCCTCAGGCGAGGGGTCCCGCGTCCCTCTCCACCTTCGCCGTGGTCCAGATCGCCGAACTCCATCGATCGAGGGGAAGAAGACAAAGACGGGCGAGCGAGTTTCGACGGAAGGCGGGCTCGTTTGCGGGTAAGGCACGGGAGAAGAAAGGCCACCCGGCGCTTTAAATTTGAATTCAAGGATTAAGACGCGTCCTCGCGCCTGGACGCGCCCAAAAAGGGAGAAAGGAAACAGAATCCCCCCGTGCAAAGCGCAGTTCCCCGCTGTTCAAGGTAAAGTCTCGTAAGGCATGCCTCGAAACAACTCGGTGCAGCAGAAAAGTGAGAGAGGAAAGGTACACACAACACAAGAAAGCCATTTTCATTTCATATAATAGTCGAAGGTACATCATGCAGTAAGGAGGGTGGAGCGTACAAGCAACTCTCTAACTCTCACCATCACCCTCCTGGTCATCTCTCTCCTCCCTCCTCCGACGGGGATCCCTAGGGGGCCTCTACGACCTCTGTGAACCCTGAGAAGCCGTGCTCGCCTCCCCAGGGGGCACCATGCCGGCCTCCAAGGTGCGGCGACGCTCCTCGGCCGAAGAAACTAGAAAGCTGCCCACGGAATAGGAACCAGACTGACGAAGTTACGCCCCGCGCTCCTTCACCCTCTGATACCGCTCCTCACTCTCCCGAAGTCTCCCCTCCGCCGTGCCAAGACTCAGTCGGAGCTCCCTCACCTGGTCCTCCAAGGCCCTCCTCTCGTCCCAATCTCCATGTCGCTCTACCCTCCTGTACTCCCTCTCTTTCTCCATGATCTCCCTATCCCTCTCCCTCTCTCTCTCTAGGATCTCCCTATCTCTCTCCCTCTTTCACTCTAGGATCTCCCTATCCCTCTCCCTCTCCTCTCTCTCTCTCATCGCCTCTCTCCTCGACAGCTCGAGGGCAATCTGCAGATCCAACACGTCACGAGGGAGCTCCTCAGCCTCCCGTCGCCGCTCCTCCTCCAGCTCCACAATCCGGGCGTAACGCTCCGCCACCCAAGCATCGCGCTCCTGCTCGGCACGAACAGCACGGGCCAGGGCCTCCCGAATCTCGGCCACCTGTCCAAACACGCATACACCGTAAGAGAGCAGTGATAAAAGGAAAGCAGCTAGAAAGAGGGTCAGGGCCAAGTAGGCACTCACTCGAGCCTCGCGGTCACGCTCGGACTCCTCAGCCCGAGCCACCGCATACGCCAGCTGCTCCTGAAGGGCAGAGATCTCCGGGGGAGGGCCCCACGAACTGGAACCCGCTCCACCAGCCGTCCCGGCTGCTGCCGCCTGGTGGGCCCACTGAAACACGGGGCAAACGACAGTCAGAGGCCAAGTATCAAAAATCCAGGTCACAAAAATGTATTGCATAGACTCACCAGGATCTCCAACTCCTATTGGATGGCCACCAACTGCCGCCTAGGGTCCGCCAACTGGGCCCTCAGCTCGGCGATCATGTTGTCACGAGCATCCTGCATTACACATAAGTTAGTGCCACAAGCATATACATATAGAAGGGTGAAGCATTTTCATTTTACTTACCCCTGCCATACCACCAAGGAAGAGGCGGTCCCCGTACGTAGCCCGGTACTGTCTCAGGTAATCAGTACTGTCATGTACATGGGACACCATTGGGACCCCGCCCTACTGCCAGTCCTGGTATTGTGCCAGGAAGCACGTACGCCAGTCCACAATCTTTGCCTTCCCCTTGGTCTTCCGCCCGATGCGGGCTGGCTCATCTACATCAACCCACTCCTGGGCTAGCCCCAACATCCTCATAACCAGCCTCAGCCGAAGCGGCTCGATCTCATTCAGGCAATGGACCCACACGTCCCGCCCGAAACGAGGAAGACCCGCTACAACCCAAGGCTGGCCAGCGTCGCCCATGCCCAGGTAGGGTCTCCACACCACCTGCATCACCATACATACATCATGTTAGTTACCATTCAGTCACATGCATAACAACACAAAAATTCATACGCATCATACCATGACCTCGGGATACTCGCTCAGCTCCCGACGAAGTGACGCCAGCTGGTAGCTGTATGGTGCCGCTACCACGACCGGCCTCCACTGTCGAGCTAGAGGAACGGCTCTCCTGTTCCCCTGCCTGGCCCTCCCCATCGAGAAGCAGTAATAACTCCACACCTGCATCCATCATACATCATTAGCACGAGTAATTGCATATTTAACTACGGAAAAATGCATAAATAAATTGTGTACCTGGAGAAAAGGTGCGAAGCCGCTGACTGTCGTCTCCCTCTCTGAAGTCTGGGAGAGATCAGTAATCAAATGGGCAAGCAGAGCCGCTCCCCACGCGTAGTGCCCCACTCTGTCAAGGTCCGCCAGGATCCCGAGGAAGCGGCAGTGGATGCCATCCCCCTTCGTCCCCAGTAGAAGGCGGCCCAGGAAGAAGAAAAGAAACCTCCGGAGGTCTAGATCCACCAGCTCCCGCTCACTCGGGTCCTTGGTGAAAGCTGCACGGGCATCTCCCTCCAGTCGTGCCAGAAACTCCGCTCCAATCTCGCTAACCCGCTGGCGTGGGTCACCGAATCCGAGCGCCTCCATGATCTCCACTCGGCCGACTACCCTGCTGTCTCTATCAGTCACGCTCGTCTCTAACCACAGCAGGTCCAGGGCACTCTCTCGGTAGTCGGGGTAGGTGACCCCGCTCACCACCTCTCCGTTAACTCGTAGCCCGGTGATCCGAGCCACGTCCTCTAGTGTCGGCACCATGTGTCCCCAGGGCATCAGAAACGCCCGGCTCGGCGCGTGCCACCGCTCCCTCAATGCCTGGATAAGAGGAAGGTCGAGTCGGAAGGGCTCGATCCTAAGGGAAGCTCCAAAACCCATGGCGTCCACACGCGCCCTCTGGAAGTCCGGCAGCCCACGGTATGCTGCCACCACTAGGGACCAGCTGATCTGGCTCTTCATCACGCCCTGCACACCACAAAACCAACAAAAGAACACATCAGCATCATGGATAGTAATAAACAATAACACTATATATGCTACTTATTTACTTTATTTTATTTTTTTAAAAAAAAAATATTTATGTTTTTTAGTGGCGTCCAACACCTTGGACGCCTCCTCTTTATTTTCTTTATTTTAATTTTAGAAAAACCCAAAAATAAAAACAAAAACAAATAAAATATATATATATTATCATTGAGGCGTCCTAAGTCCTGGGCGCCTCCTTATTTTTATTATTTACGTGAATAAATAAATAAATAAAAAGAAAAAAAGAAAATGTGGAGGCGTCCAGGCCCCTGGACGCCTCCTTCCCTCACTCACCGGCCCTCACCACACGGCCTCTCGTCCGCTTATCCAGCCTATTAAACCAACAGATTGAAGTTTCGAAGGACTTACCGGGTCGTGATCGTCCTCTCCCGCGTCGCCAGCATCTACTGCAGCCTCTACGGCCAAAGGAGGAGCCTCCTCCTCCACGGCAATCTCCTTCGCCGCAGCAGCCTCCTCGGCATCATCCCTCAGCCTCGGACGACGAGCCCGTCGTTTCCGCTTCTCTCCACCCTGGCTCGGGCCTCCTTGCTCCATTGGGACTAAGAATGGGTCATCTGGTTTGGGTCGTCTGAATGAACAGTAAATGAGCAAGGGGGGGAGGCCCCCCATATATATAGAATCCACCTTATTTGGGGTGTCCAGGCGTCTGGACACCCCCACGTTTTTTATTTTTTTTTCAAAATTCAAAAAAAATTAGGGGCGTCCAGGCGCCTGGACGCCCCCAAAACAAAAACTAAAAAAAATTAAAAAATAAAAATTAGGGGCGTCAAGGACCCCGGACGCTCCCAAAAAAAATAATAATAAAAATTTCAAAACAAAAAAAAAACTTAGGGGCGTCCAGGCCCCTGGACGCCCCCATAATAAAAATTTCAAAAAAATAATAAAAGAGAAATAAGACAAGAGTATGTATATAATCCAAACAAAAGCATAAAATAAAAACACAAAGAAAAAGAAAAATCACCGAAAAAATAATAATTAAGGGGACAAGGGTCCAAAACATCCAAATGCCAGATTTTATTCCATCAGAAAGCAGAACGAGTTACATCAGGGGCTTAGGCGCCTTAGGCCTTAACTTCCCCAGTTTGGTTACATAAGCTCTCCACAGCTCGCATTCTTCCCCCACATGCGCTAAGGCCTTTCCCGCAACACTTGTCTTCCAGGGTGCTTTGACGGCCTTCGCTTCCTTCGCATCCGCTTCAGTGCCCAACTCTCTCTTCTTCAAAGGAACGATGCCAGTCAGTAGTGGGAACGAATGACGTGGAATGCCGATCTGGAGGCAGCACCGATGCGCGTTGTAAAGGACAAACTCGGTCGCACCAATCAGTTGGAGATCAACTTCACAAGAAGACCTCATGAGGAGCTCAAGCGAGAGTAGACATGCCGGTGCGCAAGTGAAGAAGCTTTGTGTCACGGTGCGAAAGTGAGACCGCCAGTCTTCACGTTTCTTCAGCCACGGAACACGGTTCGCTACAGTGCCACCAAAGCCTAACACGTCGGCTATGTGGTGAAGCGGGCTTTGTTGGAAAAGCTTCGAAGCCGTTGGCATTCCCTCGCGGTGGTCGAATTTGAAATGCAAATCAAGCCCGTAATTCAAGACAAGTGTGCACCCAAATGGAGTCTTACCCATGCTCGAGGCAGTAAGACCGTTGTAAAGATAGGCAAGGACGGTGGGTCCTACCCTCTTTCCACTCCAGATCTCACGAATGGCACTTAGTTGGTCTTCCTCCACCATGTTGTCGGTATAAGGAAACAAGAGAGCACCCGCCAGACAAATGGTGAACCCCTTCATGATTCCCTCCAAATAGTCATCGTCTGGTGACCCTCTCAGGGCGTCCATAACCCACTCCGCGAGCTTTTGGAGATCGATCCCCTTTTGAGTACGGACCTTTCGGGCTACGTCGGGCGACATGAAGCTTCCAAGGACGCTTTCAGAAGTCCCCCATGTCAGCATCCGCATAGCCTTCACTTTCCCGTCACTCTTGAATTTCTTCAATCCGAGCAGAAGTTCCACCTCCTCGAGGAGGATGGTCGCCTCGAAGGTCGGGAAGACAAAAGTGTGGGTCTGGGGATGCCAGATCTCCACTAGTGCACCCATAGCCGCCCAGTCCATACGAATCTTCTTATAGTGTTTGGCATGAATAAGGAGCCCCTGTAGATGCCACTTCGAGAGTATGGCCCTCATACCGATGGATATGTTAGAAGTTAACTTTGAAAGCCATGGCAATTTGGAAAACTTCCTCGGGCCCGGGAAGAGTGGATATGGCTGGAAGAGAAAAGAAAGAAGAAGAAAGGAAGGAAGTAAGAAGAAGGTTCACATGGAGAAATTTGAAATGAATCAGCTTACCATATGCGACATGATCGTCCCACTCAGAGGTCGGAGAGTCGCCTGATCTCGCTGCTAGGCCTGCTCCTCTTCATAACGCGGGAAGACTCTCCTTCCATCCTGAAATCTCTAGATTCTCCTCTCCTTCTTCTCCTGAGCTTCCAAAACCCACCTTGGTGCATTTGAATGGACTAGCCTAAGGGGAGTTCTTATAGGAAGGGAAGATCGCTACAAGACAGAACATGTCACATCAGCAGTCAATGTCAGGATTTTGGCTAGATCTCCTTTCCATTGTGGTGCGATTCTGTTATGATTCTGTTACTTTCTGATGTTATTAATCCATGCTGGCCTGTGCAGGTTTTACTAACGGACGTCTTTATCAGGCAGGTTTTACTAACGGACGTCTTTATCCTATCTCCTGTCCCGCCTTTCATTGGTTGGTCCCACCTTGTCATGCATCGTAGTATATGATACCTACGCTACTAGAACATGTCAAGGACCTTGCGGCCCGGACGAATCTGGGATTTGAGTTTCCCTTTAACAAAAACGGTGATGATCCCGGAAGAATTCGGGTTGTACAGATAGGCCGTTAACTTGTGGTAGCATAGGGACGACGGTTCCATTCAGTGAGATGGTGCGCGGATAAACGGGCCCCAGCCCAGTGTCGGCTCACCGGATCGGTATCCTGACCCGTTCTTAACAAGTTGACAATATTATCCTTGGCTATTTTTTATTTTAATTTATTTTAAATTTTTATTTTAACCCAGCATGCATTCATATAGGACTTTGATTTATTGCGGAAGATCATTCAAGTGATTCGATTGCGAAAGCCGCTGTGCTTCAATTCCTACAAATATGAGATGTTCCACTCCGAATGAAATACTGAGTTTCCTTGAAACGGCCCTACGCTGCTCTTCCAAAGGAGACCCTTGTTTGGACAGACCCTCAGATATTCCTTTATTGTTTACCTTGTTTGACCCACCTTGGCCGCAGCACTTCCACATTGGCTGGTAACTGCTCACCAAAGGTGAAACATGCAGGTTTATGACCCAGGTACTTCCACACCGAGAAGTTGGTCTCTTTTTG
The DNA here is from genome assembly GCA_022559845.1 of Amorphophallus konjac. NCBI lineage: Eukaryota > Viridiplantae > Streptophyta > Magnoliopsida > Alismatales > Araceae > Amorphophallus > Amorphophallus konjac. The sequence continues at coordinate 123,752,430 of CM040122.1, read as the reverse complement.
TTTCGTGCCTGAGCGCACATCTCACCCTCTCTTATTTGATCTCCGTTCAAGCAAATCGTCAAAATTTGAAAGACCTCCTTCAAGGTCGCCTCATTGAAACTTCAGGAAAGATTTCAAACAATAACGTCAAAAGTGTGTCTCATCACACCTTGGCATCAACTTATCAGTTCGCTCCCACTTCACTCCACTTCGATACCATTCCACTACGTGTCACTCCCTTACAAAGCAGACGCCAAGGCGGGGCAGCTGTAGACACGCCATTCCTGACGTCTCCTGAGAAAGTCTCATATTACTATACGACGCCCCGCGACGGCTTACGCATTTTGAATCGCTCGAGTGCTTCCTTTTCTTGAGTCTTCTCCCGCCCTTGTCAGCATCCGGAACCGTCTCGTCGCAGCATTCGGACGGCATCAACACCAGTCAGACGCATCGGAACCAGGAAGGGTATCTGCCGGGCGGCTGCCAACGCCTCGTCTGAGGACCCAGGCGGGTCTTCATGGGGGCGTCCAGGCTCCTGGACGCCCCCATTATTTTTATTTTTTTTTCAAACCCAAAAAAATGAAAAAAATATATATTAATGGAGGCGTCCAGGCCCCTGGACGCCTCCATGAAAACAAAAATATAAAATATAAAATGCCAGTTGGCATAAAAAACAAAACAAAAAAATAATAATATATTTTCTTGGAGGCGTCTAGGCCCCTGGACGCCTCCATCAACTCACTCACAGGGCACCGCCCACCGAACGACGGTTTGTCGTGTGTGAAAGAATCCAAATTGTGGAGACGTCCAGCTGGCTGGACGCACCCATTTTCAAATCACGAGTCGCCTCTCCAAAACCACGCGTTGTGTTAAACCGCGTGCGACTTTCGGTGGAGTTCGGTGGGACTTATGGAGGCGTCCGGGACCCTGGACGCCTCCATGAAAATATTCAAAAAAAATGAATAAAAATAGAATAAAATATCTTTTTTGCCCTGATGGAGGTGTCCAGGGTCCTGGATGCCTCCACCCTCCGGAGCCCTATAAATAGAGGCCCACCCCCTCAGTTCTGGGGGAGCTTCTAAGAGATCCGATAGGCTACCGGAGCCCAGAGGCTACCGGAGTCATTTCTAACCCGTGGGGTCTTTTGTAGGTGGAGGTTCTGTCGACTTCTCGGGTGTCCACGCTCGCGAGAGGAAGGTCGTCTTCATCCACCGCGCTTCCACGTCATCCCTACGCTGCTGGAGCTCCGCCGGATTTCACCACCGGCACATCCAATAAGCCAATCCTTTCCTTTTCTTCGTAGTTCTTTTACATTCATCATCTCGCATCCTCTATCCCCCTTCATAAGGGCGCCTCTTCTTATATACTTCTTGCATCCATCATCTCATTTTCCTCCTACTCGAGTCCGAGAGGGGTTTAAAAGATAACACCAACCAGGTGTGTGTCTTGCCATCATTTCGTTATTTTTATCGCAAGGATTTGAATACTACACCTTCATCTTTCTAATCCACTCGTTACTTGTTTGTCGTTGTTTTGCAAGGGTACCCAAGGAAAACCCTCTCCATCGGCCGGCCGAAGGGGGAGGAAGAAGCAACCCGCCATCTCCCGCTCTTGAGGTAGGCGCGATCACTTTCTTTATTTTGGCATCTTTTGGCCCCCGGCGATCACATCTTGTTCTTGAGGCCGCGGCGAGTCACTTCCCCAATGGCCGTTTAAATTCCCGTTCTTATATTCTCTTTATATTCTGTTATATTCTGCTCATATTCTCGAGGTCGCGGCGAGTCACTTCCCCAATGGCCGTTTAAATTCCCGTTCTTATATGTTATATTCTTATCTATTCATATTCTCGAGGCCGCGGCGAGTCACTTCCCCAATGGCCGTTTAAATTCCCGCTATTATATTCTCTTTATATTTTTTTATATTCTTATCTATTCATATTCTCGAGGCCACGGCGAGTCACTTCCCCAATGGCCGTTTAAATTCCCGCTCTTTATATTCTCCTTATATTCTGTTATATTCTTATCTGCTCATATTCTCGAGGCCGCGGCGAGTCACTTCCCCAATGGCCGTTTCAATTCTTGCTATTTAATTTCTGCACCATTCCCGCCCCCCCGAGGCCGCGGCGAGTCACTTCCCGCTATGGTCATTTAACCCCCATATCTTGCTATATTACATTTATCCCGCTCGCCCCGCCGGAGCAATCTCCCGTGGTGGCCCCTTCTCTTTTCTCTTATTTCTGTGTTGCAGCAAACAAAAGAGGAGCCCGCGTGCTCCGCGTCTTCTTCGCTCTCCGAACCGCGTGACGTCGCTCACACCAATGTCAGCTTATGACGGTTAAACAGAAAGTAGAGAGTTGCACATAGTTGATATATTATCAGAATGGAAATGCACAGACTTGATTTGTCTATAAGACTAACAAGTGCACAGACATTATATATGCGAGATGCAAACGTTGCACTGACATGGTGTTTACTAGCAAGGAATGCACTGAGTATGTATAATCAAAGATCGAACATTGCACTGACCCAATGTCCCGTGAGCAACCTTGCACAGACTTTGTGCGTGCAAAAGATGAGAGTTGCACAGACTCAGTTATGACCATGCGAGACTTGCCTAAGAAAAGTGCATGGACTTTATGTGCATGGTGCGAGAGTTGCACCGACTTGATCGCATGTAACGATAGCTGTTGCACTGACTACGTGAGCCTAGATCTCGCATGCACCAACTTGGTCACGTGCAGCAACGACGATTGCACCGACTTGATGTCCCTTAGATGCAAGCATGCACAGACTATGTTTGCATGAGACGCACATATGCACGGACTTAGTCACGTGTAGCAACGAAGGTTGCACCGACTTGATGTAAGCATGCACAAACTTTATTTGCTTGAAGTGCAACATATGCGCGGACACAACCTGGTATGAACAGGGAATAGCACCGACTTGATGTATGCGTGCACAGACCTTATTCAATTGAAATGCAACATATGCACGGACTCAATACAGAGTGAATTTATTGTAGCACCGACTCTATTCTATGCGCAGATTAAGTATGAAGATGTAGACAACATTTATATGATAATCTGACAAATGAAATTCATCAAAATACACACATCATCATATCAAGACAAAGTAGACAAAGTCAACTCTTCAGTCAATGAAGTCAGACAGAACTGTTGCTAATCATTCAAAATAATTCAGCACACAGCAGTACACAGCCGCTCATCAACCTATTGGAGACCCAACATTCTCTCCCAACATTCAGTCTCAGAGGAGACCCAACATTCTCCCCCTTTTTGATGATGGCAACCCCAGTGGCAAACCTAAGTATCAATGCCATAAAGATGATGTTTTTTGACGAGTCATAAAACATGGTCAGATGATATGCAGAGACTATATGAACATTCTCCCCCTGAATAAGTGACTCCTCCCCCTAAATCAAAATAGCATGAAACCTTTCTCTTCCCTTCTCTCCCCCTTTACCAACAAAATCTCTCCCCTATAAACACTGTCTAGAGAAGAATAAGTGAAGATCATAGAATGTAATCTCTCCCCCTTTGCCATCAGAAAAAAAAAAGAGTAAGGAGGCCAATGGAAGCTAAGAGGAACCAGGGAGGATGTAGGAGACAGACTAACATTCTTATGTAATAGTTCAGAATAGGAGCAGATTATTTGGCAGTTCTTCAGACATAAGAGTCACCATTGTGAAATTTGACAAGAATATGGTTTAATAGTTATAAAAGCTAAAGTGAATGCACTGCTTTTCTGAAATAGAGTTATAGTACCCATTTATAGCAATGAACCTAAGTCACATACTCATGATTGACTAGGTCAAGACTGTATCCTACTAATTTCAGAATCAATAAATGTAAAGGAGAGTGACCTGAATTTGTATTAAGGTTAAACAATTGACACTTAGTGAAATTGGAATTTCAAGGGTTACATCAATTCTTTTTCACTTCAGATTTTGAAATTGTGTTTAGTGAACAGACATGTGTCATTTATACTTTTGACATTTAAGGTACACGTGGGTTAGACGCAAGTACGCCCAGTTACTAAGCATAAACTGCCATATTTGTCTCTGATCAGAAACTACACAGATGATTTACACCTTTGACATTAAAGGTACATGTTTATCAGATGCCAGTACCCCCAGTTACTAAGTGAAACCAGCCCTATAGTTTTGATCATATGAACAGAGGTAACATGAAGCACTTCATGACATGAATTCCTCTTCATTTCCTTGACGGAGGGTTCAGTTTCTCACTGTAATTCAGTCATTGCTCTGTCACTATATTCATTTCTTTTACTAATGATTTTACTATTACTGCCCTTTTAATTTTTTGAAGTGACTTGTTTAAAAATAATACTCTTTCTGATTTTCCCAGTCTGGACTTCACTAAGTCTGTAATTTTTAGATACAGTGAAGATCTTATCTGTCATAGTTATGAAAGAAAGGTTGAGAGCTATGAAAGGTTTTTCTACCACCCTATTTTCTGAAAATAGTCTTTAAACTCTACAGTTTATTAAAATTAAACCATCAGTTCATTCAAAGAGCAAATGTGATTCTTATAAAAGAAGACTTGTGATAATTGGTGCTCCACATAATGAACCAATAGCAAGACTGTTATCCATTCAGAATGAGGGAATAGACGATAAAGCACAGAAGTAGCTCATAGGAAGTGTCAAGAAGAGTGATCAAGATACAATCTGATAGAGGTAGATCTGAATGAGGTCAATTGATGCAATTGATGCCATGTAATGATAACTTTTGAGTGTGAAGAGAGAATTTGAGAATGTTACACCAAAACTAGAATGATTAAACTCCTCCTGACATCATCATGCACCGACCTTAACATGCATAAAGCAAGCAATGCACCGACTATACATGCGTATGGAATGCAAGTGCACCGACCTGTTATGTGTAAGACATGAGGTGCACCGACTTAAATGCTACTTAGACACAAGGTGCACTGACCTTGTATGCAGAATGCTCACATTGTGCTTCGACTAAGTGCAAGACATGCACTGACATATACTTGGTGCAGAAACACGCATCGACTTCAAATGCTCATAGCATAAACCTGCACCGACCTCAATAGTGCATATGGCAAACTCAACTGATACCAATTGATGTTTGATTTAGAGGAAAAAACTCCCCCTATCTATATGCCATTTTATTTAACAATGCATTTATGCACAACAATTATTCAAAAATTCAGAGATTGTTTATTCAGAGACAAGCAGACACATTTTTTTTCAGACCAAGTCAAATACCAATTCAAGAATGAAGTCAATAAATCAGAAGTCATTTTCATGCTGAAATTTACATAGCCCCAATTCTCTTCTTAAGAATTTAAATCTTTCATTTCCAAGAGGTTTTGTAAAAATATCAGCAGTTTGTTTTTCTGTTTCAACAAAAATCAATTCAATTTCATTCTTGCTTACTACATCTCTAAGAAAGTGATGTTTTATTTCAATATGCTTAGTCCTAGAGTGATGAACATGATTTTTAGTCAAGCATATGGCACTAGTATTATCATATAAAATTGGAATGCAACTCAAATTTATCTGATAATCATTAAGTTGGTGCTTAATCCATAGTACCTGGGCTATACAATTCCCTGCAGTGACATACTCTGCCTCTGCAGTGGATAAAGCAACTATGTGTTGCTTCTTATAAGCCCAAGACACTAGGCAACCACCTAAGAACTAACAGTATCCACTAGTGCTTTTCCTATCAATCCAACACCCAGCATAGTCTGCATCAGTGTATGCTAATAGGTCTAGCTCACACCTAGCAGGGTATCAAAGACCTAGCTCTTGGGTGCCTGACAGATATCTAAAAATTGTCTTGACAGCATAAAAATGTGACTCTTTAGGACTAGCCTGAAATCTAGCACATAAACACACAACAAACTGAATATCATGCCTAGATACAGTAAGACGGAGAAGGGATCCGATCATACCTCTATACAGCTTGTTATCAACTGGTTTACCTTTTGGGTCATCATCAAGACTTGTTGATGTACCCATTGGTGCTGTAATCTCCTTGAGGTTTTCAAATTTGAATTTCTTCAGCATATCCCTTATGTACTTGGACTGAGTGATGTAGGTTCCTTCTTTTGTTTGGGTCACCTGCAGTCCAAGAAATAACTTCAGCTCACCCATTGAGCTCATCTCAAATTAATGTGTCATCAAATCAGAAAATTCCTTACACATTATTGGGTTAGTTGAACCAAAAATTATGTCATCCACATATATTTGAACAATGAGAATGTCTGGATGACATACCTTTGTGAAGGAAGTTTGATCGATTTCACCTCTAGAAAACTTCTTATCTGTAAGAAACTTGCTGAGCCTGTCATACCAAGCTCTAGGGGCTTGTTTCAAACCATAGATAGCTTTATTCAATTTATAGACATAACTAGGAAAGTCTAAACATTCAAATCTTGGAGGTTGTCTGACGAAGACATTATCTTTTATTTCTCCATTCAAGAAAGCATATTTTACATCCATCTGCTGAAGGGTGATTCCTAATGAGCATGCATAAGCTAATAAAATCCAAATTGCCTCTAACCTAGCCACAGCGGCAAATGACTCTTCAAAGTCAATTCCAAACTCCTGATTATACCCCTGAGCTACAAGTCTGGCTTTATTCTTAACAACATTTCCCTGCTCATCGATTTTATTCCTGAACACCCATCAGGTCCCAATGACAGTCCCATGATTAGGAGGTGGAACTAGGTGCCATACCTTATTCCTATCAAATTGATTCAATTCCTCGTGCATGGCATTGATCCAATGCACATCTGATGCGGGACGGGACCACGGACACAACAAGCTCGCGATCGTCCCTTAACGAGGGAAGCGTCGGATGTGCGCGGTTGAGAAACCGGCAAGAGCTAGGGTGGTCGGCTCGCACTTTCGTGCCCGGATCGGGTCACGGGACGGCTTCGCTCTCTCTCGCAGCAGTGATATTATAAATTGAAGGCGAGCTAGGTATCCCTACACATGCTCTCTAGCAGCGGCATATAAAGCATATAAAGAATTAAGCTAATGCCAAGTGTAAGGGTGAAGGCGATACCTCCACGCTCTCGGCGTGGCGAAGATGGGACCCGGCCGGAACTCGTACCCCCGGGAACTTAATACATTATGGTTACAGCAATGCAACTAAGCCCACTCCACGCAGGGAGGTAAAGGGCGACACAAGCGGGCCCGGGAGGACCAGTTTCGGGTTGACGGGCGGTTCCGGGTGATGCTTCGGCTTCACGCATACTCGTGTTAGTGGGGGCCCACGTGCTGACCGGAGGGGTCGTGTGGGGCCTGATGACTCCTCTGTTGTGGAGACACTTGGGAAGCGTTCCCCTGGGATGGCGAGCTGCTGGAACGACCACCGGACGCTGGGCGGCCCTCGGACGACGCTCGCGGGGAACTCGGCCACAAACCTGAACTTCTATTTACAGGCGCGCGACTTGGAGGAAACTGCTGCTGCGATCAGCCCCTGAAATTTTGAGCTTCAGAAGACGAAGGGAGTGATAGCAGGAATTCGGAGAAGAAGGATCTGTCCTGAGTGGACAGAACACCGAAACTGTTGGCAACGACGCGTCGGCGGCGAGTCGATGGCGGCGGCGATCACCGGAGTTGCTTCAGATGCTGGAGGGGATCAAGGGGGAAGGGATTACACTCTAGAAAGGGGAGAGGGGGTGGAGGAACCAGGGAGAGAGAGGGGAGGGGCGCAAGCTTCCTTGGGGGCAAATGCCTTTTTTTCCTTCATTAATTCCTTCAATATGAAAAATACAACCTTATATAGGGTGCCAACCAAACTCAACCTCAACCCTTGGATCTAGGGGTTTGGATTGAATGGCTGGGATACAATGTGAATCACACATTTAATACATTAGTTTTAATCTAATTTGACCATACTTATTCAACCTTGGACTAGATCCATTCAAACACCACCTAACTAGCCTAATAAGGCCAAAAGAGGGGGCGCCCCCTTCATGGGCCTCTCTTGGGCCTAGGCTGGTCCAAGGGCAGCCAACCCAATCCACACCCATGCTTGGTCCATGGGTTCTCCCATCTAGATAGCCCATGAGAGGGAGTGGCCCAATTGGGCCTTAAATGGCTCTTATGGTCCATAAGGGTGGCATAAGGTCCAATATGATAATCACTCCTAATGGACTCTACCTAGTAATGGACTTGACATAACAAATGGCCCATTGGCTTGATATAAGCCTTACAAGGAGCCCAAAAGAAAGAAATTACACAATTACAATCTTATACAAGCCATAACACACAAATACACTTCACCCGTGTATGGAAATCACCTTTGATGCCCCATCAATTCTCCCCGGGTGGGAGGAACTCGACCCCGTCGAGTAGGGGTATGGCTGCTCCGGTACTCCGGCGGATCTGTCACCGTGCTAAGTAGCGCGGGTATGCTCCACTCCAAGTGATCGGCACCTGCTCATTCCATATATACTCGATATGCGCACTGCTATGGCTAAAGGTGGTCACTCCGAAGGGGCACTCTCAAAGGAAGGAAACAGCTCGAAGACTCACTAGGAATCACCGCTGTATCCCTATAGGTGACTGATCCGGATATAGAAGTAAAATCGATCCCATACTGATCAAGTGAGTCGACTCGCTTCACACTCATAAGAGAACGACACGAGCTTGCATAAGACACATGCAGACTCACCATGCACTGACACATGAATGAAAATCACACAAACAATCGATTCAAAATCACCACACAAACAAACCACACAAAGAAAACACACCGACTCAACTATGACCCTAGACACACCTAATGTTAGTCCGACCCGTACATGGGTGACGGCGGACCAGGACACCCGAATGTGTGCCATGCATACACTAGATGTACTCGATGCTTGACGGAATGGATGACTCCTAGACACCCTAAGATGTACCAATCATGCATTGGCGACCTATGAGATTTGGGTGAAGAAGGGGTAGGAGATCCAAAACTACCCTCGTCATCATCCCTAGATGTAGAGACGGCTTGCCGAATAGCCCGAGGGGTATGGGTGGAATAGTGAACTCCTTGGAAGAGGTGGAGGGAATGTGATAGCTCGGGAGCTTCACTAGTGGAGGGGTCAAAAGGGTCAAAGAAGGTATGACCCCATGAGGTGGGTTCCAACATGACATGGTCCCAATCGTGAAATTCTTGAAGGTGCAGGTGGTCACCTTCCTCCGTCATGGTAGATGGGACCGTGTATAGGAAATATGACTCCTCCCACGGAAGCAAAGTCATGAAGTCGGGCTCATCCGGTAGCGGGAGAAGTAGAAGAACCTCCGTGGAGACACAACCCACGGTGCACTCGGAGGTAATGGACCCTATGGCCGGATGGGTGAAGCTAAGACTAGCGGGTTGGTCAAAGCCTCGGGCCAAAAGATGCGTCAACTCCCATTGTGAATCTAATCCCATGACAAGATCATCCAACGTATCAACATGGTGACGAGATCGAAATGTGGTATGGAATGAGTTGACCGGCACTAGTGGTAGTGTGGGGTCCATTGATGGGAAAGGAGGTGGGACCAAGCCATCCTTGAGCCATCTAAGAAGTGGCTCGGCTATGTAAAGTGTTCCCGTAAGAAACACGGGTGGCTCGGGCTTTGGTAGTTCCCACTTTGATGGTTTCGAATGAAGACCGGAGGTAGATAACAATGGAGCATCCATGGGTGGTGGAGTAGCTTGTGTCCTTTCCCACTAATCCGAAATCATTTTCTTTATTTCCTCTAAGGAGCGGGTTGGAGGAGGGACCTTGGGGTGGACTAGCTCCTTAACTCTCGGCTCGGGTGTGGGCCTAGGCTCGGTTATAAGCGGGACTTCCACTCGATTGGAGGTGCTTGAGTGGGTTGGGATGGGAGTGCCAAGGGGAGGTTGGTTGGTGGTGCATGGGCGGGCCACTAGATTGGGGTCACTTTGGTGGGCTTGGACGGCGGTGAAGGGGTGGGATTGGGTAGAGGTGTGGCCCACTTGATTGTGGGTGAGTTGGTGGGGTTGGTGAGTGGAATGACCTCCGTGGTTGGAGGTAGGTGGGCGGGGAACGTAGGCCCTCCTAAGCACTCTCTTCATTTCCCACCATGACTCGATGGGCTTTAGATTCCTATCCTCCCTCCAATATTTGATGTCCCTCCAAGTTGCAGCGGCTTCACCAAAAAGTCGCCTTTTGGCAACATCGACTTGCATGGGCCCGTACATGATGTACACCTCAAAGTAATCATCCATAATGGCTTCCCATTCTAGATAGACACTCGGGTCATCGGACCCGTAGAAATCCCGGGTTTCGGGCCTCGTGGGGTGGTTCGGGTGGTCCTTCCATTTGAGATAGTATCGCCACCATCCGGGAGTTTGGGACTCCATGGGACACGGGGAAACTAGTGGACGGCCATGCCGACACTCGGACCAAAACACTAGACACGACACTAAGTAATGCAAAGTTGGAATGCACTAACTAATGCACACTAAGGACCCTAGACGTAAACCAAGACTCGGTACGCGGCGGAGACAATCGACCCGAAGGTCACTCGCACAAGTGTGCGGCCTTCCCGATAGGCGTAACCTAACGGTCGGACAACACCTTTTTATATACCGAGTAAAGGGATGTATGCGACCCAAAAATGACTCTTTTTGTTGTTTTAAAAATGTGATGATCCTAAACACGACTTAGACCGACTAATGACTACATGACACTCTTTTTTTTTTTGACACCCTAGACTCAACCTCTCTCTGATACCAAATTGATGCGGGATGGGACCACGGACACAACAAGCTCGCGATCGTCCCTTAACGAGGGAAGCGTCGGATGTGCGCGGTTGAGAAACCGGCAAGAGCTAGGGTGGTCGGCTCGCACTTTCGTGCCCGGATCGGGTCACGGGACGGCTTCGCTCTCTCTCGCAGCAGTGATATTATAAATTGAAGGCGAGCTAGGTATCCCTACACATGCTCTCTAGCAGCGGCATATAAAGCATATAAAGAATTAAGCTAATGCCAAGTGTAAGGGTGAAGGCGATACCTCCACGCTCTCGGCGTGGCGAAGATGGGACCCGGCCGGAACTCGTACCCCCGGGAACTTAATACATTATGGTTACAGCAATGCAACTAAGCCCACTCCACGCAGGGAGGTAAAGGGCGACACAAGCGGGCCCGGGAGGACCAGTTTCGGGTTGACGGGCGGTTCCGGGTGATGCTTCGGCTTCACGCGTACTCGTGTTAGTGGGGGCCCACGTGCTGACCGGAGGGGTCGTGTGGGGCCTGATGACTCCTCTGTTGTGGAGACACTTGGGAAGCGTTCCCCTGGGATGGCGAGCTGCTGGAACGACCACCGGACGCCGGGCGGCCCTCGGACGACGCTCGCGGGGAACTCGGCCACAAACCTGAACTTCTGTTTGCAGGCGCGCGACTTGGAGGAAACTGCTGCTGCGATCAGCCCCTGAAATTTTGAGCTTCAGAAGACGAAGGGAGTGATAGCAGGAATTCGGAGAAGAAGGATCTGTCCTGAGTGGACAGAACACCAAAACTGTTGGCAACGACGCGTCGGCGGCGAGTCGATGGCGGCGGCGATCACCGGAGTTGCTTCAGATGCTGGAGGGGATCAAGGGGGAAGGGATTACACTCTAGAATGGGGAGAGGGGGTGGAGGAACCAGGGAGAGAGAGGGGAGGGGCGCAAGCTTCCTTGGGGGCAAATGCTTTTTTTTCCTTCATTAATTCCTTCAATATGAAAAATACAACCTTATATAGGGTGCCAACCAAACTCAACCTCAACCCTTGGATCTAGGGGTTTGGATTGAATGGCTGGGATACAATGTGAATCACACATTTAATACATTAGTTTTAATCTAATTTGACCATACTTATTCAACCTTGGACTAGATCCATTCAAACACCACCTAACTAGCCTAATAAGGCCAAAAGAGGGGGCGCCCCCTTCATGGGCCTCTCTTGGGCCTAGGCTGGTCCAAGGGCAGCCAACCCAATCCACACCCATGCTTGGTCCATGGGTTCTCCCATCTAGATAGCCCATGAGAGGGAGTGGCCCAATTGGGCCTTAAATGGCTCTTATGGTCCATAAGGGTGGCATAAGGTTCAATATGATAATCACTCCTAATGGACTCTACCTAGTAATGGACTTGACATAACAAATGGCCCATTGGCTTGATATAAGCCTTACAAGGAGCCCAAAAGAAAGAAATTACACAATTACAATCTTATACAAGCCATAACACACAAATACACTTCACCCGTGTATGGAAATCACCTTTGATGCCCCATCAACATCACTGAGGGCACTGTCAATGTTCTTGGGTTCAACATGAGAAACTAATGCATAAGCATTTAGTTCATTCTGAGCTCTAAAATAACCTCTGGTCCTAGGAGGTTCATGCAAGTTACCAATTACATTATCTACAGGATGATCTCTAAGAAATCTCACATTGATAACATGATTACCTTGACCCTCATTTACCTCCCCCTGAGTACCAGGCTCCTTTGCATCTTCATCATCAGATTGATCTACAGAGCTTCCTTCTTTCAGAATTTCTCCATCATCTTATTCCCTGCACATACTATTTTCAGGTTTAGTAATGGTTTCATCAAAGACTATATGCGGGGATTCTTCAACTATTTTAGACCTTAAGTTGTACACTCTATATGCTCTAGTGGTTTCTGAATATCCTAGGAAAATTCCCGGATCACTTTTAGGTTCAAACTTATCAAGGTCTCTTTTAGCATTGACATAAAAAAGCATTTACAGCCAAAGACCTTGAAGTAAGCAATTGAAAGTTTCTTACCCTTGAGAATTTCATATGGTGTTTTATGGGTAAATGGCCTTACCATGGCTCTGTTGATTACATGGCATGCAGTATTGACTATCTCAGCCCAAAACTTCCTTGGTAGGTTACTGTTGCACGGGTTTTTATGTCGATTAACTGGGGTGAAGGAAGGGATACATCGGGGAAGGAAAATACGGGAGTTTGATATATATAGGGTATCCTCCTTACGGGTGCACGCCTCTCACGGCGGTATCGGGCACTCTCCTTTTTACTGAAAGTTGGAAAGGGTCGAATGGCACCGAAGTGTCGGGATAAGGGTTAACCGGACAAGATACGGGCGTGCCAGTCGATCTCTCGACAATCACTCATGGAACCAAGGTTTAACCGGGGAAGCGCCACCAGGGCGCGACATGTGGGCTCTGGCGATCGGGCGACACATGGAGAGAAGGGGTTCCATGGGTGCGAGTGCGTAGGCGATTCTGGGAATCGTGTACAGGACGTCTTTCCCCACCGGCCGTAAGCAACCGGTGTTTATTTACATTGGATTGAATCCGAATACCTTCGTTCCATGCTAAAGAGAAGTCTATATGTATATCTGAAGCCATGGGTGGAGGGCCGGGGGCATTCAGTAGCTAGGGGTGCGTGTTGGACCGAGGGATGTTTACTGGGGGTTGGAGTGTTATGCACGGATGTCGAGGAATGTGGATAGAAGGTTGAAAGCCGGGACGTGGGTGTGAGAGCACTCGTCCAATCGGCAATTTTGTGCTAAGACATATATTTCTTTACAGGAGAGCCGTGAAGGCCAAAGTACAACTGGCGCATGCCGCGGGACAATTCCGACGTGTAGGTTGGCCCCCGGGTCAATGCGTGATGGATGCACATATGTGCATTTTATAGAGTGGTCCTCCCGTGGCGTGGGCCATAGCCGTGGTGCCGAATGGGGGGGCCTATGACTGGAAAACTGGGGGATACATCGATCCGGTATCTGGGCGAGGGCCGGTCGCGACTCGAGTTGAGCAATCGGACGTGGCCTCGTAACTGCGAGTGAGCATGGCGTCATGGCATGCGTACGGTTGCGACCGACGAGCGTGTGAGGGGAAATCCCAACATGAGGGGACGTCCACCCATATCACAACGTCTCACATACGGTGGGTGTCGACTCGTGTGTGACGGCTACATACGGCGTGGGGGGAGTGCGAACGACATACCCCCGACGTAGCAGACCGCCGAACAAGTCACCGACACACAATTCTCCTTAGCTCGTTGCTTGGAGCCGAAGCGCTTGAATTGCCTTGAATACTTTGGAGATGCATGCCCTGCAATGCCTTGCCCCCTGGGGGGTTTTTATAGGGAAGGTGGAGGGTCACAAGGGGGTTTACGCGGACAAGCTAAGGGGGGTGAGCTGGTCCGCGTAAACCCAATGGAATAGTGCACTGGGTTACGGGTTGAGAGAGAGGAGGGAAAGAGGTTTACGTGGACCATCCAGGGGGCCCTGGCTGGTCTGCGTAAACCCCCCTCGGATGGGAGTTTACGCGGACCAGCCTGGGGGCCCTGGCTAGTCCGCCTAAACCCCCAAGGGTTTAGGTGGGCTGGTTTTTTTCTTTTTAAAAAATCTTTTTTTTTTGGTTGAATGGGGGTTTAGGCGTACCAGCCAGGGGGGCCTGGCTGGTCCGCCTAACCCCCCCAGGGGGGGTTTAGGCGGGTTCACAAGGAGAGAGAGGGGGGGGTTGTTCCCCACCCTATAAAATTCCATTTTTGGGTTTTTTTCTTCCCAATTTGGCTAAGTACAATTTGGTGAAGGGTACGTGGCAGCTTGTGGAGACTTGTGCGCGTTGACTTGAGTACAAACCCGTCGTGCTATTGCTTTGCACTTCCACGTCCGCGCGTTGACGCCTCGAACTGGTACGGCACGCGAACCGCATCGTAGGACTGTAATTGAGCGAACCGGAGCTGAGTGGGGTCGTGGGACCACCGAGCTGGAGAGAGGGGCGCGGCCCCCAGGGAGTTCACCCTCCCTGGGGCGCGCGGCCATGCCCCCGTGGCAAATTGGCCCCGGGCCGGCCGTAACCCCAAGGGATGGCCCCGGGGGTCTTCTTGTGTTGCCTGGGGACGTCCTCCGATGGACTTTGACCTTTGGGAGGCTGACATGGGCCCGTGGGGCCGTTGTTCTTTGAGTCGGAGTAGCCGCTCGCAAGGTGTTCGGGTAAATGCCCGACACACCCCGGGTTGCCGAACGAGCCGCGTAAGTGGCCGACGGGCCTTGGATTTGGCCTAAGGCCAAGGGTAGAAGTTCGTAGGGGTTGAAAGGAGGCATTTTGGTGCCCATGGGCCTTGCTTCGTGTTGCGTGCCATGTTGTACGGCAGGTTGACAGGGTAGCCTCGGGTTGGCCCGAGAGCTAAGTTGAGTGGCTTGTTGCCACGTGTCTGAGGGTCGGAGTGGCCCCGACTTGCTGGGGGGTCGTTGTAGGACCCAACTGGTGTACTGGAACCATGGGCTGGCCCATGGTCCTGTGTAGAAGGGTCGAAATATACACGCCCACAAGGTGTTCGAAAAAATGCTGAACACACGTGTGTGAGTCGTACGTACATGCTGCGGGCCTCCAAAGCATGTGGTTGACTTGCTCGGGTCTCCCTTTGACCTTGGAGGGTTGAATGAAGAGTCTTGGAGTGGGCCCGTGACTCTTTTGCTGGATGCCACGTGGCGTGGCTTAACGTCGGGGTGCCCCCGGGTGATCTCGGGCGGCCATATAGGACGCAGGCAAAGCCCGTATGAGAGTGGCCGGGATTGACCCTGAACACTTGTTTGTGCCGCAGCGCGTCACGGTGAGCTGATCGGGACCCTTGTGGGGACCTTTAGGGTTGTAGAAAGGGCTAGGTAGCCCGTGCCTTGAAGGTGTTCGGGGAAATGCCCGAACCCTTATTCCTTATCATTTTGGCTGGGAAATAGTTTGGGTACAACAGTTACCTTCCACTAGTAGTGTACGACCCATCTCCACAAGTGTTCGGTTCCTCCTCTCCACTACTCCATTTTGCTCAGTTGTCCTAAGCGAGGAGAACCGATGAGTGATTCCATTGCTCCTGCAAAAGTCATCAAACTGTGAGTTTTCAAACCCAATGGAATAGTGCACTGGGTTACGGGCTGAGAGAGAGGAGGGAAAGAGGTTTATGCAAACAAGCCAGGGGGCCTTGGCTGGTCCACGTAAACCCCCCTTGGATTGGGGTTTACGCGGACCAGCCAGGGGGGCCTAGCTTGTCCGCCTAAACCCTTGGGGGTTTAGGCGGGCTGGGTTTTTTTCTTTTTAAAAAATATTTTTTTGGGTTGAATGGGGGTTTAGGCAGACCAGCCAGGGGGGCCGGGCTGGTCCGCCTAATCCCCCTTCCCAAGGGTTCCACTGAATGTTTGGGTCCGTCACTTCTACAACGGGCCGTTCTGCTTTTACCAGGAGTTTGCCAGGGATCAGACTCCCTGGGAGGAGTACACAGAGGTGAAGCTACGCTTTCGGACGTACTCCAGATATGTATATGTGCCACGGGAGGGGTGGAATCCCCATGGTCTACCAGATGTGACATATCTTGCAGCATATCTGGCATATTGGCTGGCGACCTTCGTAGTTCCTCACGGAGAGGACAGACTGTTGAGAGCCGAGTTGTTGTGGCCAGCTTGCTTGTTGGCTGAGGGGAGGCAGTTGGCTCTAGCTCCCGCTGCACTGGCCAACATGTACCAGGGGCTTGGAGTTCTGGCGGCACACTTAGCACCGAGGGAGAGGAGTATACTTCTATCGACCCACTACCTTAGTGTGTGGGCCGGGTTGCTATTCTCGGGACTGGTGACGCGGGGTACTGTGGCAAACCCGACGGCACCACTTTTGTTCAGCTTCACTGTGCAGCCGGATGGGGACACAGAGGAGCAGCTCGAGGGGGCCAGGAGAGCCCTTTGTTACCTGCCCTCCTGGGGCGAGGAGGGACTGCCCTTCGACAGTGCAGCGAGGGACCTCGGCCTCTTTCTGGGGGTTTCAGGTGGAGGGGCGGCCAGTGCCCATCCCAGTTAGGGGACTACCGATACGAGACCGCGGACTGAGTGGATACTGAGCACTCGAGCCGCTGTGTTGGCATTGCACCGGTCGGCGACGAGCTTCCTGGAGCCGTACTACCCACATCGCTTTGCTAGAAACTTTGGGTACGACCAGGGGATTCCGCCGAACAGGGAGTTCCATCTGACGGGCAGACAGTACAAGGGCAAGGACACCCACCTTCTTACAGCGGCCTGGTAGGATTTCTACTACCGTTAGCAGCTGGAGCGTCTTCCGATGTCAGAGCAGGGTCGTCGGGGATGATTCGACGTGCACTACGCCCGGTGGTGGTTCGGGCACAGTCACCTCTACCGACAGAAGGCCTCCGCGATTTGGAAGGTGGAGGAGAGTCATCTGCTGAGGGAGGATCTACCTCCCATTGCACTATATGAGGGGTACTTGAGGACCCGTGTTCCTCGGATCCGCCGAGAGGTCGAGCGGATTGCGGCGCAGTGGCCCCGGAGTGGCCGGGGTTCATCTTCTGGGAGCCGAAGCAACGGAGGGGCACTAAAGCCCCTGGGACGGGCATCGGCGACTGCGACCAGAGCGAAGGTGTCTCGACCGAGGGCACCTAGGGCTTGGTGGACTCAGTTCCTGGCGGATTGTGGCATCTGGGGCAGAGGGTCACTGGACCGGGAGCTCCCACACGGGAGCTTTGCCGATACAGCGGTTGATGACTGGAGGCGACACATCGCCCATGCAGTTGGGTCTGCTGGACCCGTGGAGTTTGTGTCCCAGATTGAGTGCGCCCGTACCCCACGGGACATTTGGGAGGCCGTGACGATGGCGGCCCGAGCCTTGGCGATAGGGATGGAGCAACTAATGCCTCTACCCTTGACCCCCTTTGGGGCTTCAGGTCAGGCTTTCCTCCCTTAGTCTGTTCTCTTTCTTTCATTCTGTAATTCTTGGCTAAAAAACTGAGATGTTGTATATTGCTGTGTTTGTCAACAGATCCTGCGACAGAGGAGGACCAGCCCTCCACGGGAACATCCTCAGGGAATGGAGACGGAAGTCTGCGGCTGCGAAGGAAGCACCCTCGTGTGGCGGATGTCGCGGTTTAAATTGGTGGGTCATCTGAGGGACCCGAGACTGGAGAGCGTGATGGGGACATCGAAGCAAGACCGTCCACATTTTATTTGCATTTATGTCCTTTCATATTTGTATGTATACCCTTGTGTTATATGGGTACGCAATTATAGGTCTTAGTGGGTTTATATGTAAAATTCCAGTAGACCCAAGCAAGGGGGCCCTCAGCCCTTTCCCATTGGTCCATGTCACCCATGTGGGGCTGGTCAACCATCCTAGGTGGCCATCTAGAATGGTTGAATGCCAAATGACACATGGGTAGACAAGTGGTTAAAATTTTCAAAGGTAGGCTACCTACCCATTCAACCCCTTCATCCTAGTCAAGGGGGCACCCCCTTCCACTTGGATTAGTTTTTTTTTTTGTGTGTGTTGATCACATTTAATCTAGGCCATCCCTTCCCCATCCTTAGATCCAATGGTGGAGATTGGATTTGATGTGTAGCATATAAAAGCTTGTATTTTCCATTTGGTAATTAATGAATGATAGAAAAATTGTGAAAGCCCAAGGAGCTTCTTGCGCCCCTCCCCTCTCCCCCTGGTGTTCTTCCTTCTCCAACCCCAATTCTAGAGTGGATCTACCTTCTATCTCCTCCCTTCTACCTCCGGTAATCATCGGTGCCGCCGCCGCCGCCGTTCGTGCCGCCATCGAGCCGCCGCAAAGTCATCTTCGGTATTCTGTCCATCCAGGATAGAAGTATCTTCCCCAAATTTCTGCTCCCACCTCCCATCTCCTCTGGAGCTGAAATTTTCAAGAGTGGTTCCCCTCTCGAACCCTTATCTTTACAAAAACATTCAAGTCAAAATTCCTTCATTTGGTATTTTTCAATTTTTGTTCCCCTTCTATTCCTTGATCTGCCAGGTTTCTATCTACAGTGATAGCAACTCTGAGTTCTACATATCCGGGCCACTTTTTGATTTTTTAGGAGCTTCAAATTTTATTGGAATTTTTGTCCACCTTCCTCTATCACCACCAATTTTCTTGATTTTTAGTTTGCCCTCTACATATTTTCTAAAATTTGTCCAAGTTTTCAAATCTATTCTGTCTGCCTCATTCTAGATCCGACCACCAGTCAGTCCAAAATACATAACAAATCGTAGCCTCCACCAATCCTTCCACCAGAATTATTGCCGTTTTCCTTGTTCAAACCTCTACAACTTTTGTGAAGAGCTAAGGAGCTGAATCGGACGTATACCTCGCGGTCAAAGGCAACTCTCAGGAAAGTTCCCTGCTGATCTGAGAGTTCGGGTACTGTTCAACAGAAGCTTCAAAAATAGTTAAGGCCCAGATCCGTGAAGATCCAGCTTCTCTCTCTTGTCCTATCTTGAAGGATTTTGAGAGATCTTTCTAACGGTACCTCCTGATCGTCGATTTGACATCGAGATTGGTCACAGCGAGCGATCTCGCTGGGTCGCGCGTCTGAAAACAGCAAGCGCAGGTCCGTGGCCGGTTATTCCGGCGGGTGTCGATCGGAGCCGCCCGGCCTCCGACCGGCGTTCCAGCGCGCCGCCACCCCAGGGAGCGCTCCTCCAGGCGTCCCCCACTACAGCGGTGCCACCCGGTCCCACACAGTCCCTCCTGCTAGCACATGGGCCCCACAGTCACGAGTTCGTGTGCCGCTGAAGCTACGCGAGAAGCCGCCCGTCAACCCGAAATCGGTCCTCCCGGGCCCACTTGTGTAGCCCTTTACCTCCTTGCGTGGAGTGGGCAGAAATATTCACTTCTGTAATTATTGTGTATTAACTGTCCGGGAGTATGAGTTCGGCCGGGTCCGTCTTCCCCACGCCGAGAGCGTGGAGGTATCGTATTCGCTCCTACACTTGGCATTTTGCTTTATTTCATATATGCTTTATATGCCGCTGCTAGAGAGCATGTTTTAGGATCTAGCTCGCTATATTTTTCATATCACCGCTGCTGCGAGAGAGAGCGTGACCGTCCCGTGACCCGATCCGGGCACAAGAGAGAGCCGACCACCCTAGCTCTTGCCGGTTTCTCAACCGTGCACGTCCGACGCTTCCCTCGTTAAGGGACAATCATGAGCTTGTTTAGAGTCTGAGGATCGCATATCCATTCGGAGTCGAGTCCATGGTCCGTCCCGCATCAATTTGGTATCAGAGCGAGTTTGAGTCTAGGGTGTCTAAAATAAAAAAAAAGTGTCATTTAAGTCTAAGTGTCTAAGTCGGTCTTAGGAGTTGCATTTGCATACCATTAATCAGTATATAAAAAGGTGTCGTCCGAACATTAGGCTACGCCTATCGGGAAGGCCGCACACTTGCGCGAGTGATATTCGGATCGGTTAACTCCGCCACGTGCCGAGTTTTGGTTAAGTCTAGATGCATTAGTTAGCATAACATTTTACCGTAAAAAAAAAGGTCTTGCATCTCCATTCCTAGGGGACCCAACCCCATCTTTGCAACCATGGCCGCACCCCGAGCCTATAGTCCCGATGAAGTGGGGGCAATGTTCCAAGCCATGATGGGACAAGTGCAAAGGTTTAGTACAAGCCTAGATCGGTTTAGTACTAGCCTAGATCGGTTTACTATCAGGGTAGATTGGTTGTTCCCGGAACCACCCCGAGGACCCCTTCTCCACGAGAAGGACATTCCTTCCTCACCCATGAGAGCTCCAATGTCATCACTCTCGATTTCAGAACTTGATTTGGAACCACCTCATTTGGAATTACCAAAGCCCAAGCCACCCGTATTTCTAACGGGTACTCTTTATATAGCCGAGCCACTTCTTAGATGGCTCAAGGAAGGCTCGGTCCCACCTCCCTTCCCAGCCATGGACCCCATCCTACCTTTAGTGCCGGTCAACTCATTCCAAACCACATTTCGATCTAGTCACCATGTTGACACGTTGGATGATCTTGTCATGG
This sequence comes from Amorphophallus konjac, assembly GCA_022559845.1. Taxonomy (NCBI): domain Eukaryota; kingdom Viridiplantae; phylum Streptophyta; class Magnoliopsida; order Alismatales; family Araceae; genus Amorphophallus; species Amorphophallus konjac. The sequence continues at coordinate 123,731,618 of CM040122.1, read as the reverse complement.
GATTAGATTCACAATGGAAGTTGACGCACCTACTGGCCCGAGGCTTTGACCAACCCGCTAGTCTTAGCTTCACCCATCCGGCCTTAGGGTCCATTACCTCCGAGTGCACCGTGGGTTGTGTCACCACGGAGATTCTATTATTCCTCCCTATGTCGGCAGAATCCGACTTCATTTCCTTTTGCCCAAGGGAGGAATCTTATTTCCTACACATGTCCGTCGTCCCACCGATCATAATGTATGGCGGTGATTATGAATTCCAAACTTGGGACCATGTCATGTTGGAACCCATCTCACGGGGTCATACCTTCTTCGACCCTTTTGACCCCCTCACTAGTGAATCTCCCGAGCCTCCATCTTCACTCCACTTCCTCCGCGGAGTTCACTATCACGCCTTTTTCACTCGGGCCAAACAACCTCTACATTGCCATAGGTCCGAACCATCATTTAGGAGTAATGAAGACTTTGGTTTCCCCAATCCATCTAAACCACCCGCACCTCCCGGACTTCTCACATCCAAGCCCAATGTCCATGATTGGTGCATCGTAGGATGTCTAGGAGTTCCCCATGATGTCACCCTCCGGTTACGTCAAATGCATGCATGGCACACATTCGGGTGTCCTGGCCCACCGTCATCCATGTACGGGTCGGACTAACAATAGGTTTGTCTAGAGTCATGCATGAGTCCATTTCTTATTTGTGTGGTTTACATATGTGTGTTAGTGCATTGTGAGTCTGCATGTGTCTTGTGTAAGCTCATTGTCGATCTCTTATGAGTAAGAGGCGAGTGGACTCGCTCGATGAGTATGTGATCGGTTCTATATCTACACTCGGATCTAGTCACCTACAGGGACTCAGCGGCGATTCCTAGTGAGTCTTCGAGCCGTCACCTCCCCTTTTGAGAGTGCCCCATTCGGAGTGTCCACCTCTAGCCCATAGCAGCTTGTGCATATCGAGTATATATGGAATGAGCAGGTGACGGTCACTTGGAGTGGAGTCTACCCGCGTTACTTGGCACGGTGACGGATCCGCCAGTGTACTCTAGCATCCATACCCCTACTCGACGGGGTCGAGTTCCTCCCACCCGGGGAGAATTGATGGGGACATCGAAGCAAGACCGTCCACATTTTGTTTGCATTTATGTCCTTTCATATTTGTATGTATACCCTTGTGTTATATGGGTACGTAATTGTAGGTCTTAGTGGGTTTATATGTAAAATTCCAGTAGACCCGAGCAAGGGGGCCCTCAGCCCTTTCCCATTGGTCCATGTCACCCATGTGAGGCTGGTCAACCATCCTAGGTGGCCATCTAGAAGGGTTGAATGCCAAATGACACATGGGTAGATAAGTGGTTAAAAATTTCAAAGGTAGGCTACCTACCCATTCAACCCCTTCATCCTAGTCAAGGGGGCGCCCCCTTCCACTTGGATTAGTTTTTTTTTTGTGTGTGTTGATCACATTTAATCTAGGCCATCCCTTCCCCATCCTTAGATCCAATGGTGGAGATTGGATTTGATATGTAGCATATAAAAGCTTGTATTTTCCATTTGGAAATTAATGAATGATAGAAAAATTGTGAAAGCCCAAGGAGCTTCTTGCGCCCCTCCCCTCTCCCCCTGGTGTTCTTCCTTCTCCAACCCTAATTCTAGAGTGGATCTACCTTCTATCTCCTCCCTTCTACCTCCGGTAATCATCGGTGCCGCCGCCGCCGCCGTTCGTGCCGCCATCGAGCCGCCGCAAAGTCATCTTCGGTATTCTGTCCATCCAAGATAGAAGTATCTTCCCCGAATATCTGCTCCCACCTCCCATCTCCTCTGGAGCTGAAATTTTCAGGAGTGGTTCCCCTCTCGAACCCTTATCTTTACAAAAAAGTTCAAGTCAACATTCCTTCATTTGGTATTTTTCAATTTTCGTTCCCCTTCTATTCCTAGATCTGCCAGGTTTCTGTATACAGTGATAGCAACTCTGAGTTCTACATATCCGGGCCACTTTTTGATTTTTTTAGGAGCTTCAAATTTTATTCAATTTTTTTTTCACCTTCCTCTATCACCAAGAATTTTCTTGATTTTTGGTTTGCCCTCTACATATTTTCTAAAATTTGTCCAAGTTTCTAAATCTATTCTGTCTGCCTCATTCCAGATCTGACCACCAGTCAGTCCAAAATCCATAAAAAATCGTAGCCTCCACCAATCCTTCCACCAGAATTATTGCCGTTTTCCTTGTTCAAACCTCTACAACTTTGGGGAAGAGCTAAGAAGCTGAATCGGACATATACCTTGCGGTCAAAGGCAACTCTCAGGAAAGTTCCTTACTCATCGGAGAGTTCGGGTACTGTACAACAGAAGCTTCAAAAATAGTTAAGGCCCAGATCCATGAAGATCCAGCTTCTCTCTCTAGTCCTATCTTGAAGGATTTTGAGAGAGCTTTCTAACGGTGCCTCCTGATTGTTGATCCGACATCGGGATTGGTCGCAGAGAGCGATCTCGCTGGGTCGCGTGTCTAAAAACTACAAGCGCAGGTCCGTGACCAGTTATTCCGGCGGGTGTCGATCGGAGCCGCCCGGCCTCCGACCGGCGTTCCAGCGCGCCGCCACCCCAGGGAGTGCTCCTCCAGGCGTCCCCCACTACAGCGGTGCCACCCAGTCCCACATAGTCCCTCCTGCCAGCACGTGGACCCCACAGTCACGAGTTCGTGTGCCGCTGAAGCTACGCGAGAAGCCGCCCGTCAACCCAAAATCGGTCCTCCCGGACCCACTTGTGTAGCCCTTTACCTCCCTGCGTGGAGTGGACAGAAATATTCACTTCTGTAATTATTGTGTATTAACTGTCCGGGAGTACGAGTTCGGCCTGGTCCGTCTTCCCCACGCCGAGAGCGTAGAGGTATCGTATTCGCTCCTACACTTGGCATTTTGCTTTATTTCATATATGCTTTATATGCCACTGCTAGAGAGCATGTTTTAGGATCTAGCTCGCTATATTTTTCATATCACCGCTGCTGCGAGAGAGAGTGTGACCGTCCCGTGACCCGATCCGGGCACAAGAGAGAGCCGACCACCCTAGCTCTTGCCGGTTTCTCAACCGTGCACGTCCGACGCTTCCCTCGTTAAGGGACAATCACGAGCTTGTTTAGAGTCCGAGGATCGCATATCCATTTGGAGTCGAGTCCGTGGTCCGTCCTGCATCAGAGCGAGTTGAGGAGGAGACGGCCTTGAGTGAGTGTCGCCCCAACCCCTTTTTTTTTCGTTTGGTTTAGCCAAGATGATTGACTGATCCTATTTTGTTGGACTCGTCTGTCTGTCGTAGCTCCGCTGGCGGCTTGTGTGGAGGCGACCTTTTCGCCTCCTCGAGAGGCAGATCCCCCGCATGAAGAGGGAGCTGGAGGGGCGGTTGACATGGAGGAGCTTACGCGCCTGATGAGCGAACCTTTTCCCATCATGGAGGACTTCCCCGACTTTGAGTCATGGACAACCACGGGGGGAGCCCGCGCAGGTAAGCGTTTCGAACCTTGGGCGTATGCCGCAGCTTCGGTTTGCCTCTTGTTATTTGTTGTGACTTTCCGGATTATGCAGGGGGGGCAGAGGCACCAGGGGCCGAGGCCCCTACTGAGACACAGAGTGAAGCGCCTGGCCAGGCCAATGGGTCTACTGTGGCCGGCAGTCGTCAGGGTGAGTGCCCGACTGCCGTTGAGGGGATCTTCTTGTTGCTGTTGAGCTCCTTTTTTTTTTTTGCAAGTCAAAATTATTGACTTGACTCATGTTACCGGTTTGGCGGGTGAGGACGCGGCGGCGACCCTAGAGATGATCCGGGAATTGGCGGATGCCGGCCCGCCGGGGGCCCTGCCATCTATTGGAGATGAGCCGGGACCGTTGACCTTTGTGCCCTCAGCCACCGTTGAGGACCCGTTGGGTAGACCACCACCGTTGCTGACGAGGGTGCCTCTCCCACCTTTGCCGACTGTAGTGTCGGCCTGTACGGTGGGGCAGGTGGAGTCCTCCAGTGTGGGACCGTCAGGTATGTAACTGAGCACTTGATCACTCCAGGGTGGATCATTTGACTTCCCCGCCCATGCTGAGCTTTGACTGGGATGGATTGCAGGTAACTCTCCCCCCCCTGGAGGAAGGAGAGCTTCCTCGGGACATGGGCTGACTATCAGGAGACAAGCCTCCCGTCGTAGCTACTGCTGAGGGTGACGAGGAGCTCGTTGATGTTGAGGGGGTTTCTGAACGAGTCGTTCCAACCGGTTAGCTTCTTCCCTAGCATCTTTAACTAGGGAGCTACCTTTATGCAAGGCTGAACTTGATGATAGCCTAATCTGGCTTCTTAATGTACAGGTGCCCCTGATTTGCCCACGGCCAGGGATTCATCTGAGAGCTCGTCTGGTCCCTCAGAGGGCGGCAGCACCACGATGGAGACTGACGAGAGTTCGAGATCGAGTTCTTCTTCTTCCTCTGAGACCTCTTCTGCTGGGGATGCCGAGATGGAGGCGGCGCTGGAAGGTATATGCGGATTCTCCTTGTCTCCGCATTAGCTTTGATACCGAGTTTATAGTAGAGTACTGACGCTTTTGTGTTGTGTCCGGGACTAGAGACTGAGGAAGAGCATGCGCCGACTCCCGTCGAGGAGGGTCAGGAGGAGCCTTCTGTCACCCCAATGGCCATTGGGGAGGACCGGGTTGCAGGGGAGTCTCTACCCTCTTCGACTCTGGCAGAGGACACTACCGGGGTAGAGGAGAGGTTGCCTTCATCGACCCCGAGCAGGGAAGTCACGGGCGCTGCAGGAGCTACACCAGGTGAGGGTCAGGGTCTTTCTCAAGTTTTTCACCATGTCTTGTCGAAGGGAAGTCCTGAACAGTGTTGACCCATTTCGTGTTCGATGGGGTTGTGCAGGTCCTTCCGTTGTGCTAGCTGGGGTGGGTCACTCCTCTCTCAAGTTGGAGGTTGAGTGGCCTACATCTGTTTCCCCATCGGAGCCACTGCTGGACGCCAGTGTAAGCGTAACCTTACTGTAGCGAGCCTGGGGCTATGTAGGGGGTGACCCTCTGCTTTCCTTAGAGGATCTTCGGCATCGGTTGAGGGAGTGCACGCGACGCTACCACGGCCTTGGCTTCCCTCGCGGGCCCTGGATGTCTGGCTTGGCCGACATCTGAGCGGAGTATCTACGGCTTCGAGAGGCTAAGGAGCAGCAGGCACAACGGCTAGCGGCCATCCGGGAGGTACGGGAGCAGCGCGTTCAGCTTACGGCAGCTGTGACCGAGCAGAGGAGGCTTGCCAACGCGGCCGTGTCTCTTGCTCAGGACCGTGCCAGGCTGCTAAGCGAGGCGACCAGCAGAGCGGAGGCCCTGCAGAAGGCCTTGGAGGAGCAGTGGCAAGCTGTAGAGCTTGCTAGAGCTGAGTGGCGGATTGCCGAAGCCAGAGCCGAGGCCAGCGTTCAGCTTGCCTCGACCTTGGAGGCGGACCTCGCGGCTGCGGAGTCCCACTTGGTGGAGCTGGAGGGGAGCGAGGCTTGGTCGTGATTGTATCACTTCCCTTCTCCCTTTTTGTGATCCGTACAGTGTACTTTTGTTACCCTAAGGGCATGTCTTGGGCTCCCTATTATAGAGTATCAATGATAAATTCTGGATTTTTTGTGTTGTTGTTTGTAAGATAAAAGGCTGGGTGAGGAGAGTAGTGTGACTGGATATTGGGTACTAGGTACTGGATGCTGGTTGTTTGCATGTTGTTAACCAGTCATGTAGCTCTTTTGGACTTGGGAAACTGGGACTGAGCTGGCTGGATGGCCTGAAAGGGCATCACAGCCAGGGGCCGCGAGCGAGATTGGGATTGAGTGGTCCGCCCGTAGAGGGATTGCGACCGAAACTAGAACTGGGAGCTGGCGGCTGGCCCGTAAGGGCGTTATAGTCGGTGACTGGAGATAGAAATTGGTGGCTGGCCTGTAAAGGCGTTATAGCCGGGGTACTAGGACTGGGGGCTGGCGTCTGGCCTATGAAGGCGTTGTAGCTGAAACTGGAGTTGAAGGCTGGTGGCTAGCTTGTGAAGGCGTTGTAGCCGAAACTGGAAGCTGGGGATTGGCGGCTGGCCTGTGAAGGTGCTGTAGCCGAAGCTGGGAGCTGGAGACTGGCGGCTGGCCTGTGAAGGTGTTGTAGCCGAAGCTGAGAGCTAGAGACTGGTGGCTGGCCTGTAAAGGCGTTGTAGCCGAAACTGGAAGCTGGAAGCTGGCGGCTGGCCTGTGAAGACGTTGTAGCCGAAATTGGAGTTGAAGGCTGGCGATGATCGACCCTCGGGGGTGTAGTGGCCACCATTATCGTGGAGTGATGTTGAGCTCGCCATCGGGATGTGTCATGACTGATGGCTTAGTAAGTGAAAAGTGGAGAGGGAGAGAGTGTTTTTTTTCTTCCATTTACCAACTCTACCGCCCTTGCGGATTTTCGCCACAGCTGGCCCCCTTTAGCTTTTTCCGGTGCGCCCTTGCGGGTTTTCACACCGAGGGGTTACCCGATTTTGCCTAAAGCGCCCTTTCGGGTTTTCACCTCAGCTGGGTTGGTGGCAATTTTCGCCCCCAGTCGTCTCATAGAGAGAGTTGACTGAGGCCTCCGGGGTATCTCTATTTTTAACCCCATTATATATATATATATATTGAGACAACCATCCATAGCATGTTACTGTCAGGGGACGTAACCTGAGACTAGAAGGTGAAGATAGCCGAATGTTGTTCGACCATTCATAAGGGTTTTTAGAAATCCTTAAGCCATGGTGGCGAAGGTCCACTTTGCCACGGTAAGGTATGACTGGAGTTGTAACTAGTGGATCTGGGATTGTATGGGGGAAATTGGGATTGTACTAAACTAGAGGGCTCTGGATTTGCTGTATATGTGGGATGTAGGGGCAGAGGATGATAAATATCTGGGGAATATATCGGGATGTAAGTTTACTGAGACGGTGACTGGAAGTTTGACTGTCACAGGGACTGGTTGAACTGTGACGTTGAGGTAAGGGCCAAAGGTTGGCCGAGCTTAGCAGGAATAATGCAAGGTTGACTGGGGATTGAAGGGTTTGCGCCATAGCAATGCAAGCGTATTGGAGACTGGTCCTGGGTGAGACTAACGGCCTACCAAGGAACAGGTGGAAGGCCGTGTTGACTGGTAGGGAGAAGAAGATTTTCTCGTTATCGGCTCTACCGCCCTTTCGGGTTTTCGCTAGAGCCGACCCCCTTTAGCTTTTTCCGATGCCCCCTTGCGGGTTTTCACGTCAAGGGGTTTCCCAATTTTGCCTGAGGTGCCCTTTTGGGTTTTCACCTCAGCCGGGTCACTGGCCTTTTTGTCCCCAGCCACCCTATTGTGGTGAGGTTGATTGGGTCTACTGGGGCATCTCTATTTTTAACCCCATTTTTTTTTATTTTGTGTTGCTTTTTTTTTTACTTACCTGAGAGCCTGGCGACTAGACTGGTGCCGGTGCCGAAGGGCCCGTGCTCCCATGGCGACGAGAACGAGGGCAGGAAATCAGCCCCCGCAGATGCGTGGCGGCGGTTCCGAGGAGCTGAGCTGGCTGGTTGACTGGGAATTGTAGACTGGGAGGACTGGCCAGTTAGATCCTTCACGGGGGAGGATCGGCCTTATTGGTAGTAGCTGGGACGTGCGCCTTAGTATGGATGGTGCGCGGACTCGTGCTCTGGTGCATAATACAGCTTCATGTGTTTGTCGTTGAGAGGCAGGAACGGTCTGTGACCTTTGTGATCAACAACTGTGTAGGCCCAACCCTCATAGACAATCTGGATGATGTAAGGACCTCGCCAATTTGGCTGTAGTTTTCCACTGGAGCGCCCTGCCATGACCTCTTTTTCCTTGATCATGACAAGGTCGCCTTGCTTGAAAGCTCGTTGTTTGACGAGCTTATCGTAGGCTCGGGCCATGCGAGCCTGGTACACTTGCAGGTGTTTGTAGGCTTCGAGTCGCTTGCCTTCTAGATCGACGAGCTCTTCTAACCTTCTCTGGTACTCGTCTTCATCAGGGCCGGCAAGGCCGGTGTAGATGGCCACACGATAGGAGGCTAACTGGACTTCTATGGGGACAACTGCTTCTGTCCCGTAAGCAAGGGAGAACGGCGAGCACCCCATGGAGGTTTTGTAGACCGTCCGATAGGCCCATAATGCTTCGAAGATCTTCTCACCCCAATCGCGCTTCCGATGGCTAACCATCTTAGCCAGGAGCTTACAGAGGGTTTTGTTGAAGGCTTCCGCCAAGCCATTAGCCTGGGGGTTGTAGACCGAAGAGGTTCCCCATTCGATGTGGAATTTGGCCGCTAACTGGTATACGGCCTTATTCTTGAAGGGTGTCCCGTTGTCGGACACTATGCGACTGGGAGTACCAAATTTGTATATGATGTTGTACCGGACGAATCTGGCAACGATTTCACCGGTAACTTCTCGCAAGGGTAGAGCCTCCGCCCAACGAGAGAAGTAGTTAGTGGCGGCCAAGATGTATTTATGGCCCTTGGAAGATGGCGGGAAAGGCCCCGCAATGTCCATGCCCCACTCAGCAAATGGCCAAGTGGGGGCTGTAGGACGCAGTGGGTTAGGAGGTCTTCTGGGTACTGGGCCAAAGGCTTGGTATTGATGGCATGCACGGGCATACTAGATGGCAGTAGAAGCCTTTGAGCTTGATGTTGTGCTTCATTCGATCTCCGGCCTGGTGTGCACTGCACAACCCGGAGTGAACCTCCTGCATGACGGCTCGAGCTTCCGCTAAAGAGACACATCTAAGGAGGATCGACTTATCTTTCTCGTGGACGAGTCGGTACAGGGAGTCGCCAATCAACTCGTAAGAGGTTGCTCGGCAGAGTAGCTGGACCCTTTGAGCTCGGTCAGGGGGGAGCCACCCTTTCTTGAATTTGATGATGGGCGTACGCCAATCATCCTCTTCTGGAGGTGTGCTCTGGTCAAGGTTGTGGACCTCGTAAATGGTGAGACCGATGATGCCTTCGATTGAGCTCTGCATCAGTCTTCTATGCTTGATGACGATGTCGACCTCGCCCTCAGGTGGAAGCTTGATGGCCACGGTCAATTTTGCTAAGGCATTCGCCTAAGCGTTGTTGCTCCTGGGGATGTGGTCTATCTCGAAGAAATAGAACTTCTGGGTTAATCTGGTGACGGCGGTATGGTATGGAACCAGCTCTGGCTTCCGCACGTCATAGATGCCGAGGACCTGCCGGACTATCAGCTGGGAGTCCCCGTAGGCTTTGAGGCATTTAATGCCCATGTGGAGAGCCATCTGGAGCCCAATGAGTAGAGCTTCATATTCGGCTTCATTGTTGGTCAGGGACTTCATGAGGGCGCAGGAGTTGTACAAAACTCTGCCCTGAGGAGTTAGGAAAACAATGTCGGCACCTGCCGTGGTGGCTGGATCCTGGTTGCTCCGGGTGATCCATCGGGAAGCACCGTCGAAGTAGAGCTCCCAGCAAGGTACGCTGGTTGTGAGAGCGCTTGGCTGCCAATAATGCAAGACATCTCCGCTCTGTTCAACTGGTTGTTGTGATTGGGTAGCAAGGGACTCCTCGTCCGAGAGCTCCGAGCTGAAAGGTGAATCATTTGGCACTGGATGGGCTGCCAAGAATTCAGCCATACCCTGTCCTTTGATTACTTTCCTGGGGACATAGGTAATGTCATACTCCATCAGTAGGAGAGCCCACCTTCTCACTCTAGCTGAGAGGACAGGTCGTCGAAGAAGACACTTCAGAGGGTCATGCTTGGATATAAGCTTGACTCGATGGGACAGGAGGTAATGCCGCAACTTCTTAACTGTGAACACTAATGCCAAGCAAACCTTTTCCATATGGGAGTAGCGATACTCGGCACCGATTAGCTTCCGGCTAAGGTAATAGAGGGGTTGCTCTTTACCTTCTTCATTGATCTGCGCCAACAGAGCTCCTAGAAAAGCGTCCATGGCAGCAATGTAAAGGATGAGGGGTTTACCCTTGACTGGTGCTCCCAGGACTGGGGGAGTAAGGAGATACTCCTTGATTTGCTTGAAAGCCGCTTGGCATTCCGAGTCCCATGTGAATGGGGCATCTTTCTTCATTAGCTTGCTGAAAGGCGCGCATCGACCGGAGAGGTTAGAAATAAACCTCTGAATATAGGTCAGCCTCCCTTGGAAGGACTTGAGCTCAGTGATGTTGCTGGGTGGTGGAAGCTCCCGGATCACTTTGATCTTGCTGGGATCCACCTCGATTCCTCGATACCTGACGACGAAGCCAAGAAATTTACCGCTGGATACGCCGAAGGCGGATTTCATAGGGTTCATCTTGAGCCCATATTGTCGGAGACGCTCGAAGACTTGGCGAAGGTCACGCAGATGGTCTTCACACCTTTTGGTCTTGACGGCGAGGTCGTTGACATAGCATTCGCTGGTGTTGTGTAGCATCTCGTCGAATATTTTAGTCATGGCCCTTTGGTAAGTAGCACCAGCATTCTTCAAACCGAAGGGCATGCGTTTGTAGTTGAAAATCCCCTTGGGGGATCTGAAGGCTGTATGGTTCTTGTCTTTAAGAGACATCCGGATTTGATTATAACCAGATGACCCATCCATGAAAGATAAGGCTTCATGACTGGTGCTCATATCAACCATCGTTTCTGTGATTGGGACTGGGAAATCATCCTTTGGACAAGCTTTGTTGAGGTCCCGAAAGTCAACGCAGATGCGGACTTGACCATTCTTCTTCTTGACTGGAACTATATTGGCGAGCCGGATCGGGTAGATGCACGGCTCGATAAAGTCGACCTCCGCCATTTTGTGGACTTCGGCAGAAACCTGGAGCTCCAGCTCATGGCGCATGCGCTGCTGTGGTTGCTTGATCGGAGCAATTGAGGGAGAAGTGGCTAGGTGGTGCTCCGCTACGGAGGGGTCTAGCCCTGGCATCTCCTTGTAGGTCCAGGTGAAGCAGTCTTTGAACTCGAGCAGGAGTTGCTTGTAGTCCTACCTCTCTGCCTCGGTGAGGAGAGCACTGACGAATGTAGGCTGAGACGCTTCATCGTCGCCCAGATTGATCTCTGCAAGATCATCGACGGTCGCCTGGCCGCCGTCCTCTAGCTCGGGAGGAGCGGGTTGGAGGTCGGTGAAATCCTCACCATCGGTGTCGGATTCATGTATTTCTTGGTTCTCGAAGCCAGCAGTCGATGCTGAGGGGACTGGAGAGTGGTTGTCACTGGGATCCGCTAGGGATCGATCTGGGCTGCCGGATTTTGGCCAGCAGTCATCAACTGGAGCTGCTGAGGTCTCCCCGGGGTTGCCCGACGAAGCGGACAATCTTTCTCAGCTAGGACCAGCAAGATCCCCCCCCTCAGGAGGGTTTATTGAACTAGGTCCCTCGACTGGCTGAGAGACTAGAGAAGCTTCTCCCGCCCCTTTGTCTTAGTAGGGAGGCGAAGAAGGTTCCCCGATGGTTGGAGCCGAGGTTCTGGCTTTGGCGGAGATCGGGATCAGAATTTCCTCTCCCTCATCCCCAGAGCTGTCGAATTTAGCTTCGACTCTTGTTCTGTCATCGGCTGGTAGTGCCAAGCCTACGACGTTAACTGCGTAGTGGACGCGGAAGTTCAGGTCCTGGTCGTAACCAAGCCCCCTGGTATCCTTATGGAAGGACAGGGGTTGCCCCCGGCCCTGGGAAGGGTCCCATAGTCGACAGAAAAATCTTTGTTGGGCATGAGTCTGCCACAGGGGAATGTGTTGCTTCAAACACATTTCTTGAATATGTGGCGACCGGTCGCCCCACACCTGAACTGCTTCAAGAGTATCATCGGCTTGTCTAGACCAGCCGAAGTCATCATCTGGCGGGGCATGAGGGACCATGTCTCCTTTGTAGAAGACAATGGGTTTGTCCCTGTTAGCCTTCTTCTTGTTCCGGCGTTGTCGCTTGAAGGTGACAATGAATGTTGTCAGCGACTCGACGCTGTGCTCCTCGGATCACACGGGAGCTGGAAGCAGTCTGGTGGTAAGCACATACTCTTGCCAATAGCCCGGCTAATGAGATTAGCCTCGAAGTTGATCTGGCGCCTCTCAGGGTGATCTGAGGTTGACTTGGAGTCGAGGCGCCGCCGATGAAGCTTGGCCTTTTCCTCGTCAACAGAGAAGAGATCATCATCATCTTCCTCGGAGAGCCAGCCGTTGCTTTTCCTCTTGATCATGGGGTATGGACTAATCCCCTTGAAGTAGAGCGTAGCGTCGACTAGGTTGCATTATGCCAGTGTAAACGGCGACAGGTCTGCAAAGACCTTGTGTTGCTCCCCATCTTTGGCATACTTGATGCATTGGTGGAGAGTTGACGGGATGACCCAATTTTCGTTGAGCCAGGGTCTGCCCAGCAACATCTTATAAGACGTGTTGGAGTCGATGATGTAGAATGTCACCTTTGAGGCGAAATCATCGAGCACTAGGTCGACGTCTACCCGGCCGAGGACGTCCTCGGTGTTCTGGTTGAAACCGGATATCTTGACCGCCTGGACCTTCTAGAGCTATGGGGTCAGATATAAAGACTTGAATGTCTTGAGCGGCATGATGTTAATAGCGGCACCAGCTTCCACCAGGATCCGGTTCACATCGTGTCCGTTGATCTTCCCCTTCATGTAAAGAGGACGATTATGGCATGGAGGGGACAGTAGCATGTCTTTCTCCATAAAGGTGATGGTGGCTGCGAAGGCTCCATAGGCAGCATCCTTCATTTCCGCGGCATGCGCTTCATAAACTTCTGGCCCTTGGAGTATTTTGATAAGGGTCTCCCTCAGATCCTTACTCCAAGCGATGGCTTCCCAAATCGAGATGCTGGCAGGGAAGCGCTTCATCTGGTGGAGGACCTTCCGGTCAGCTCGGGCTCGAGCATCCTCCAGAGAGGGTAGTATGTCAGGTTGAACCTTCTGTGAGCTGCTGTGCTGTTCCCCATTGGAAAGTTGCACTGCCTTGCCCTTACCACCGGGATCAGATTGACCTTGATCGCCAGCGGGCTCTTGGAACAGGGACGCCAATGATGTCTCTTCTGGGGATGATTGGCGGGCTGGCTCATCCTTGTCGGACGGTCCCGCTTGCTCTGCCGCAGAAGTCGGTACTGATGCGGGGGCTGGAAGGCTGGCAGTAGCCTTGCCGATGCCGGAAGGATCGAAGATATCGGGTCTGATCCGAATTTCTACTTCCGGGATGGGAGCCGGTTCCTCTCCAAAAAAGAGGATAATTCGCTCCGGGTCGAATGTGGACGGGGAGAGGGGTAGCTCGGGGATTCTCCCATGACCTCTGCCACGTCCCCGACCACGACCTCGGCCACGACCGATGTGTTCTGGAGCTGGCTGTAGCCCAAGAGGGGCAACAATTCTTTGTCTTGTCCGAGAGGCTATTGGCTCGCCCCGCCGAGAAGCGTTGATATTGTCGGGAGGTGGGATGGCCACCATGTTGCAGGTGCAGCGCTGGAGCATTTCTTCCAGCTGCTCTGGGGTGATCTCCTTGTCTTTATAGCACAAGGAGAGCTCGTCAGGGATCATGGGTCTTTCGCCGTTCTTGAGCTTTTGGATCATTTCTTCGACCCAATCTCTGAGGCGGGCCCGTTTCTACATTTCTTCCCACGGGATGTAGCTGTCGAGTGGGAGAGGCCCGGTAGGACGAGGGGGAACGTATTCCTCCAAGTCATCGATGAGCCGCTGGAGCCTTTGGAGAGGCGTTGGCTCGGCCAGGAATTGCAGGGCGACTTCTTGTTCAGCCTATTTCTTGAGCCGCCTTATGAGGTTCTTCCTCCTATTTTTCTCTTGTCTCTTGGCGATAGCAATCTCCAAGGGAGTAGGAGGGAGAGGTGCTGGAGCCGGAGTTGACAAATCATGATGAGGATATCTCCGAGCTGATGTCTTTACAGGGCGAGGTCGATGACTCTTCCTCACCCGGATCTCGATCCAGGCGCCTTCCGCTTGTTCTATCTGGAAGGTGGCGTTGATCGCCTGCTCGATCACCTCGAGCGACAATTCCTGGTATGCCGGAATGCTGGGACTGGCGTCCAAAGACGTGTTCACAGTTTGGTGCCTTACCCGCGGTGGCGGCGGGAGCCTACGAGGAGTCGGTAGGCTGGTGCTGGCGTCCGAAGATGTGTGCGCGGTTTGATGCCTTAACCGCGGTGCCGATGAAGATGTATTCCGCTGAGCCGGTACATTGGAACCGGTGTTGGGGGACATATGCGCGGTTTGATGCCTTACCCGCGGTGGCGGCGGATTCTGTTGAGAAGCAGACAGAGAGGGGCACTGGTCATCCCTCTCCTTAGCCTTGCCTTTGCAACCGTGTTGAGAGCTACGCCTAGCGATGACTAACGGCGTTGCAGGATGTTGTCATTCTGCACAGTTATCCCGACTCTACTAAGTGAAGGAGCCTTGTGGTGGTGGGCCCGCCACTTGAAGCGAAGCCGCTGAAGACTCCGAAGATGTCTTCTTTGTACTCCAAATTGTGTAAACAGGTAGGCGGGATAGACCCGACGGCCCCTTCGCTGAGGAGGTACACCGAGCCTGAGGCGGGGAGTCACCCTATTTTTGCTTTCCCTTCCTATCCGCGGCTGCCGGTGGCGGAGGTAGGACGGGAGGAGGACGAGAAAGAGCTGAGGAGCCCGTCATCATCTCACCCACTAGAACATCCTCTCGGCCAAGAAGTACCCGGAGGAGCCTGGCAGTGTCTTCTTCAGGAAAAGGGAGAGACTTTAGCTCCAGCCAGGACCGCCATTGCACAGTCGAGGTGGCTGAGATTGGATGGCATGGTGCTGATGTCTGGGAGCCCTTAAGGGCCGGAGGAGCAGGAGAATGGATGACGTTGACCAAAAAGGTAGCCGGCTCTGCCTCTTGGCTGGCATCCTGCTCCCTATGCCTTCGCTGTCGCTCGAGCGCCTCTTGATTGTCCGTCCGGAACTCGAGCCATTCTGAAGGATGCTGGTAAGGCAGCCCGTGCCCATTTTCTTGGGGAGAGTCTAGCCGCTCTAGCGCATCCGTGGTAATGCTCCGAGTCTCTTCGACAGCTTTCCGAAGCTTGACGAGTGACATGGAGTTTCCTTCCGCATCGATCTACTCCCATTGGATCTGTTCCTGGATGAGGTATTGGACTTCCTCACTGGACTCGATCGGGTGGCAGATTCTGGCGTGGAAGGGGCAATACTGGGGATGACTACGATCCCAATGGGTGTAGCCAGGAGGCGAGTCGCGGGGCATGATTTGCCCCCTCTCGATGATGATATCGAAGAGTCACCGGGTTCTCTCCCTGGGGAAGGAGAGAGGTCTCCGATCGTGCCAGGGCCTCCACCCCGGGTACCAGATCGAACATTCCCTTCGATTGGTGTCGGGCTCCTTTTACTCGTCATCAGAGAGAGAGAGAATGCGGCCATAATGTGGATGGCATTAGCAGAGGGGTGAGCCACGCGTGCGGCCTTAGCCGGCCTGGCCCACGTATGTTGTTGTGGAGAATCGACGAGACCGCTCTTCATCTTGACGAGGCCATCTCGGATCAGCTTCTGCGCCTGAGTCTTGAAGACATAGCAATCTTCAATTGAGTGACCCAGCATGCGATGGTACAAGCAGTAATGGGGATCGTCGGTCTTCAGGGCCTCATCCAGCTTGTGGATTTTTGGCAGTTCGACGATCTTCTGGGCCATGCAGAGGTCGAAGAGCATCTTCGTATGTTCCTTCTTGAAGGAGAAGGGTGTTTTCATACGCTCTGAGAAGGAAGGAGCAGCCAGCTTATCTGCTGGCTTTTTGTCAGAGCCACTAGATTTGGCCCCTTTACTGGCTTTGGCGGCAGGGGTGAACTCTATGATATTCACCTCCTTACTAGGCTGGTGTTCTTGCGCTTGCTTACCCTTGGCTGCGGTGTAGCTCGGGTTATCGGCGAAGAAGATCTCTATTTCGGCGACCGCCGAGTTGAGTTGGTCGAAGCCTTTGATTTTGGTGCCGAGAAGCTTTTCACTGACCTCAGCCGTCAAACCTCGACGACATATGATGATAGCATCCTCTTGAACGGGTAGATTGACACACCTCAGGCTGAGGTCTCGCCATTTCTTGATGAAGTCGAGGGCACCGTTGCCCTTTTTCTGCTGAAGAGAACAGAGTTCGGCTAGGGAGACCCTTTACTCGGCCGTTTGAAAGCGGTCGAGGAATTTCTTCTGGAGATCCGCCTAGTCAATGACTGAGTTGGGATTTAGGCGGGAATACCATTGGAAGGCCGTTCCCGTGAGCGAAGTGACAAAGTAGCAGAGGAGATATGATTCATCCAACGCTAACTCGCCCATGGCCGTAACATAGTAGGCCAAGTGTTCATGTGGCGACCCCTGCCCGTCGAACTTTTGTAGCTTCAGGGGCTTGGAGTATTCTGGGGTAAGCTTTTTTAGCTGGTGGTGAAGCAGGTAGGGTACACTGTAGAGATCTACCGTGACCGTCCCTTCACCATATGGGAGAGCTTTGTCTCGATGATGCGCTCGATCATCTGGCGTTGTGCCAAGAGATCCCCCGTCACTGGCGTGTTGGAGGCTCGTGGTTGAGTCTCAACCGGGGGCGTGCGAAACCCAGTTGCCAATGGGGTTCGGGCAATCGCCGCTGAGGTGTTGGCAGCATCGCGGGCTGCCTGGGGTGCCGGTGCCTCGGCCTGAGGCCTGTCAGGTCGCTGCGGATGAAGGTCTCGCTCCTGGAGAAGGTCCTGCAAGAGGGCCTTCAGGTGCTGGTTCTCCTTCATAAGAGTGTCGAGGGTCACTTCTTGAGCCTCATTTGCAGGAGGGTCGTTGTTGACCGGCTCTACGTTGATAGGAGGGTCGCGGTCTTCCACCGGGACTTCTTCCACACGTTTCGATGCCTGTGGTTTGGCAGAAGTGCTGATATGACCTGTTGGAGGAGGCGGCGGAGCCGGGTGGCGTGGCCTCCTAAAGTGGGACAGAGGCTGGTTCAAGTCGTCAGACTGGGTGTCTGGCTGGTGTCCGGTGGTGTAGCACGCGAACACTCAAACCGCATCATTGATGAACCGGGCTGTCTACTTCCTTCGCTGGTGTTGCTCGGGGTGAACAGGCATCCCTAGTCTATCAAAGACCGACATGCGTTGCGGAGGGGGCTCACTCCCGATGTTAACCGGAGGAGAGTCCCGGACAGGTTGTTGGAGGGCCCGAGGATGGGCTCACCTTTTCCTCATCTTGCTTGCGCGGGGGCATTGGATGACTGGGCATCGTCAGACGATGCTACTGTATGGCCAGCCGCATCCCGTCTGATGCCGCGTCTGAGTGCTCGCAGGGGGTTGGTGATCCGCTCCCTCTTAACAGCCTGAGCTTCTTCTGTGGTGACCCAGATTCTTCTTAGGTCAGGTTGCTGGTCTCCCTTGTCACCATTTTTTCGACCAATTGTCTTGGGAGGCCGCGTGTCTAGCTGCGGTGGGTGCCCCCGGGCTGTCGCCGAGGGACCCGCTCCTTTAAGCTTCGCCCCGTCCTCTCGTGTTTGACGCAGGAGGTCAAAATGATTGGAAGTGGGGATGGTGGAACAGTCTGTTCCTGGGGTATAATTGGTTCGCCCTCATCGAGACGGATCCGCAAGTCACTGACAAGGACCGTCTTACTAGAGTTGCTGGTCATGGCAGCGAGGCGCCTGCCTCTGCGGCCATGGCGACGCTTCTTCTAAGGAGCCGAGGAAGACTCCGCCCCAAGATGGTAGACCGAGTGATGCGGGACGGATGACGACCGGGCTAAGACCTACGACGGACTCGAAGTGCGGCCAGCACTAGCATACTAAGGCAAGCCGGGTGGCTGACCACCATGGTATTCTCCGAGTGGAGACGTCTCTCAACAGTAACTTTCTTGAGCCCGACGATCGTCCCTTGCGAGGGAAACATGGGGATCGCGGTGATTAAGAAACCACCGTCGCCTAGGGTGCTAATCCGCGCTCGGTGCTCAATTGGAGCTATGGAACGGGTGCTCACAACTCACAAACGCGGTGAATTTGAAACTAGCTATCGGCCCTATTCTCACAAACGCAACAATATAGAAAGCATACTAAACAGTAAATGTAAGGATCGAAATGAGCACGTACCTCCACGACTAGTCGTGGGGAAAGAATTCCCGGCCGATTTACGAACAACCCCAATATACAAATGAATTGCCTTTACAACTTTCAGAACTGAATGCCCACTCCACGCAGGGAGGTATCGGGCTACAATGACTGATTTTGGGGTTGCTGGAACTCGGGTTGACGGGCCACACTCGCAGGAGGCGAGGAACGCGTGCCAGAGCCGCTCGGGTACGCCGATGGAAAGCCGACCCGGTTCTGCCCGCGCTGGTCACCCTGCGCAGCGAGCTTGCGGAGGTTGGTACGGCTGGATCCGATGCCCGATCGGAGCGCCGTTTATTGGAGAATGTCGGCGACTGGATTTAGTATCTTCACTCCGAAGATCGCGAACAGATGCCTTTAGATCTAGGCGCAGTGATGAATCTTCTGAGATTCTGGTTTTGTGCTCACAGAACTGCACAGAAACACGGTAAAATATTGGGAAAATGGTTGCCGATGTCGGATCGGGGCGTTCCTTATGGGAGGTGGTAGGCGACGTCTAGAGGAAGAAATACTCTGAAGATCCTTCACACGGATCTTGGCCGGATGAAGCGGGGCAGGCTCTGAAAGTTGATTCTAGTTCTCAGCTGGGCCTGCTCAGACCAGCCCGCGCGATCCCACGAGAACTGTCGTCACGATCAGCACCGGTCACGGATCGAGGCGAAACTAGTGGCAACACAAAGAGGACTTGAAATTCTATGATTTATCTTCAGAAACTAACTTCAGATGGCGTTGGGGTTGGGTTGGATAATTCAATACATAGTCATCTTCAGATCTGGGCAGCAATCTGGGGCAGATCTGCGCTTCTCCACGAGAAAAATCGCCATCGTTGCTCATGAACTCCGATCGATGCGAAACCAAAGCTGAAAGTTTGCTAACTTGCAGAGGTATCACGAGTAAATTTTGTGGAAGAAAAAGATGAGAAGAGAAGAGGGATATGAGGTCGAGTCACACGACCTAGAACTATCCCGTCACAGGACTGCAACCAGGGAATCACTCCCAAGAGAATCACTCTCTAATGCACTTATCTCTTAACAAAACTTCATTCTATTGTGCACAAGCACTATACATGCCTTTAAATAGACCATGGCAAGGGGTAGGGGGAGGGGAATTCGTTGGTTACAAGAAGGGAGAGGGGGTGTGTGCATGGATCATGACAAGGTGAAAGGGAAGGGGGACAAGGGGACATGGTTGCTCACCTACCTTCACCAACCTTTGAAATTCAAAGGGGAGGGGTAGGTGGCAGCCATATTTGGCATTGACCAGCAGCCATTTGAGTGCCCCATGTGGTAAATGGGATGGGAAGAATAAAAATCAACAATGGCTAGCCTAATACAACAAAAAAAAGAGGGCGCCCCCTTCATTGGGCCTTGAATGGGCCACTTTGGTCCATGGCTTAACCAAGCCCATTCCAACCTAGATGGCTTAAGGCCATTCCACCCTTGAAGGCCCATGAATGAAGAGAGCCCACTCTAGATTATCCAATCTAGATAGCCCATGTGGAAGGAAGCCCATATGGCTTATGGATCCATTACAAATGGACCAAGGCCATTTCTACTTATGGAATGCTTAAGGGGCTTTAACAATTTGGCCCTTTAGGAGCCTTACAACCAGCCCATTAGCAAATTACATATACAATACCCTTTACAAGCCTAATTCAAAGCCAAAAAAGGTCCAAAGTCAAGCCAAATTATCCCCATTTTGAAGATAAGCCGATGTAGTCCACTTGGCGCTCCGCGTATGGCACTGTCGGTTCGCCGACGTGTCACGTGATCGCCCTGGTGTCCGCACCAATTCTCCCCGGGTGGGAGGAACTCGACCCCGTTGAGTAAGGGTCCCGAAGCTTGTGCTCTCCGCATGTGATCAAGGTGTTGGTCATCGTGGGGCATCCTCGCCAATGCACTAGGACGTGTGGGTATGTGCCGTTCCTTGTGGTGATCACCTGCTCATCCAGTATACAATCTATATGCATGCGTTGAGGCTGGAAGAGGTGGACTCTCGGGTGAGGGTCACTCCAAATAGAAAGATAAAGCTCGAAACTCACTAGGGATCACCGCGGGTTCCAATAGGCTACCAGAGGAAACATGGAAAGTCGAATTGACACCATTATCGTTCGGTAGTTCAATATCGTACGCTTTCGGACCCACTTATTTCTTAACCCGGAAAGGGTGGGGATCGTGGACTTAGAGTGACTTTCGGTCTCCGGGCGAAAACCTGTCAGGTATGACCCTGATCTAGATGTACTCTCCCTTTGAATCCACGGATATGTAGCATGCATTGGCTACCTCCTTATGCGTGCTTGGCTGGCCTTTGATTGGGACACGACTTAATACATACCAAAACAAACTCGAAAGACAAACAAACACACACACATGACCTTAGACAAACCTATGGTTAGTCCAACCTACGCATGGATGATGGCGGACCAGGACACCCGAATGTGTGCCATGCATACACTAGAGGCAACCAAAGGTAGGTATGATGATGTACTCCTAGACACCCAAAAAGACACCATGCATGCAAGGACTTCCCATCAGATGTGGGTGTGGGTGGGCTAAGAGGTTCATCACCACGACATGTAGGTAAGGCATGTCATGCGTCCCAATAATCGGACCTATTTCTATGTGGAGTTTGATTGGCCCGAGTGGGAAGAGAGTGGTAGGGGACTTTCTTGACAAAGTAGAGGGGAAGTGGTGGGTCACGAGGCCCACTAGAGAAGGGGTCGAATGGGTCAAAGAATGTGTGACCCTCCATTACATAGTCCCATGTTTGAAATTCATGAAGGTGATGGTCACCTCCATCCATCGTGGTAGATGGGACAGTGTATAGAAGGTAGGGCTCCTCCCTCGGGATAAAAGGAGTGAAGTCGGGCTCGACCGGTAACGGGAGGAGTAGAAGAACCTCCGTGGTAACATGACCCACGGTGTACACGGAGGTAATGGACCCTAAGGTGAAATGGGTGAAGCTACGACTGGTGGGTCAGTCGAAGCCTGGGGCCAACAAGTGCGTAAATAGCAACTGCCGGTCTAACCCTTTAAGAAGGTCGTCCAATGAATCCACATAGTGACTAGACCGGAAGGTGGTGTGAAATGAGTTGCTCGGCACCAGAGGTAGGATATGGTCCATAGATGGGAAGGGAAGTGGGACCAAGCTATCCTTGAGCCAACTAAGTAGTGGCTCGGCTATGTAATGTGTACCCGTTAGAAATACGGGTGGCTCGGGCTTGGGTGGCTCCCAATGAGATGGTTCCGAATAGAGTTCGGAAGTAGAGGGTGGTAGCATGGGAGCTCTCGTGGGTGGGGAATGAGGATCCACCATGATGGGGAGAGGGCTTGGGGACTCCGTTGATGGGGCCGGGTTAAGACTATCGGCGATGACCTCCTTAGGCTCGGGTAGGAGTACATCACTAGGAGTACGTGTCCTATCCACCCCATCCAACCGGTCCAAAATCATTTGCATAAGTTTGGCAATGGAGTGGGTTGGAATAGGGATATCATGATGGACTCGCCCGTAGTCAACCGTCCTAGGATTGGGTCTTGGCTCATCTACGTGTGGGACTCTTTGCCTCCGACTAGAACCCACTTGGTTGGAAGTGATTGGGTGGGGCCGGTTGGAGGTGACCGGTTGGGGCACGTAAACCTTCCTAACCTCTCTCTTCATGTCCCACCATGACGCGATGGGCCATTGCCCCCTAACCTCTCTCATTCTTTCGATGTAATCCCACTTTTCGGCAGCCTCATAAAGAAGCCGCTCTTTGGCGAAAGAGAATTGTATTGCCTCGGACATAGTATAACAATCAAAGTAGGTGTTCATGGTGGCCTCCCACTTGAGGTAGATGCCCGGGTCATTGGAGCCAAAAAAATCTGAGGCTTCAGGCCTACAGAAGCGGAGAGGATGGTTGCCAAGCCCATGGGTGGGCCAACGGTCATATCGCCTGGGCGACCGGGAATCCATGGGAAGTTGGAGAACTACATGTTAGACATGCCGACACTTGGACAAGACACTAGACACGACCCCAAAATACTAATGCAAAGTTGGCATGAGACTCAACTACACACTTAGACATGACGATGTTGGAATGCACTAACTAGGAACTTAGACTTAACCCACTATTCGGTACGTGGCGGAGCTAATCGATCCGAAGACCACTCGCGCAAGTGTGTGGCCTTCCCGATAGGCATAACCTAACGATCGTGTCACACCTTTTGATATACCGAGTAGAGGAATGTAAATGCAACCTTGAACTTGAATGACCCTAGACTTGAACGACGCTCTGATACCAATTTGATGCGGGACGGATGACGACCGGGCTAAGACCTACGACGGACTCGAAGTGCGGCCAGCACTAGCATACTAAGGCAAGCCGGGCGGCTGACCACCGTGGTATTCTCCGGGTGGAGACATCTCTCAACAGCAACTTTCTTGAGCCCGACGATTGTCCCTTGCGAGGGAAACGTGGGGATCGCGGCGATTAAGAAACCACCGTCGCCTAGGGTGCTAATCCGCGCTCGGTGCTCAATTGGAGCTATGGAACGGGTGCTCACAACTCACAAACGTGGTGAATTTGAAACTAGCTATCGGCCCTATTCTCACAAACGCAGCAATATAGAAAGCATACTAAACATCAAATGTAAGGATCGGAACGAGCACGTACCTCCACGACTAGTCATGGGGGAAGAATTCCCGGTCGATTTCCGAACAACCCCAATATACAAATGAATTGCCTTTACAACTTTCAGAACTGAATGCCCACTCCATGCAGGGAGGTATCGGGCTACAATGACTGATTTTGGGGTTGATGGAACCCGGGTTGACGGGCCACACTCGCAGGAGGCGAGGAACGCGTGCCAGAGCCGCTCGGGTACGCCGACGGAAAGCCGACCCAGTTCTGCCCGCGCTGGTCACCCTGCGCAGCGAGCTTGCGGAGGCAGGTACGGCTGGATCCGATGCCCGATCGGAGCGCTGTTTGTTGAAGAATGTCGGTGACTGGATGTAGTATCTTCACTCTGAAGAACGTGAACAGATGCCTTTAGATCTGGGCGCAGTGATGAATCTTCTGAGGTTCTAGTTTTGTGCTCACAGAACTGCACAGAAACACGGTAAAATGTTGGGAAAATGGTTGCCGATGTCGGATCGGGGCGTTCCTTGTGGGAGGTGGTAGGCGACGTCCATAGGAAGAAATACTCTGAAGATCCTTCACACGGATCTTGGCCGGATGAAGCGGGGCAGGCTTTGAAAGTTGATTCTAGTTCTCAGCCGGGCCTGCTCAGACCAGCCCGCGCGATCCCACGAGAAAAATCGCCATCGTTGCTCACGAACTCCGATCGATGCGAAACCAAAGCTGAAAGTTTGCTAACTTGCAGAGGTATCACGGATAAATTTTTTGGAAGAAGAAGAAGAGAAGAGAAGAGGGATATGAGGTCGAGTCACACGACCTAGAACTGTCCCGTCACAGGACTGCAACCAGGGAATCACTCCCAAGAGAATCACTCTCTAATGCACTTATCTCTTAACAAAACTTCATTCTAATGTGCACAAGCACTATACATGCCTTTAAATAGACCATGGCAAGGGGTAGGGGGAGGGGAATTCGTTGGTTACAAGAAGGGAGAGGGGGGGGTGCGCATGGATCATGACAAGGTGAAAGGGAAGGGGGACAAGGGGACATGGTTGCTCACCTACCTTCACCAACCTTTGAAATTCAAAGGGGAGGGGTAGGTGGCAGCCATATTTGGCATTGACCAGCAGCCATTTGAATGCCCCATGTGGTAAATGGGATGGGAAGAATAAAAATTAACAATGGCTAGCCTAATACAACAAAAAAAAGAGGGCGCCCCCTTCATTGGGCCTTGAATGGGCCACTTTGGTCCATGGCTTAACCAAGCCCATTCCAACCTAGATGGCTTAAGGCCATTCCACCCTTGAAGGCCCATGAATGAAGAGAGCCCACTCTATATTATCCAATCTAGATAGCCCATGTGGAAGGAAGCCCATATGGCTTATGGATCCATTACAAATGGACCAAGGCCATTTCTACTTATGGAATGCTTAAGGGGCTTTAACAATTTGGCCCTTTAGGAGCTTTACAACCAGCCCATTAGCAAATTACATATACAATACCCTTTACAAGCCCAATTCAAAGCCAAAAAGGTCCAAATTCAAGCCAAATTATCTCCATTTTGAAGATAAGCCAATGTAGTCCACTTGGCGCTCCGCGTATGGCACCGTCGGTTTACCGACGTGTCACGTGATCGCCCTGGTGTCCGCACCACCGACAAGACATGACCCGGAACAATTGGCAACCTGAAGCTGTCGGTCCGAAGTGCTGGGATCGGCTCCCGGGGTAAGTAACCCGCACCGGGAGTCGATAGTTGGGTGACTCGGGTGTAAGCCTTCGCCTGCGCCGATAGGAGTGTCGCCGATGCTCTAAATGACACTCTCGCACCGGGAGGCGATGCCGTCGGAAGTGCTGAGATGTCGACGTTCATGGGTCGAAGACCCGTGGTTGGTGCTAGCATAGTTTGGGCTCGGGTCGAAGGACCCAAGGAAGGTGCTGAGGAGCACTGCCCCCTGGGTAGGAGACCCATAGGGAGAGCCAGTTCAACTGGAGCTCAGGACTGGGGTTCCGAGTGCACTACCGGGGAGCCGCGAACTCAAGGATGGGAGCCCGTGTTGAGTGGCGGCCTTGCCGGGATTCAAGGTTGGAAACCCGTTGCAGATGTTGGGGAGCCGTAAACTCGGGGCAGGGAGCCTGTGTTGGGTGTCGGCTTGGCTGCGGCTCGGGGTTGAGGACCCGAGGAGGGTGCTGGGAAGCCGTGGACCCGGGGCAGGGAGCCCGTGTTGGGTGCTGGCTTGGCTGTGGCTCGGGGTTGAGGACCCGAGGAAGATGCTGGGAAGCCATGGACCTGGGGCTGGGAGCCCGTGTTGGGTGCCGGCTTGGCTGCGACTCGGGGTTGAGGACCCGAGGAGGATGCTGGGAAGCCGTGGACCGGAGCAGGGAGCCCGTGTTGGGTGCCGGCTTGGCTGCGGCTCGGGGTTGAGGGCCCGAGGTAGGTGCTGTGATAGTGACCGAAGTCTGGGGCGCGGGGCCAATGTTGGAGATCGGACGGGGCTGGCCTCGGGAGCGGATGTTCACCCGGGCCAGCATTGATCTGGGGGCCCTGTAGAGGCCTGCAGTGACAGTTCGGCGCCCGGCACTCAGGCGGGACCCTGGTGCTGGAGGCGCACATGGCGCGTTGGCCACTGGAGGAATTGGAGTTGGCTGAGAAGCAGCCACAGGGATCACACCTAGGAAGTAGGGCGATCTGATAACCGGGGCAAAGCTGCCGAAAGCGATCGACGTCGCCAAGTAGCCCACCGGGGCATGAGTGGCAATGACGTTGGGGCCGTAGGTAACGGCAGCCATGGTTGCCGGAGTGCTGAGAGCTGCGGAGGCAACGGTCGCTGATAGTCACCGAGAGCGGTCCGACGTTCCGAATGCGAATCGGAAGCTGCTAGAGAAAGCGCGCACGAGTACCCTCCTCTGCCTATCCTGCAAGGACAGGAAAATGGCACCGGGCTTCAGGGCTGGAATAAACTTTTCTTCAGCAAAAAGAAGGAAGGCGGGAGACGTCCCACTGGGCGTGCCATCCTCTCTGTTGCGTGGGTTTTTATGCCGATTAACAGGGGTGAAGGAAGGGATACAACGGGGATGGAAAATACGGGAGTTTGATATATCTCGGGTATCCTCCTTACGGGTGCATGCCTCTTACGGCGGTATCAGGCACTCTCCTTTTTACGGAAAGTCGGAAAGGGTCGAATGGCACGGAATTATCGGGATAAGGGTTAACCTGACAAGATGCGGGCGTGCCAGTCGATCTCTCGACAATCACTCATGGAACCAAGTTTTGACCGGGGAAGCTCCACCAGGGTGCGGCACGTGGGCTCGGACGATCGGGCGACACATGGAGAGAAGGGGTTCCATGGGTGCGAGTGCGTAGGCGATTGCGGGAATCGTGTACATGACATCTTTCCCCACCGGCCTCAAGCAACCGGTGTTTATTTACATCGGATTGAATCCGAATATCTTCGTTCCATGCTGAAGAGAAGTCTGTATGTATGTTTGAAGCCATGGGTGGAGGGCCGGGGGCATTCAGCAGCTAGGGGTGCGTGTTGGATCGAGGGGTGTTTACTGGGGGTTGGAGTGTTAGGCATGGATGTCGAGGAATGTGGATAGAAGGTTGAAGGCCGGGACGTGGGTGCGAGAGAGCTCGTCCAATCGGCAATGTTGTGCTGAGACGTATATTTCTTTACATGAGAGGCATGAAGACCAAAGTACAACTGGCGCATGCCGTGGGATAATTCCGACGTGTAGGTCGGTCCCCGG
The DNA here is from genome assembly GCA_022559845.1 of Amorphophallus konjac. NCBI lineage: Eukaryota > Viridiplantae > Streptophyta > Magnoliopsida > Alismatales > Araceae > Amorphophallus > Amorphophallus konjac. The sequence goes on along the minus strand of CM040122.1, from coordinate 123,705,194 downwards.
GTCAATGCGTGATGGATGCACATATGTGCATTTTACAGAGGGGTCCTCCCATGGCGTGGGCCATAGCCGTGGTGCCGAATGGGGGGCCTATGACTGGATAACTGGGGGATACATCGATCCGGTATCTGGGCGAGGGCCAGTCGTGACTCGAGTTGAGCGGTCGGACGTGGCCTCGTAACTACGAGTGAGCATGGCGTCATGGCACGCGTGTGGTTGCGACCGACGAACGTGCGAGGGGAAATCCTGGCATGAGGGGACATCTGCCCATATCACAACGTCTCACATACGGTGGGTGTTGACTCGTGTGTGACGGCTACATACGGCGTGGGGGGAGTGCGAACGACATACCCCCGACGTAGCAGACCGCCGAACAAGTCACCGACACACAATTCTCCTTAGCTCGTTGCTTGGAGCCGAAGCGCTTGAATTGCCTTGAATACTTTGGAGATGCATGCCCTGCAATGCCTTGCCCCCTGGGGGGTTTTTATAGGGAAGGTGAAGGGTCACAAGGGGGTTTACGCGGACAAGCTAAGGGGGGTGAGCTGGTCCGCGTAAACCCAATGGAATAGTGCACTGGGTTACGGGCTGAGAGAGAGGAGGGAAAGAGGTTTACGTGGACCATCCAGGGGGCCCTGGCTGGTCTGCGTAAACCCCCCTCGGATGGGAGTTTACGCGGACCAGCCTGGGGGCCCTGGCTAGTCCGCCTAAACCCCCAAGGGTTTAGGTGGGCTGGTTTTTTTCTTTTTAAAAAATCTTTTTTTTTTGGTTGAATGGGGGTTTAGGCGTACCAGCCAGGGGGGCCTGGCTGGTCCGCCTAACCCCCCCAGGGGGGGTTTAGGCGGGTTCACAAGGAGAGAGAGGGGGGGGGGGGTTGTTCCCCACCCTATAAAATTCCATTTTTGGGTTTTTTTCATCCCAATTTGGCTAAGTACAATTTGGTGAAGGGTACGTGGCAGCTTGTGGAGACTTGTGCGCGTTGACTTGAGTACAAACCCGTCGTGCTATTGCTTTGCACTTCCACGTCCGCGCGTTGACGCCTCGAACTGGTACGGCACGCGAACCGCATCGTAGGACTGTAATTGAGCGAACCGGAGCTGAGTGGGGTCGTGGGACCACCGAGCTGGAGAGAGGGGCGCGGCCCCCAGGGAGTTCACCCTCCCTGGGGCGCGCGGCCATGCCCCCGTGGCAAATTGGCCCCGGGCCGGCCGTAACCCCAAGGGATGGCCCCGGGGGTCTTCTTGTGTTGCCTGGGGACGTCCTCCGATGTACTTTGACCTTTGGGAGGCTGACATGGGCCCGTGGGGCCGTTGTTCTTTGAGTCAGAGTAGCCGCTCGCAAGGTGTTCGGGTAAATGCCCGACACACCCCGGGTTGCCGAACGAGCCGCGTAAGTGGCCGACGGGCCTTGGATTTGGCCTAAGGCCAAGGGTAGAAGTTCGTAGGGGTTGAAAGGAGGCATTTTGGTGCCCATGGGCCTTGCTTCGTGTTGCGTGCCATGTTGTATGGCAGGTTGACAGGGTAGCCTCGGGTTGGCCCGAGAGCTAAGTTGAGTGGCTTGTTGCCACGTGTCTGAGGGTCAGAGTGGCCCCGACTTGCTGGGGGGTCGTTGTAGGACCCAACTGGTGTACTGGAACCATGGGCTGGCCCATGGTCCTGTGTAGAAGGGTCGAAATATACACGCCCACAAGGTGTTCGAAAAAATGCTGAACACACGTGTGTGAGTTGTACGTACATGCTGCGGGCCTCCAAAGCATGTGGTTGACTTGCTCGGGTCTCCCTTTGACCTTGGAGGGTTGAATGAAGAGTCTTGGAGTGGGCCCATGACTCTTTTGCTGGATGCCACGTGGCGTGGCTTAACGTCGGGGTGCCCCCGGGTGATCTCGGGCGGCCATATAGGACGCAGGCAAAGCCCGTATGAGAGTGGCCGGGATTGACCCTGAACACTTGTTTGTGCCGCCGCGCGTCACGGTGAGCTGATCGGGACCCTTGTGGGGACCTTTAGGGTTGTAGAAAGGGCTAGGTAGCCCGTGCCTTGAAGGTGTTCGGGGAAATGCCCGAACCCTTATTCCTTATCATTTTGGCTGGGAAATAGTTTGGGTACAACAGTTACCTTCCACTAGTAGTGTACGACCCATCTCCACAAGTGTTCGGTTCCTCCTCTCCACTACTCCATTTTGCTCAGGTGTCCTTAGCGAGGAGAACCGATGAGTGATTCCATTGCTCCTGCAAAAGTCATCAAACTGTGAGTTTTCAAACACACCACCATGATCCGACAAAATATTCTGAATTGAATTTTCATTATTCTATTTTATTTTTAGATAAAACTCCTAAAATTCAGTGAATGCATCATTCTTGTGTGTGAGGAAAAACACCCAAGTAAATCTAGAGAAGTCATCAACTAATACAAATCCATATCTTCTTCCTGATAAGCTGATTGATCTTGTCGGTCCAAACAGGTCCATATGAATCAACTCATAAGACTTGGAAGACATGTTCTCAGTTCTGGATTTGAAAGACTTCCTAGTGTGTTTAGACTGGGTGCATGCTTCACATACAACATTATTAATTTTAAAAGACATTTCAGGGAGTCCTCTAACCATGCGATGTTTATTCAGTTTATGGAGAACAGTATAACTGGCATGGCCTAATGTACGATGCCACAGGTATGCCAAGTCATCTTTATTTGCAGTGAGGCAAAGATTAGAATGAGCAATGTCATCTAAATCTACCAAGTAGATGTTATTCACTCTTTTACCAAAAAATTTAACACTATCAGAATCAGGTTCATAAATGTTGCAGCCATGAGAATCAAAGACTACTTTGTGACCTTTATCACAAAGCTGGCTAATGCTAAGCAGATTATATGCAAGTCCTTCAACTAGCAACACTTCATCAATGCAACAAGTAGTACACATACCTACATTACCTGACCCAATAATTTTTCCTTTGGTATTACCTCTAAAGGTGACCTGTCCTCCATTCTTCTCAGTCAACGTACAAAACTTAGCTTTATCCCCTGTCATGTGCCTTGAGTAGCCACTGTGATGAGGACATCACTCGCGATTCCCTATGGCTTGGCACTTCCCTCCCACCCGGGAGCAGCTAGGAGGCCGTCCCTGTTCCGGAGTGGATCTCAGTATCTTTACCTAGGTCACTGTATGATTTTTCCCTATCATTATCATGTACTTTTGTCTTTTATTTGAGTCTTGTACCTATGTTTTTTTTAATTGTCCTTAGTTGAGTCACATGAGTCTTTGTGCTTGTTAATGGGCCCTTGCCTCTGGGCTAGGCCCATGGGCGCACCCCCCTTCCCCTTGGCTTTTGTGTTAGTGTGTGAAGTGTCGAGGACCTATTTGTAAAAGGGATTTCCCTATAAATAGGGCCCCAACCCCTCCTCTTGTGGTTAATGAAGAATTATTGAAAGCTTGCATCCACTTGAGTCTAATTCTCTCTCTCACTCTAATTCTCTCTCTCTAGTTCAAAATTTCCTCTCTCTCCTCACCCCTTGCCACATCACTTGCCACCTAGGCAAGTCTCTTCACCTCCCAAGGGCCCTTTCCCCTCCCCAAGGAGTCTCTTCATCTCCCTAAGTCGACCATACCACCCCCCCTCCTCCCAAGTTCGCCCCTAGCCACCCCATTCCTCCTCCCCTCTTGCTAAGGCCGAACCCCCACCTTCCTTCCCCATTGCTGCGTCCACCCTCTCCACCACCCCCTCCCTCTGCAGAATTCGACCATTCCTCCCCTCCTCATCCCCCTACACACCACACAAGAGCCCCACAACTCCACTTGGCCGCACCACACCCACCTTCACTCACCCAAGAAGCCTTCTTCCCCATCATCCTAGTTTCAGCTTCGTGTGCAGGCCGACCTGCAGATCAACCTCCAGTTGCAGCGACGGCCACAGCTCCATCCTTGTGCTGCTGAGGGCGTATCCTACATCCCTGGAAAGAGCTCCACGTCAGCTTCGAAGGCGAGGTGGTTTCACCTCATTCTGAGATCGGAGCTGCTGGCTAGGGCGATTCTCCCACAATCGCGCAGAGAGGACTCCATCCAACACCAGAACCGACAAGAACAGGGTGCCACGATCAACCAAGGCTGAACCAGGCTCGGGTTTCTTCATCAAAGTTCTGCTCCTCTCTGTCCCCTTTCAGGGTCAGGAAACGGATCACCATTTGGACACCGTGGGACAGAGTTACGAATTTTCTCCCTCGCACTATCCAGGTCAGTTTTCTCAGGCTGCATCGACCAGAGTTCACTCTTCCCAGGACCCACGTCACCACCGACCTGGGATCGTCGCCCCACCACTTCCTGCTGTTATCTACTTCAACCACGAAGACAACGCCACTGGTTTCGTGCCATTCGGAGTTTGGGAGAGTTCACCACAAGTGTCTGCAACCTACTGCTACAGAACAGGTCCGGCCAGAGACCACATTTGCTGCCTCGGTTCAGTCGCCGGTGTGGCCAGTCTCCGACTCCAGAGGCCGTCCAAAAATTCAGACATCACCAGCATCAAGTCAGAAAACTCCAGGAGGTGGAATCTTCGAAATCGGAGTTCGGACTAGCTCGGGACGGCGGCAACAGCGGCTCCCCGTCCAGAATTCCAGCCGGCTGCATCAACTTCCTTAGTTCTCTTCTACCCGTTTCGGCCCATCCTCCCCTCCCCGCTTGGCTGGCTGAAAGCCCCACCCTGTGAGGTGGTAGTGTTTGGGTGTAAAGCTATTAATTAACCACCCCGAGGCCACCCCTCCTGCGTGAGGAGTAGTGTTGTAATGATATTCTCGCAGGCGTGAAGCTACACCGGCGCAGTGTGCGGGGAACACACTTCCCCGCTCGCCCTCGTCTCCGAGCGAAGTCGGCTTCCTCAAGCCGGCTAGGTAAGCCTCTAAAACTTTGCTCCGTCATTTCTGTTCATTTCATATCCGTTTCATTAGTCCGCTGGTCGGTGAGGAGGAGAGCTCGATCCCGGATCCACCTTTGCCGTGTGGTCACCGTGGTTAGTGAGTGAGTGTCCTAGTGCCCCAAGGCACCCCGGCCCCCCGTGATTGTGGGCCTTCAACCTTTGGGAGGGACGACTTAGCAAGTGCTGGTCCTCTAACCAGCTAGGGGCTAGACCCACTATCTTACTCGGCATCACCGAGTCACCTAGGGAATCGGGTGCGCGCGGTGTTCGGCGTTTTGTGCTTGATCTCTTACTTGTGTGTTCTTGAGAATTAGGTCCAAGGGTCTCATTTCATCTTGCTGCATTTAGTGTCACATCAAGTGGTATCAGAGCAAGTTTTAGACTTGTCTCTACAAGCCTAGGTCCCAGGACAATTGCATTTTCCTCATCAATACCTTGTGCATGTCCACCCGTAGGGGCACCCCATACCGACCCGATCCCACTACCTCCGATCCACCCATGGATCCCAATTTCCAAGGCAACCAAAACGACCCTAGGGGAACTCCCCCAACTCCTATAGAACGGATAGAGGCTGCCATTCTAGCCCTCACGGAGCGAATGAATGGTGTGGTCACTCGATTGGATAGGATTGAGGAAGCTAGGACCCCCCCTAGGAACACTCCCCAAAGGGCCCCACCACTCCGGGTTGAGCATGAAAGGGAGGACTTAGAGAATGACTATTACCCCGAGAATGAGCGGCCCCGCCCACATAGAGCTTTGGAGAGGCGACCAAGGGATGACCCGGATGACTACCTACTTAGGATGATCAAAGTTGACGCTCCTAACTTTGATGGGTCACATAACCCACATGTGTACCTAGAATGGGAGAGTGCTATGGACCAATACTTCGATTGGTACCCAATGACCGAAGAGAGGAAGGTTAGGCTAGCCAAAATGCACCTTACTAAATTGGCCAAGACCTATTGGATGAGTGTTGAAACTAGGAAGAGAATTAGGAGGGAAGAACCCATTCAAACATGGGAAGGCATGAAAGCCCAATTAAGGTTCAAATACCTTCCCCACTCCTACACCCAAACACTCTTAGATGAATGGCAATGCCTCACCCAAGAGGGAAAATCCGTGGTAGAGTACATAGAATTGTTTGACTCCTATCTTCTAAAATGTGGAGTACATGAGGAGTTAGCCGTCACCCTATCACGATTTAGGAATGGTCTCCATCCATACATCAAAAGGGAGTTAATTATGAGGGATGTGGATTCCCTTGAAACGGCTTATCAAATAGCTCGGGATACGGAGAGGTTCTTTAGGAATTCAAGGGTCACCCCTGCCCGTCCGGTTGAGCCTAGGAACATGGGTCCACGACCCAACCTTCCGCCCTTGTTGAAAACCCCTACTCCTAGTGGGGGTACCCCCACCCGGACCTACCCACAGTCAACCAACCCTCCTCCTACCAAAACCACTCCACCCAATCCCTATCCCCGAAGAGAGGAAATCTCCAAAGGGAAGGCCCCAGAGAATAGTTCGATTAAGTGTTTCCGGTGTCATGGTTATGGCCATATAGCCACCCAATGCCCCTCCAAGGGGATGTCCAATCTTGTCATGGAGAGCGTACCCACCACCTCCCAAGAATCTCATGAGAATGTGGAGGAGTACGAGGCTGCCATAGGGTGGGAAGATGAGTACGAGGAGCAATTCATTGAAGAGGGTGTAGAAGATGACCACCAATCAGCCCACCTTGGGGTGATAAGATGCACTCTTACCCAACCCCAAGAGGAGGATTGGCGTAGGACCTCCATCTTCCATACTTTCATCAAAATTGGGAATCATGTTAGGAAGATCATCTTAGACAATGGGAGTTGTGTAAATGCCATGTCCCCGGACACCGTCAAACTCCTTGGGCTTACCCCAACACCCCACCCCAAACCCTACCGTGTGTCATGGATCAACAACCACTCCCTCCCCGTCAGCACATGTTGTCTTATCCCCATCACCTTCTCATCCTACCAAGGGCAAATTTGGTGTGATATCATACCTATGGCCGTAGGAAGCATCCTACTTGGGAGACCTTGGATATACGATGTAGATGCTACTATCTATGGGAAGACGAACACATGCACCTTTGTGCACGAGGGGAAGGTCATCCGCCTCAACCCATCCCCACCCCGAAAGGAACCACCCACTAAGGGGATTCCTCCCATTCCCTCACCAAGCTCCAAGGGCCCGCCTTCACCCACACAATCAACCTCCCAAAACCCCATCCCCGAAGTTCCCACCGGGCCAATCAAAGGCCTCCACCTCATCACTAGAAAGGAGTTAGAAGAGGAAGTTGCCCAAGGAACCCCCGTGTGCGCTGTTGTCCTTTGTCTAGGAGAGTCAACACCCTCCAAGCCCCATCCCGTGGAAGTATACCCACTCCTTGAAGAGTTCAAGGATGTGTTTCCCGATGAACTACCGGACCAACTACCTCCCATGAGGGATGTTCAGCATGCCATAGATTTTGTCCCGGGAGCCTCCCTTCCAAATCTACCACACTATCGCCTCAACCCCACCGAACATGCTGAGTTAAGGAGGCAAGTAGAAGAGCTTGTTAGAAAAGGCTTTCTCAGGCTTAGCAAAAGCCCCTGCGCCGTCCCCGCTCTTCTCACACCAAAGAAAGATGGGACATGGCGAATGTGTGTGGATAGTAGGGCCATCAACAAGATCACCGTCAAATATAGGTTCCCTATACCTAGACTTGACGATATGCTTGACATGCTTGCGGGAGCCACCATTTTTTCCAAGATAGATCTCAAAAGTGGCTACCACCAAGTGAGGATAAGGCCCGGGGATGAATGGAAAATAGCCTTTAAGACCAAAGATGGACTCTATGAATGGCTGGTGATGCCTTTTGGGCTTTCCAATGCCCCAAGCACATTTATGCGCCTCATGACCGAGGCCCTCAGGCCCTACATTAGGGTTTTCCTTGTAGTCTATTTCGATGACATCCTCATCTACAGCCAGTCCAAGGAAGACCACCTCAACCACATCAGGCAGGTCTGCACCACCCTTAGGAAGGAAAGCCTCTTTGCCAATCTAGGAAAATGTCATTTCATGACAGATTCCATTACCTTCCTTGGGTATGTTGTCTCCACCAAAGGTGTATCTATGGACCCCGAAAAGGTCCAAGCCATCATTGACTGGCCGGAGCCCCGCACTCTCCATGAAGTCCGGAGCTTCCATGGCTTAGCCACTTTCTACCGAAGGTTCATCCATGGGTTTAGCACCATCACAGCCCCAATCACAGATTGCCTCAAAAAGGGAACCTTTGTGTGGACTAAGTCAGCTACTAAGGCCTTCCAGGAACTCAAAGATAGAATGACCCAAGCCCCGGTTTTATGCCTCCCGGACTTCTCCAAAGTCTTTGAAGTAACTTGTGATGCTTCTGGGGTAGGAATTGGTGGGATCCTCAGCCAAGAGGGACATCCCGTGGCTTACTTTAGCGAGAAGTTGTGTGATGCCAGGCTCAAGTATACAACCTATGACAAAGAATTCTATGCGGTGGTGCAATCCCTCCGCCATTGGAGGCACTACCTCCTACCCAAAGAATTTGTCATATTCTCCGACCATGAGGCTCTAAAATACCTCAACTCTCAACAGAAATTGAATGCTCGACATGCTAGATGGGTTGAGTACATCCAGGCCTACACATTTGTGATCAAACATAAGGCCGGGAGTGAGAACCGCGCTGCGGATGCTCTTAGCAGGAGGGTCTCCCTATTGGCCACCGTCCGAGTAGAAGTCATAGGCTTCGATCGGATGAGGGAAGAATACCCGACTTGTCCCGAATTTGGGCCCATTCACACCCACCTAACCACCCACTCCTCCCAAGAACACCATGGCTTTATCATAGAGGATGGGTTCCTCTTCAAAGGGCATCGGCTTTGCATCCCTAGGACTTCGCTAAGGTATTTATTGGTTTGGGAGTTACATGCTGGGGGCCTAGCTGGACATTTTGGGGTGCACAAGACTATTGGCCTGGTTGAGGGGCAGTTCTATTGGCCCAGCCTCAAGAGGGATGTGGCCAAAATTGTGGGGCAATGCCGCACATGTGCGACTGCCAAACAAGTCAAACAAAACACTGGCCTATACACCCCTCTACCCGTTCCCGATCGGCCATGGCAGGACCTAAGTATGGACTTCGTGTTAGGGCTACCCCGAACCCAGAGGAAGCATGACTCCATCTTTGTGGTCGTGGATAGATTCTCAAAAATGGCCCATTTCATCCCCTGTTCAAAAACCTCTGATGCTTCCCACGTGGCCCGTCTATTCTTTGATGAGGTGGTTCATCTCCATGGCCTACCTAAGACCATCATCTCTGACAGGGACGTCAAATTCACTAGTTATTTCTGGAAAACCTTTGGCACCTAATGGGGACCTTGCTTAAATTTTCCACAGCCTATCACCCCCAAACTGATGGCCAAACGGAGGTCGTCAATCGGAGTCTGGGGAATCTTCTTAGATGTCTTGTTAAGGACCGTCCTGGAAATTGGGATCTCATTCTGCCCCAAGCCGAGTTTGCATACAATAATTCCACCAGTAGGTCCATAGGCATGAGTCCCTTTGAAGCTGTGCATGGTTACAAACCTAGGAAGCCTACTGATCTCATTCCCCTACCCCCTCACGCTAGGGTGTCTATCACTGCTGAGTCATTTGCCCAACACCTTAGAGAGTTGCATGAGGAAATTCGCAAGAACATCAACAAGAGCAATGAGATCTACAAAAGATCAGCTGATTCCCACCGTCGCCACCAGGAGTTCCAGATAGGTGATTTTGTGATGGTGAGAACGGAGAGGTTGTTCCCTGGGAATGCCTCAAAGTTGAGACCACGTGGGGCTGGCCCCTTCCAGGTGCTGAGACGACTTGGCACCAATGCTTATGTATTGGACCTTCCCGAAGAATATGGAGTAAGCCCCACATTCAATGTGGCGGACCTGGTGCACTACAGGGGCCCCGCGGTGACACCTAGTGAGGATATCCGGCCAGACCCATCCTTTGAGAGTACCCCCACACCACAGAGAGCTCCACCCGACTTGAGGAACCAGCGTGATAAAGTGGAGCGGATATTAGATGAACAGGTCACCAACACAAGGAGCAAGGCTTATGAGCGCTATCTAGTCCGGTGGAAGGGACGACCACCCTCGGACGACGCCTGGGTAAGCAGGGAAGATCTCCAGCAGCTAGATCCTGACCTGTTGGAGCGGTACCACAGCAGGGAGGGCCTCTACTCGACAGAGTCGAGCTTTTTCCAGCCCGGGGAAATTGATGAGGACATCACTCGCGATTCCCTATGGCTTGGCACTTCCCTCCCACCCGGGAGCAGCTAGGAGGCTGTCCCTGTTCCGGAGTGGATCTCAGTATCTTTACCTAGGTCACTGTGTGATTTTTCCCTATCATTATCATGTACTTTTGTCTTTTATTTGAGTCTTGTACCTAGGTTTTTTTTTAATTGTCCTTAGTTGAGTCACATGAGTCTTTGTGCTTGTTAATGGGCCCTTGCCTCTGGGCTAGGCCCATGGGCGCACCCCCCTTCCCCTTGGCTTTTGTGTTAGTGTGTGAAGTGTCGAGGACCTATTTGTAAAAGGGATTTCCCTATAAATAGGGCCCCAACCCCTCCTCTTGTGGTTAATGAAGAATTATTGAAAGCTTGCATCCACTTGAGTCTAATTCTCTCTCTCACTCTAATTCTCTCTCTCTAGTTCGAAATTTCCTCTCTCTCCTCACCCCTTGCCACATCACTTGCCACCTAGGCAAGTCTCTTCACCTCCCAAGGGCCCTTTCCCCTCCCCAAGGAGTCTCTTCATCTCCCTAGGTCGACCATACCACCCCCCCTCCTCCCAAGTTCGCCCCTAGCCACCCCATTCCTCCTCCCCTCTTGCTAAGGCCGAACCCCCACCTTCCTTCCCCATTGCTGCGTCCACCCTCTCCACCACCCCCTCCCTCTGCAGACTTCGACCATTCCTCCCCTCCTCATCCCCCTACACACCACACAAGAGCCCCACAACTCCACTTGGCCGCACCACACCCACCTTCACTCACCCAAGAAGCCTTCTTCCCCATCATCCTAGTTTCAGCTTCGTGTGCAGGCCGACCTGCAGATCAACCTCCAGTTGCAGCGATGGCCACAGCTCCACCCTTGTGCTGCTGAGGGCGTATCCTACATCCCTGGAAAGAGCTTCACGTCAGCTTCGAAGGCGAGGTGGTTTCACCTCATTCTGAGATCGGAGCTGCTGGCTAGGGCGATTCTCCCACAATCGCGCAGAGAGGACTCCATCCAACACCAGAACCGACAAGAACAGGGTGCCACGATCAACCAAGGCTGAACCAGGCTCGGGTTTCTTCATCAAAGTTCTGCTCCTCTCTGTCCCCTTTCAGGGTCAGGAAACGGATCACCATTTGGACACCGTGGGACAGAGTTACGAATTTTCTCCCTCGCACTATCCAGGTCAGTTTTCTCAGGCTGCATCGACCAGAGTTCACTCTTCCCAGGACCCACGTCACCACCGACCTGGGATCGTCGCCCCACCACTTCCTTCTGTTAGCTACTTCAACCACGAAGACAACGCCACTGGTTTCGTGCCATTCGGAGTTCGGGAGAGTTCACCACAAGTGTCTGCAACCTACTGCTACAGAACAGGTCCGGCCAGAGACCACATTTGCTGCCTCGGTTCAGTCGCCGGTGTTGCCAGTCTCCGACTCTGGAGGCCGTCCAAAAATTCAGACATCACCAGCATCAAGTCAGGAAACTCCAGGAGGTGGAATCTTCGAAATCGGAGTTCGGACTAGCTCGGGACGGCGGCAACAGCGGCTTCCCGTCCAGAATTCCAGCCGGCTGCATCAACTTCCTTAGTTCTCTTCTACCCGTTTCGGCCCATCCTCCCCTCCCCGCTTGGCTGGCTGAAAGCCCCACCCTGTGAGGTGGTAGTGTTTGGGTGTAAAGCTATTAATTCCCCACCCCGAGGCCACCCCTCCTACGTGAGGAGTAGTGTTGTAATGATATTCTCGCAGGCGTGAAGCTACACCGGCGCAGTGTGCGGGGAACACACTTCCCCGCTCGCCCTCGTCTCCGAGCGAAGTCGGCTTCCTCAAGCCGGCTAGGTAAGCCTCTAAAACTTTGCTCCATCATTTCTGTTCATTTCATATCCGTTTCATTAGTCCGCTGGTCGGTGAGGAGGAGAGCTCGATCCCGGATCCACCTTTGCCGTGTGGTCACCGTGGTTAGTGAGTGAGTGTCCTAGTGCCCCAAGGCACCCTGGCCGCCCGTGATTGTGGGCCTTCAACCTTTGGGAGGGACGACTTAGCAAGTGCTGGTCCTCTAACCAGCTAGGGGCTAGACCCACTATCTTACTCGGCATCACCGAGTCACCTAGGGAATCGGGTGCGCGCGGTGTTCGGCGTTTTGTGCTTGATCTCTTACTTGTGTGTTCTTGCGAATTAGGTCCAAGGGTCTCATTTCATCTTGCTGCATTTAGTGTCACATCACACTGTCCAAGTACCACATGTTGTTCTTGGCTGTCAGGCATACCTGCAATACAATTAAGCAGAAAGATTTGGAACCTAAAGATGTTTGGGCTCCATAACTGAAGTAAAGCTACTCAAACATGACAACACATTCCTAGGAATCCACATTTGTTTTAGAGTTGTTTCTTTGGTGGATTTGTTCACGTTCTTTTCATTGTTGTTCTTCTTTTCAGCATTAATAGACTGAGTCTTTCCTTTCTTGTTTTGTGTCCTGGCACCATTATTATTAGCCGCTTGAGCATGGTTGTGCCAATGCCTAGACCAATAAGCATTCAGAGTTGTGTGACTAGTGGTGGTCCTAGGCTGACCATAAGAAGTTTATTTCCTAGAATTCCATGTCCTGGATTGCCTAACCAAATTTCTGGCCTGAGGTCTATAAGTTTGAGTGGGATATGAATGATATCCAGACCTCCCTTGAATTCTATCCCTTCCAGACCTATTAAACTATTGTGGCTGAGCATGAAAGTAGGTGTGATAAGTCTGAACTCTGGGATGGTAAGATTGACTAGTTTGACCCCTATCTGAATTGCATTTCCCAAATATCTTAGACCCACCTGACGTGTGCATGGATTTAGTTTGGGTCTTTTTCTGTTGAGGCTTTGTGCAAAACTCTTTTTAGCTGTTTGATTGAATCCTAGACCCTCTCTTCTAAAGTTAACCTTAGACCCCAAAAGAGCATTCGAGTTCTAAATCCCTTGGGTCATGTTCTCAATAACTTGAAGTTTATCCTTATTTTGATTTTCTAGATTTTCAATTGATTTCTTAAGTTCTGTGTTAACACATAGAATAGGTTCATATTTCTCATTGACAATCTTCATCTCATTTTTATACTTTTGTAGTATCAATTTTAGATCATCAATTATATTTTCCAGTGTCTCATTTTCCTTTCTAGCATCAATCAAAGCATTTTTCATATCATCAATTTCAGCACAAGATTTCTTTAAGACATCATTTTCAGTTTGAAGATAAGCAATTCTATCAGACAGTATAGTATCATTCATGAGAGAATTAATTTTATTCTTTAGATGCCTGTTTTCTTTTCTGATGTCATCTACTTTGTCTAACAAATCACCATATGCATCCTCCCAATCAGCAATATTGTAGTGTTCAAAAGGAGAGGATACCTCATCAATTTCATCTTCTTTATTATCATTTTTGGCCATCAGGCAAATTTTGCTTTCCTCTCTCTCACTCTCAGAAGTGCAGCTTAAGTTGCCCTCATCCTCGTCGCTCTAGGTACTCACCATAGCTCTCCCTGTGGTATTCCTCTTCTTTGATTTCTCTTTCATCTTTTGGAGCTCTGGGCAATATGCCTTCATATGGCCAGCTTTCCTGCAGTGATAACAGACATTAGTATCAACCTTTTTGGCAGGATTATATTTATACCTGGTTTGTCTCCTACCTCTTTGCTATCCTCCTCCGAGATATCTTCCCTCTTTTCTCAGGAATCTTCTGAATTTTCTAGTCAGCATAGCAAGCTGATCTCCTTCAAATTCTGATCCAGAAAGACTCTGATCACTGGGGGATTCGCTGTGACTGGATCGGCTGGAGCTTGCCTTCAGCGCAATAGGTTTCTTCTTCTTCTCCACCTCCTCAGTATTTGGCATGTTCATCTCATAAGTCATGAGTGAACCAATCAACTCATCAACTTTAGTATTCTTCAGATCCCTAGACTCCTCGATCACTGTAGCCTTGGTGTGCCAAATTGGAGTTAGGGAGCCCAAAATCTTCCTTACTATCTCATAATCAGAGTAAGTCTTTCCAAGACTTCTGAGACCATTTGTTATGATCGTGAGGCGAGCATACATCTCAGTAATAGTCTCATTCGGCTTCATTCTGAATGCCTCATACTCCGATACCAGCAAGTTCGCCTTGGTCTCTCTGACTTAAAAAGTCCCTTCATATATTACTTCTAACTTATCCCACATCTCCTTCGCTGTAGAGCAGGATGATACCTGGGAGAATTCTGTGGGGTGAAGGGCGCACTCGATGGCATTGATCGCACTCCAGTTCAGTGTTGACTTGCGGATCTCTTCCCTTGTCCATACATCCTCATTCTCATGTAGCTCGAATGGTCCCTTGCTTATGACCTTCCAGATCTCGTAATCCTTCGCCCTCAAAAACACTTGCATACGATTCTTCCAGTATGCATAGTTGAATCCATCAAAGTACGGAGGCTTGGTGGTGGAGCGTCCCTCTACTATCATCCCCTTAGAATCCAGATAGCTAGCTCTTCAGGATGTTAGTCCCTGCAGAAGAGTTAGCTCTGATACCAATTGATGTGGGATCTAGAGGGGGGTGAATAGATCAATCACCTAATAAAATTTCTACAGCAGCTACTAGTGCGGAATTAAATCGAACTACTATAGGATAGTTGAAAAACACCTAACCACAGTCTGAGAGAAGCAACTCAAGCGATCGTTCCTAAACATCCATCTAACAGGAAGTAGCGTGGAGACAGAAATGGACACAGATCAGAATGCAACCACACAAGACAATATGTTTTTAGGTGGTTTGATCTCCTGCAAAGATCTATGTCCACCCCACACTCAACCGAGTGTGGCTTCACTGCTGACAAACAGCTTGGCCGCTGATCCACAACTTCGGGGAATTCCTTCCCCACAATCCGCTGAGCGTTACAGCTTCGCTATCCAGAGAAATCCACCTCTACCGCTGAGATTTACAGCTTAACCTGTCCATAGAAATCCTTCTCTGCAACGCTGACACACAGCTTGAGTAACAGTAGTTTCCTAACAAAAGAAGAAAATTGAAACTCAAAAAGCAAACGAAATGTAGCTCAACAATGAGCAAGTCAGCTCCGATTCTGAACCAGGAGACTGATAACAAAAACTCTCACAAAACACTTCTCTCAAGGTTCTCTCACAGATCTTCTCTCTCTATCTGGCTTGATCGTGCTTGCTCTTCCTCTCTCTACTTGTATCTCTCTACTAAGGCTCTTCTTTCATCAATTATCTACTTCTCGCTCTCTCTCTTACTGCATCTATATATATGGAGGCTTCTGAGAGATGGGCGCGTGGAAACCACGTTTCCCGCCCAATCGCCTTATCCAGATCTGGAGTTGTACAGCCACGTGGCAGCATCCTAGCTTGGCTACTTTCCACGTGTCACTATCAGGGTTCATCCTCCATTCTTGGATCACGTGCCTTTCGTAACTTCCACGAACAGGCATCCTGTCAAAGTGTCAGACTCAATGTCAGCTTATGACGGTTAAACAGAAAGTAGAGTTGCACAGAGTTGATATATTATCAGAATGGAAATGCACAGACTTGATTTGTCTATAAGACTAACAAGTGCACAGACATTATATATGCGAGATGCAAACATTGCACTGACATGGTGTTTACTAGCAAGGAATGCACTGAGTATGTATAATCAAAGATCGAATGTTGCATTGACCCAATGTCCCGTGAGCAACCTTGCACAGACTTTGTGCGTGCAAAAGATGAGAGTTGCACAGACTCAGTTATGACCATGCGAGACTTGCCTAAGATTAGTACATAGACTTTATGTTCATGGTGCGAGAGTTGCACCGACTTGATCGTATGTAACGATAGCTGTTGCACTGACTACGTGAGCCTAGATCTCGCATGCACCAACTTGGTCGCGTGCAGCAATGAAGATTGCACCGACTTGATGTCCCTTGGATGCAAGCATGCACAGACTGTGTTTGCATGAGACGCACAAATGCACGGACTTAGTCACGTGCAGCAACGAAGGTTGCACCGACTTGATGTAAGCATGCACAGACTTTATTTGCTTGAAGTGCAACATATGCGCGGACACAACCTGGTATGAATAAGGAATAGCACCGACTTGATGTATGCGTGCACAGACCTTATTCAGTTGAAATGCAGCATATGCACGGACTCAATACAGAGTGAATTTATTGTAGCACCGACTCTATTCTATGCATAGATTAAGTATGAAGATGTAGACAACATTTATATGATAATCTGAAAAATGAAATTCATCAAAATACACACATCATCATATCAAGACAAAGTAGAAAAAAAAAGTTAACTCTTCAGTCAACGAAGTCAGATAGAACTGTTGCCAATCATTCAAAATAATTCAGCACACAGCAGTACACAGCTGCTCATCAATCCAGAGGAGACCCAACATTCTCCCCCAACATTCAGTCTCAGAGGAGACCCAACATAATTCACACCCACACCCAATTGACCTCCGCCCCTCCACCTTCCCCCATAAGGGATACCCTTACCCAGGCCCACCCAACCCATCTTCCACTTCCAACACCGATCCTACCCCAACCTAGGCCTCCACTACTTCCCCTACCAATCCCAAACCAAGTTTCCCTTTACCCTTCACCCTGGGTGCACCATACACCAACCCTCATCACCCCACCCTCAAAAGACCCTCTCAGCTCTTGGGTAGAGGAACCCATACCCGACCCCATAGTGGTGAACACGTCGGACCCTATTCCCCCCATGGAGACCACCCATGTCCAAGTTAAAGAAGAAACATCGCACGGTGGTCTTCACCTTACACCGCCCTCTCTAGTTGGGGCCGAGCTCATCTTAGGAGAACCCCTTGATAGTTGGCTAAAGGAGAGCCCAATTAGAGAGATTACGGCCCATGTTTTTCCTCCTATGAAGCAAAACCTCCCTATAGTGCCCCTCTCCTATCACACCACCATCCAATCATCTTACCAAGTGGACACATTAGGGGATCTTCTCAATGGCTTAGCATGGCAAATGAAGTTGACCGACATGTTGACCACAGTGGCCAACCAACCTAGGAGCCTTGATCTCCTACACCTATGTGTCAGATATATCACCTCGATTTACACCGTTGGTTGCTACACTAGCGATCTTCTTCTATTCCTCCCCACACCCGATGACCCTGACCTTATCCTCAAATTGGAGTCCCTCATATTGGGCAGAAAGCCAAGCCCTCCTCTCATGGCCAACCCACCCACTAAGAACTTCGGCCCAATCATTTCATTAGAGGAGGATGATCCACCACCATATTGTGAGGACCTTGAGGATGTTGAGATGAACTTAGAGCTCCTTTCCCCCGGGTACACTTATGTTGATCCTTTTGAACCCTCCCAATGGGAACCCGGGAACCCATGTGATCCACCCACATCACTTATCACCCACTCCTTCCTACCCTCACCCACCATGTTGGGCCAAGCCCACCTCTCCCAAGTCCCGGGCGACACAAGGGTAGCTATGACCAAGGAAGATCTACACCTAAGGAACAAGGAGGTGCCTCTCCCCATGATGTCCACCTTCCTTGACCCCTTCGACCCTTTTGAATGGAAACTCTAATGCCAAACCATACCCCAACACATCAAAGTCATTTTCGGGTTAGGAAAATATATGTCTTGGCACCTCGAACCACCTGGCATGATTCATAAGTCGGGTACATTCATTCATATCACCCACATGTCAAGTAGGAAATATGAGTGGTGCATATTCGAATGTAATGGTTCACCTTCATTCATCATGAGTCTTAAGCATGTTAGGAGCATTCATGGATGTCCGGGTCCTCCGGCACTCATCACACCAACGTATGAGAGGGACACCTATGGATGCCCCAGCCCTCCCACACCCTTCAAAGTCTCCATGGCATCTCTGCATGATTGGTCTAAATACGGCTGTCCTGGCCCTCCTTTGCATATCATGCATCTCCCACTCACACCACATCGTAGTACTTGGCATGAGCATTTAAGCAAGCAACAAACAACGAGTGGTGAGAATCACAAGAAGCGGGCAAAACCTTGTGAACGCCACTTTGAATTCCAAGTTGGCAACTTGGCAATGGTGACTTTGGAGTGGCTCTACCCTAGAGTCACCTCCAACTTGAGGGCACGAGGACTTGGACCTTGCCTAGTTCCGAGTGGCCTTGGCAACCCGACTTATGGGTTGGACTTTGTAATGGGTTTTGGGATTCACCCCATTTCCCACGTGGCGGGTCCGGCACCCTATATGGGCACCACGGTGGATCCTAGTGAGAGTTTCGGGCCTACCCCTACCCTTGTGAGAGACACACTCGGAGAGCCACCACATATCAAGCCTGAGAGCCCGACGTATGCACACGGAGGCAATACTAGGCAAGCATGGTTCCATCACCGGCAAGAGGGTGTGCCCGAGCCACCTTGAGAGGATGAAGGACCATCCCCTGGTTGCGGACGCAGGGTTGAGTTTGGAGGTCATGGCTCGCCCGGAGCTGCATTAGAGGACCACATTCTCGACGGACCCATACTCGACGGAGTCGAGTTCTTCGTACCCCGGGGGTATGATGGGGGCATCTCTGGCCCTTCACATTTTTTTCAGCTCTGATTACTCACTGGCAGTACTCCATTGTGTCTGTCACATTTTTTGAGTCATGGCATGTACTTTTCATATTTTATTTGAGTCATATCATTGTAATTTTCCTTTTATTTGAGTCCGGTACCTAGGTTAATGAGTCATCTACCTAAGTTAAGTGTCATAGGGTTGATTAGATTAGTTAATGGGCCCAATTCAATGGGCTAGGCCAAGGGGCGCCTCCTTCCCCCTTGGTTATTTGTCTTTGTTCCAAAACAACATAGACTTATTGTAAATTGTGGGATACCTATAAATAGGACCCCACTCTCTCCATTTTTAGTTAATGAATGAATGAAAAACTACTATTTTGAGTCCATAAAATTGAATTTCTTTGGTGAGAAGTCTTTAGAGAGGAGTGAGAAGCTCCCCTCCCCTAACCCCTCTCACTCTCTCTCTAAGGGAGGGTCACCCCCCTCTCTCTCTCCTCACCCTCCCACCTACTTTCTCTCTCCTTCTCCCTCCATTAAAGCTACTCCAACTCCCCACACCCCTCTCTTTACTCCACCCCAACCCCAAGAGATCCCCACCCAATCCTAGCTCCACCATCCAACTCCCAACTACCCACTTTCCATTCCCAAGCAAGCCTCCACCTTCCCAAGGCTGAACCCACCCCTCCCTAGGCCAAATTTGAATTTACCACCTCTCTCCCCTTCTTCCCCAGCCCCTTTGGTCGTCCCTCTCCAGCCCTCCCACCCTAGGGTCGCCCCCCATCCTCCCCCTCCATTCCTCCAAGAGCATCCCCATCTCCCCTCCCCCTCCACCTTTCAGAGAACCAGCAGCTTGCAGAGCCGGACTGGACTTCATCACGAGGTCCCCGAATGCACAAGAGGCACCGTTGGAAGCGTCTCCTAGTCCTCTTCACAACGGTGGTGGTCTCACCTTCATCTGATTTCGTGGCTGCCCGGAGGAGCCATCATCGCCGGACTGCGCATCTTCTTCCTGATAGTCAACCTGAAGCAACTTGCAGAGGCTCCCACGGCCATTTCCCTGAAGTTCTTAAAGCGGGGATTGGCTGTGATCTTCTACTACAAGTCCCCTGCCACCATGAAGAAGCGGCACTTCGTTCGGCATCCGAAGCTGTGAGTTCCAAATTGTATCTCTCTGGTGCGCTGATCAATTTCCTCTGAAACTAGTCTGATATCCCGGCACTGTTTGGGTCCTTGCCATCTGCTCCAACCACCTCCGACAGTCCCGCTTTTCTCCAATCAAAGAGGACTCAACCACGAATCCAAAGACTCCAGCCACGCCTGAATCAGATCTCAGGAGCGTCCGTGGCGGCCTCATCTTCTTGCTGTAGAGGTGCAGAAGCTACCAGAACCAGCAAACAGAGACCCTGTTCGCACCTCTGCCCCAACCAACGCTGTCATCCAGAAATTCTCCCAAAAATTGGACGTCCGCCCGGGTCAACTACAAAGGTTTTTCCACTGGTTTTGTCACAACCAGAGTTCAAGGGAGTCCGCAGAGGTGCCGATAGTGACAGTCTATCCGCTATTCCTAAGAGTGGACAGATTCGGTAGACTTCTTGTCTTAATCCTCTAAGCTAGTTTTTCCCCTCCCCGCCTGGCCGGCTTACTGCCCCTCCCTATGGGAGGTAGTGTTTGGATGTAAAATTGACTTCCCCTCCCCTTGTTCAACCCCTTGCAAGGGGCGTAGTGCATGTTAATTAAAATTTCAGGTTGAAGCTTCGTCGGTGCGGCGTGCGGGTAAGCCCACGCTTCCTCGCTCGCCCTCGTCTCCGGCCGGGATCGGTGTCTTCACACCGATCAGGTGAGCTCTTGACCACATTCCTATGCTGCATCATTTGTGCTTGATTAGTATTGCTTCTAGTGTGCCGTTAATCGGCGAGGAGTGCTCGGACTCAAATTGCTACTATGTGAGTGTCCACCGCGGGTGAGTTGTGAGCGAGACCAATTTACCCATGCCCTCGGCGTGCTGACCGCCCATGAATTTGAGCAACCCCAGACCCTTAGGGGTCCTCTCCAAGCCAGCCATACCCTTGGAAACCTCCGGGTCCAACCTCGGACCCTCACCCCATCGCCGGTCCACCTACGGACCCGAGTGTGCCAAATGCGAGTGAGTCCGCTTGTGTGACATTGCCGTGTCCATTACGTTGCTTGCATTCTAGGTCTTAGGTGGTGTCACATCAAAAATCTTGTATAAAAGTGAATAATGAAGACAATATTTAATTATGCAAACACAATGATATGGATGCAAACAATATATGGGGATGAAGATAATACGAAGGACAACAAGACAAGATCAGAAACAAGCACAAACAGAACCCGGAAAGCAATTAAATCATCAATGCAAAACGTACCTGTGAGTCTGCCCCTATGCCTGTATGCAGATTTTATGCATAAAACCCGAAAATGGAGACAAGATTTGACTATGCAAATGTGACCCAAATGATGAAAATAAACTATGGATGGAAAGACAATACAAAGGTCTACACAATGTCGGGAGGTCAATTAAATCATCCAAGAAAGTTGCCCTCGTGAGCCTGTGCGCAGACCGTATGCACAAAATGTAAAAATAGAGATAATTTTTAATTATACAAATGTGACCCAAATGATGCAAATGAGATATGGATGGAAAGACAATACAAAGGGCTACAAGATGGATGCAAGAAACAAGCAATCAGATCTCAGGAAGCCAATCAAACCATCATTAAAAGACGTACCTGTAAACCTATCCCTAGGTCTGTATGTAGATTTCATGCACAAAACTCAAAAATGATAACAAGATTAGACTATGCAAATGTTACCCAAATGATGCAAATGATATATGGATGGAAAGACAATACAAAGGTCTACACAATGAGCCTAATAACAGAGCAATCAAACATCGGGAAGGCAATCAAATCATTAAGCAAAGATGTACCTGTGAACCTATCCCTGTGCCTACCTGCAGACTTTATGCAGAATACTTAAAAATGATGACAAATTTAAATTATGCAAACATGACCCAAATAATGCAAATGATATATGGATGAAAAGACAATATGTAGGGCAAGACAATGGAACAAAATCAGCGCAATCGGACCCCGGGAGCCAAGGTTATGCATCAACGAACATGGCCATGTGAGCACACACGCAGTACTGTCAGAATCCGTAAGTGGTCTACCAAATGACCATTTTTTGCCCCTTGCGGTCTACCATAAGACCGCCAGGCTACTAGAGCCCTTAAAATGCCCAAAATAGTGAGAGAATGGAGAAAATACTACCTAAACATGAACATGCACACACCTAACTTATAAAAGAGCATGAAAACAAACATGATGGGCATTGGTGTCCCACCGTGATCGCCAAAAAATTGTAGATTGTTTAATAGTTCTATCTACCCCGCCCCCTTAAACTAATATGTATGCATGAATATGCAACAATATGAACAAGGAAAAGGGGGATGAAAGGATGATAAAGATATGTCGTGATCGCCACCAAGGATTTAACAAACCCAAAGGATGAAGATATGAGAGAAATAGCGCCGTGTACCTTGGAAAAAAGAAGGCTTGATCTCGCTTGATATGGGGATGCGGGGAACTTCGTGGATTCAACCTCCTCTCCTTCCAGCCAGCTAAAGGAAGAGGGCCTCATGTCCAATCATGCTCTCCTACAAAACAAAGTTAAACACAAAGAAAAAAACCCATTAGAACATGCATGTGTAGTATCAATCCCGCGGTGATAAAGTAGGGGTAGAAATTGAGGGAGAACGCACCGGGGGAGATTTTTAACCCCTGTGGACGGGTGTAAAAGATAGGTGTGTGTGTGTTGTGAGTGCATGAGAGTTGAAATCACAAGTTAAGATGCAAAGAATAGGGAGAAATCGTTGATGTAAAACGTGCAAAAGTGCAGGTGTAGCAGAAAGTGCAGAAAACTGTGATGATTTGTAAAATTGAGGAGAGGAGAACTAAGAGAATAGACAACCAAATTAAGCCCAGAAAGATGGAATGGAAAGCTAATACTTTCCTCTTCAAGATGGGATCGAAGTTGTGAGTTGGAGATGCAGCATGGCTTCACCCCACGTCCAGAAATAGCCCCCCTTTACAACTGTGAACTGGGCAGTTTATATAGGAGTGCAGAAATCCAGAACTTTCTCCCCTGATTTTAGGAGATGTAGTCCAAGATAAATCAAGTTCTATAGATCAAACTCAAGATAATACTAAGGACAAGAGATAGAAACAAGTGGGACTCGATTTGGAGGAGGATTCTAGAAGTTATGTTGGCCGCAAGTAGGGCCCATCGAGCAGAAAAATAGAGTTTAACTTATACTAGGATGCATAAACCCAGAACTTACGTCAACTATTCTGAGAGATATAGCCAATGAAAATTCGAGTTCTATAGACCAACTCGAGATAATACAAAGGGCAAGAGGTAGAAACAAACGGAGGTTGATTCGGAGCTAGATTCTAGAAGATATGTTCGCCGCAAGAAGGTCCCATCGAGCAGAAAATAGAGTTTGATCTGTGCTAGGAATTGCATAAAACCAGAAGTTTCCTCCCCGTTTTCCAAGGATATAGTCCACTAAAATTTGAGTTCTATGGATCAAACTCGAGATAATACTAAGGACAAGAGATAAAAATAAATGTGACTCAATTTGGAGGAGGATTCTAGAAGATATAGACGCCGCAAGGAGACCCCGTCATGCATAATAGACCAGAAAGAGTCCTGCGGCTGCAGGACTCTCGGGAAGCCAAGGCTAAACATGGTAGGATATCTCAAACACGGTGTAGAATTAGTGAAAGTGGTAGAAGAAGAAATTGTACATAACAAAAAAATGAACAACTTTACGTGAAGAGAGAAAGATGAGAAAATGAGCAGAAGAGGGAGAAAATAGGGACGAAAAGAGAAAAATTCTGGGACACGAAAAATGGTGGAGAACTGGCTAGTGGCGTAGAAGAAGAAAATCTAGAGCTTTAAAAAATGAACAACTTTGGTGAAGGACAGTTAATGAATAGAGGAACATAAGGGGATAAAAATAGGCCGTGTTCAGGACTGCGTAGTGAAAGGGGGCCGAATGCTCGAGGGAAATGGGCCTAAATGGGCCGTAAGTCAACTTGGAAGGGCATAAGTTGATAGGATAAGATCCAGGACTCTAAGAACTCATAATCTCCGAAATCCAAAGACCTGAGAACAATGAAAGGGGCTCGAAATCCATCCAAGGAAGGCTCCAAAATAATTGATAATTCGGGACATCAAAAATGATGAATAACAGAAATGACGCAACTTGCGGGCTAAAAACGTGTGTCAACACCCCCCTTTTGCCTTCCCTCACCATTTCGCTTTGATTGGCCTAGGGCCGCCTACATAATAAAAAGAATAACAATAATAGAATCAACATGGGCACACTTGCATATGTGCATAAGCATACATATACATGCATGAATATATATATATACCCATCTTATTGTGTGCATGTATGCCACGATTCCCTGGTATGTCAAATGGTGATTTGCGGAGGGTCAGATCAAGTTTGGCGGAAAGCTTCCACTATGCGTTAGTAAAAACTCCACCTAGTACCAAAAGTTGACTTAATAGAATATGTATCGCTGCATAGTGTGCTTGAGTGCATGCTTAAATTCTATTTTGCACAGCAAATATTTCTTGATTCATGTATTCATTTCGATTCATTCGACCCTGAGGGCTTCTTTATCTTGGTGATTAATCAAGGGTTATCCTTCTTTCAAAATGGCGTAATTAACGCCATAGCCTTTATGGTATGACAGACTTTGGGTCCCGACACGATCATCCACGGTTGTCTGATCAGTTAGACGGTACGCATAATAAACTCGTCACTTAGTGGCTGGCACACCTACGCACTAAATAACCCTAAAAATAATAAATAAATAAATAAAAATCCACCCCCACATAGTCTGGCACGCCCGGTGGGACTAAGTCTCCCTTCATCTTTTTGCCAAGGTAGAGGGCCTTGGGGCTCTCCCCAGGAATACTGATCATTTGCATGTTTTTTGTCTCGCAGGAAGGACGATGGTGACCAGACTCGCAAGGCTTGCATTCGGACCTCAGATCGTGGCTAGCCATGCTGCAGACGGGTATCTGGTGGTGCCCACGGTGTTCGACAATCTTCCTCTGGTGGTTGGATTTCCCAACTTCCTTGGGGTGGCCTTTGTCAGACTGCTCAAGGTGGAGGGAGGCGAAACTATGAAGACCGTCATGGGCAAGGTCATGGCCCGTCTAGAAGCGAACCTCCCCCAGAAGGCTACTACAAGTTGCAACACCATCACTTGCTTTGTCCATCATGCTAACCATCGAGCTACCCCTGCTGGTAAAAGGGTGCCTTGGTGCAATCAAAGAAACCAACGGCGGGAAAGAACTGCTGCTGTTCCTCAGGGCCAGCTCTCGACTTGTGGAAACTCCGTGATGATTGGCGGCGTTCGGGTTTACCTGAATGGCCGCAATGCTGAGCTGTTGCCAGACCACATCGTCCCGATTATACCTACCCACAACGGTTTCCAAGTGTTGGAAAGCAGGAAGGCGAACTTTGATGATGATAGGTAGGGGAGGCTGGCCCTTAAACCAGTGAAGTTCAAACAAGTTTGGGTTCCTAAAAGGACCTGGGGTCCGGCACCGACTCCGTAAAGTTCCTCCTGGGTCGCTAAAGTCCCCAGGAGAGGGGGTAGGAGCACTGCGCTAAAGGAGGAGGCCGTGCCAATAGCCTCTCCACCTGTCCATAGGGCCTGTACCAGGCAGGCAGATATCTTTCGATGGCCAAGACAGTTGAATGAAGCTACTAGGCTATCATGCCTCTCCTATATGCCATCAGCTCGAGATCAGATGCTGCCCCCTACTCTCTTTTCAGGGTGCAGTCATGACGAGATGACCAAGGTGGTCAATGATTATTTCCATGGCTTGGGAAGCTCTTCCCTAGGACAGCAAAGATTGATCCGTGTCATTAGCACCGGAGAAGAAAAAGAAGAGAAAAAAGAAGGAAGAGGGGAGGCATCGTTCATAGATGTCGATGAATGTGAAGAGGGCTTGGAAGCCGGATGCTTTGAGGACTTTCCACAACAGGAAGGGAAGAGAAGGTTGTCGGTGTTTGAGAGGCTGACCTTCCCCGGTCAAGCTAAAAGGGGAGTCTGGAAGAAGAAAGGAATAATGCAAGTTTTTACTTGCAACATGGCAGACCGGCAAATATGGGCCCTGCCCGAAGAACCAGAAGAATTTGCTAGGCTAGCCGGATGGCCAGGGCCGATCACAAGAAGGAGTAAAGCTGCAAAAGAAATACTGAGAGCGGCAAAAGGAAAGCAAGTCGTCACTGAAGCCGTCACTACGGTAACTGCCAACGTGGTGATGTCTAAAGTGGAGGAGGTTCTTCTGCCTTCCTCGTCCGAAAGTGCCTCAGGTGAAGTGCTGGAGGGCGCCCCTAGTACGGCGGCCCTGGATCTAGCTATTCTGATGTTATTACAGAAATATCAACAGGAGATCGAATTCTTGAAAAAGCAGTTGGGTGAGAAAAATGGACGGACCCCTGCTCCCAGGCAACAAGAGATACATGTTGAATCACCCCGAGGAGTCCCTGGCCCGGCCGATGCCTTATCACAGACTGTTTCCCAGCCAGCGGGCCATAGCATGGTCTCTTTTCAGCACCATTCCCAGCAGCCTTCACTGGCGCAACTTACACTTCCTCAAGTGCAGCAAGTATCGTCGCTGATATCTCCAACGCATCATGTCACCGCTCTAACCACCCCGTTTATGCAGCAACCCGCACATTTCTATCAAGAGTCGGTGGATTCGGCAATGGTGAACAAGTTATTGGTGGAGTGTATGATTGACATGAAATTGGCGGAAAGGACTGACAGTGATTTCGTCACCTTCGATGTATACATGGTGCCTTATCCATCGCAATATGCTGCGAAGAGGCTTCCACCTGGGATCAACAAGTCACTTAAGTTTGAGAAGTTCAATGGGCAAGGCTCCCCCAGGGAGCATATCACTTATTATATGATAGTGATGGGTGACCTGGCAATAGATGAAGCCTATTTGCTGAAGTACTTTGGGTCCTTACTCACGGGACTAGCATTTGAATGGTATTCTGGCTTGTCGGTTGGGTCAATTCTAGACTGGTCAGACATGCAGCGTAAATTTTATGAAAGGTTTCACGTTACTGAGAGAGAAGTAACCGTAGCAGAACTGTACTCCACTAGGCAGAAGCATGATGTGACTGCTGTGGAGTACATTAAAAGGTGGAGGAACCTCAGCATGAGGCGCAAGCGGCCCCCTCACCAGGAGGATGCCGTGCAGATATGTAAACAAAACCTCAGAAGAGAAGTTCTGGAAAAGATGATTGGTATTGATATTAGGTCTTTCGACCGCCTCAATAGTGTGGTAGCTGAGATCGAGTCCTTCTTGGCAAAGCACTCTACAACTGGTAGCATGACAGGTCAGAAAGGCAAGACTGTTGATCAGCGACCAGTGCCGAAAGAGACCAACACTGTGGATCTAAAAGCCTTCGAATAGCAAAGGGACAAAGCCAAGGTGGCAGCCGCCCCTCCGCCGGCTAAGCCTACTGATAAGAAGGAAGGTCCTTCATTAAGGGACAGGATGAGAAAGCTCTACTCATTCCCGAAGGATAAAACCTGGGTTCTCTTTGAATGGGCATGCAAGTACAATAAAGTAACTTTACCTGAACCAAAAAGGCATGCCGATGCAAGGAAATAGGATGATCCTCTGTTCTGCTCGTATCACCAAATGCTTGGGCATGCTATAGAGGATTGCTACGTATTCAAAGATGTGATGGAGAGCCTGATTAAGAAAGGGGAGCTGGAGATGGGCTAATACCAAGTGGACCCACCGCATCCCCATGAACTGCCAGCTATGAGGCAGACGATCAACATGATCTCGATATATCAACAACTTCCAGAAGAGGTGTCCGAGGCCAGCACTCAACACACCTATGAAGCATGTTTCCTCACACCCATCAAAGAATAGGCAGGGTGGCAGTCCGTGCCTGCAAAGACAAGGAGGGGGTCGGCATCCCATACAGCCGCAGGCACCCATATCCGTGGTGCCGCCACCCGGTCCGCTCCACCTACACCAGTCCATGTTCGGCATGAATCAGAACCGTCGGTGGTCGTCCAAATCTCGACACACAACTGGAGGAGAAGGACCCTGCTACCTGTTCACAAGGAAATATCTCCCGAGGTGCAATGTCTACAGGCCTATATAAACGAGCTTGATGAATATGAGCAGCACGAATTGAAGCCCTTGTTGATAAAAGACCATGTTCTGTGGGAGCAGCTGGAGGGTTTGGTCCTCAAGCAAAAACATGGAAATGAGGTTGCAAGAGCCAATGATGACCTCTTCTGGTGGAAAGTGCCAGCCAAACAAAATCGGGGAAAGAAGAAGGCAAAGGACAAGAAAAAGGTGGCCACTCTCCACTGCAACACCATGCCCGCCTTGTTAAGCTTGCCAGGGGACATCGAAGAAGATGAGATATGCGTCACACCGCCCAAGGTGAATCTGGCAGAAGCTTCAACTGCTGCCCATGCCACCCGGTTTGGGAAAAGATGGGGGCGTCCTCCTCAGCAAACCATAATATTATCTTCAGGGGAGAACAACCCTACCAAATACTTGAGCCCGAGGTTAGGGGCAGCAGAATTCCAACTCTACCAGGCATCTACGCACAAGATGAAGGGGATGATGGTGCTCCTACTATCGCTGAATTCTTATCAACAATGAAGGGAAAACAACTTAGTCAAGGAATCAGCCCTGAAGCGGAAGACTTTTGTTTCCCACTTCCTCCAACATCTCTTGTTAAGAGCGGAGCGTGTGGCAACCCCTCTTTGGCTAGAAAAGCTTCCGGAAGGAAGGCCCTTCCCAATAACCCTCTGAAGAGGTTAAGGCAGAGAGAAAGCAATCCTCAGCAACAACGCCCCAGGAGCCTCCGAAGCCCAGATGGATAGAGGAAATGCGACTGTCCAATGTCAGGGTGGGCAGTCGAATAATGAAGCTGCTGAAGAAACTCCCAACTAGATTTACTATATGGGAGATTTTATCTATGAGTAAAGAAGCGCGGCAAGCCATAATCGAAGCTCTGCAGACGCTAGCCAATTATGAGAGCTATTTTGTAGAAACCTAGCTCGACCCGGCTATCACTTTCACAGAAGAAGATATGCTGGTTCCAGACACCAGCCACAATAGGACGCTATACATGAGGGGGCAGCTTAATGGCCAACCGTTGAGCCGGATCCTGGTGGATCTGAGAGCAGTAGTTAACATTCTCCCTTACCGCATCTATCAGAAGTATTATTTCAATTTACACCTCACTAAGGTAAGGGATATGAGAATTGCAGGCTTAACTAGAGGTTTGAGGCTCCACTAGGAGTGGGGGAGTTTAGTCTCACTCTGGGAGACCTCACTACAAAGGTGCAGTTCCATGTGATTAATTCCAGCACTTCTTAAAAGGCTCTCCTCAGCCGACCATGGTTGCATGAACACTTGACAGTGCCTTCCACTCTACACCAATGCATCAAGTATTGTTGGGATGGGAAAGAAGAAAGACTATTTGCAAATCTACACCCCTTTGAGGTCTTTGAGTGTCATTTGCTTGATGCATCTCTTTACATGAGAACATCCCATAAGTTTGTAGAGAAGGGTCACCTGAAAAGGCAAAAGAAGAAGGAGCCTCGTCAGGCGATTGGTTTCCTCCATCGCTGCCTGGCCATGTCACCTCTCAAGGGGTCTCCCATATCTCTAAAGTTGGGGATGTCTCCAGAGCTGCGCCACCGGCCGCGTACCCCAGGCTAGGGGAAGTTGATGTGGAAGAATTGTTCGAGCATATCAAGGTACCACCAGGGCTTTTTAAGCTCGTCATGGATCTTGAGTGCCAAGCTGTGGAGCTGTGGAGGGCCTTGGAAGTCCCTAATTTTTGTGGGCCACCCACAATATTCTACACTACCGGGGAACCAATTGTAGAAAAAAATGAGGGTTGCGTCACCCCCGAAGAATCAACTGGCCGCATGGTGCCAATCTTAGGCCTAGCCTATACAGCTGACCGAGTCTCCCGCCTGCCAAAAAAGATGCAAGTTCCTTTCGTCCAGCCTTTTGGCCAAAGGGAGGCATTCAGAAGGCTGTGGTATCCTTCCAATGTAGACAAAGAGCTCCTGAAGATTACCCGTAGCCCTGGTTTAGGTTACACTCTTAAGGAGTACTATGAGGCTAAGGGTGGTGAGGACACACGCCGCAGCATACGCCGGGGTACGAGGAGCACACAGGAGTCCCTTTGGCTCAGGGAGGACATGGATGCTTAGATCAAGCTATTTATCTTTATTTCTTGCTTTCAGGTTTTGTTGGGCCCATTTTATTTAGTCCCTGCGTGGACAATTAGTTGTTTTATTTACCCTTATTGGACCTATTGTGAGGGAATTATTGGGCTTTTCTTCTTTGGGCTTGGATTGGGTCAAAGACGATGGAGGTTTGAATGGGTCAAATGGGAGGTGCGCTCCTTTCATGGTCAAATGAGGTGGCTGCCCCCCCTTCCTTGACCTCCTCCTTGATTCAAGGAGGAGAACCTTCCCCCCCACTCCCATGCTTGGTCGACCCTCCCTCTTCTCTCTCTTGGCCGTCCCCCTCCCCATCTAGCCTTCCCTATATATGGCCTTGTGTTAAGTATTTTGAAAACTAATGAAGAAATATTGAGAGACCATTTTTTTGAGAGAGTGAGTATGTTCTTCCTCCTTGGGTGTGAAGCTCAGGAACCCTAGATCCTGCGACGGGATCTAGCTGGGGTGCGACTCCCCATGCCAAAGGTGTGACGCCGAGGCTTCCATTTGGGAGATCTGTTAGGGTGCAAGGTCCAGATTCAGAGGGGGGGTGAATGAATCTCCCCTATAAAAATTTCCAATTAAAACTATAACTGGAGAATAGTTGCGAAACTTAAACTCAGATGGATTAAGTGAATTAATTGCTCTCCAGAAACAAATAGAAGATTAGATAGACCTTGCTCCTGATCAACTATATGAAAGCTGGAGAGATGACTTAGTTCACGTATTCAAAATAACTCTCTCAAGGCCAGCAATCAATGAAAGGCGTCTAGGCAAAATTCACACTAGAAAGATCAAACTTATATGAATGATCCTAAGCATGCATCTAGCGGAATCAAAGTAGACAATAAAACCACAACACACAAAGGATTTTTAGGTGGTTCGGTCCTCCAGACCTACATCCACCCCACACTCAACCCGAGTGTGGATTCCTGCTGATACACAGCTTAACTCACTCGGCATCACAGCTTGCCTACAACCGTTGAGCAACACAGCTTGCTGTCCGAGGTATCCACCTCGCCCGCTGAGCCTCACAGCTTGCTGTCCAGAGAAACAGATTCTCTGCAACCGCTGACACACAGCTTGAAAGAAAGGATTAAAAGAGAATAAAAGATAAAAATCACAGCACCGGAAAGCTGGAAATAAAACACAAAATGTAGCTCTCGCAGGAGCAGGTCTGGCTTGAATTTGATCCAAATGCCAGGAGGACAGATCTTCAACAAAGGCTTCAATTTCCTCTCCTTGAGCTCTCTGTTCCTCTCACTCTTTCTTTCGAACTCTCTCTTTCTCAGCACTCTCACACTACTGCATTCTATTCTTCTCTTCTCTGCAGCTCTCGCCCTTCTTTTCTACTTCTTCTCTGTTCATCTCACTCTTCTCTTCTCTGCTGCTCTCGCTCTAATTTTGCCGTCCTCTATTTTCTAATTCTCTCCACTCTCTCTCACGATCCACACATATATATATATATATATATATATGGAGGCTTCTGAGAGATGGGCGCGTGGAACCCAAGTTTCCAACCCAATGAATTCAAAAAGCAGCGCTCCTTTAGAGTCCATGTGTCAGGCTGTGAGAGTTTGCAGTCCACGTGCCCAATCATTAGTTCCTGGGATCACGAGCCCATCAGATAATTCCTGGAGCACGTGCTTCAGTTAATCATTCACGAACAAGAGTCATACCGTGTTTAATTCCCTGTAAAGAGAAAAATACTGAGTCAATAAGTATGGTCAAAGTCAAGTCAATATGCTCAGACTATTGTATGCTTAGACAGACATCGACCAACATTGAACCGACCGAGGCTACAGGAAATAGCACGGACTTTGTAGGCACAAAACTGCACCGACCTTAGCATAGAGACGTGCACTGATCTACTATGCAGAGTGAACAGGGATTCGTATAGACCTTTATGTGAGCATGAACACAATATGCACCGAGGCAAGGTTTGCACCAACCCTATTATGCCTTAGACACCTAAGATATTGTTTGAACAGTAACGAGCACCGAAGCAAAATATGCACCGAGGCAAGGACTTGCCCCGAGTGTACATATGCACCAACGTTATGAGCCTTAGGATAGAAGATGCACTGACCCTGAATAGTGATTTGTACATACCCTGACAAGCATCGATGTTAATATACTGAATCAACTAAATATACACAAATATGACTATATGCAAGATGTGCACCGACTCTAGGTGTGTGTGAGACGCTAGATGAGACGCACACATGCACCGACTCCAGGCCACCATGAGACGCAGAATAAGACGCAGAGACAAGTGAGGCACATGAGACGCAGAGACGGAATGCATGAAGATATAATGCATGAGACGCAATGCATTGTGCAAGAGAGACGCAATGTGATACGCAGCCATGGACTCACATAGCCTGTGAGACGAAATATGAGACATATCTATGCAAGAGATGCAACCATAGTCACTGCTGAGCATAAGACGCAAACAGAGATGCTAAGACTTAGACGCATGAGGCACTGGGTGTGCTAAGACGTGATAGAGACGTAGCCAGAGACACAAGTGCAAATGAGACGCAGTGCAACGTGCTCAGACAAGACATTGCACTGACCTTGTTTGTGCTCCCTTAGACATAGCATGAGAAGCAAACTGAGCCATTGCTCTGCTTGGATTTTCAATGAATTTTATTTAGCAGAGTTAATTATGGCACTTCATGACACAGTCCTCTAGACTTCATGATCAATGGACATGGTTTCTTAGTGACCAAAATCATTGATCCGACAGAATTTACCCTTAGGAACATTTCAGATTCATCAGATGTTTAAAAATAATACTGATTTCATATAATTCAACCAAATAAAGCCATGATTTTAACATTTTCAGATTTCAGAAGATTTTACAAGATTCAACATAAAATAGTTGGTTAAAGTTTATTAAAGTTGACTCAGATATTCTCAAGATATTCATAGCCAAGCTCAATGAATACATTAGACTTAAACCAATCTGATCTTTTAGACATTCATAAATTTGTATAATAGAAGATTCTTTAATGAACTGATTTTCAGATTTATAGTCAAGTTATACAAATTGAAATCTTCTCAATTTTCTAAATTTTCAATGAGATTCAGCAGCAGTCAAGTTGTGAACTGCAAAAGAGTTTCAAGCTTGTAACAAAGATAAGCACAACAATGAAGGTGTCGACATTTGACAAAGTATTTCCAAGATGATGTCGACTCACTGTGTCGACACTTCCAATCAGGACAATTAATAGGTGCAGTAAAGAATGTATCAAAGAGAATCAGAGATATCCAGAGTTCCATCAGACAGATTGATTTTGAAACAACTAGCTCCCCCTCAGTAAATGCACAAACAGAACATAATTAAATTCAGATTCAAGAAGAGTAACAGTTATAGAGAATTCAGAACAGATAGAAATTAAAAGAATGTACACGTTTTCACCAAGTGATGCTCCCCCCTTAACAAAAACATGAGCAGCAAGAAGCATACAGAGTGTATAAAAGAATCTTGCAGTCATTTAGCTTGAGCTGATAATCAAGGAATAGCAGATGAACAAGATTTTCAGAAATTGTTAAGCTCAAAGATATGACAAAGATAGTCAAGAGAACAAGGTCAAACAATTTTCCAAGAAGAAGATGAACTCTAGTAATTTTAGAATAGATATAGGCAGATGAGACCACCTAACAGTGTAGACTCTTGAATGAGCACAGATATCAGGATGTTTAGGGAAATGGCTATTCAGTGATTATTTTAGTTGACCGAAATATGCATTTTGGTCGACCGAACTAGACAGTCATAGAATAAAACATAGCCATGCAGATCAAAACTAGTTAAAAATGCTCCCCCTGACTAACAGACTCTATGATAAAATCTTCCTGAAAGGATTACCAAACACTTGAATGGATTTAGCCAAGACATGACGAAGAAGACATAGAGGAACACAAGTATATGAAATATGCTCCCTCACACAAGTATATGAAATGTGCTCCCTCTGATAGTATGCTATCAATCAATCTCAATCAATCACTTATTTCATGCAGACATCTAATGACTCATAGTGTTTGCTATCATCAAAATCACAGGGGCACAACAAGATCCACTCCTCGTTCGCGTGGAGATCCAGATCCGTCAGCCCTGAGCTCGTCCCTGGTTTTCGAATTGACCACGGTGCCTTCCTGATCGGATCTGGACTTCGTAATTTTACCAGGGATGGTTCTGCAAGTCATGAACATTCCAGGGCTGGTTTCACCTTGATCAGATTCTGGATCTCTGACAACAATTCTCTTCATGAAGCCGCGCGTTGCTACCTATCCCTGCGAGATAGATCTCCTCCTCCTTCTTACGAAAATCCTTCAGGCCTCCCCTCAATGCCTTTGGGCCTGAGGCTTGGGTGAGTCGTACAACTTTCTATCTTTTTCGCGACGCCATTGAGTACGCGCCATTCTAACGCCTGTGATGAGCGTGACGATGAGTTTGATAAGGCTGCGCAGGCCGACCTATGCAGATCCGACCCAGAACCTGCTTCACCTTGGAGGAGATCCCACGACTTCCCCCCTCCAGATCTGACCAAGTCCTTTGGTCAGGACCTTCCTCCAGGTGTCTCCGGAGTTCACCAGCAAGCGGCGCTCCATTCCCACACCGTAACCCCCTTTTCCTATTTTTCTTGTTCTTCTGTGCAGTTCTGCACGAGCAGCACCAGAGCTGCCTTGCAGATGCAGTCACGCCCAGGCAGGATCAGATCCAGACACACCGTTCAGACGGGTCGTTCTGCATCCAGTCCACTACGTGTTCCAATAAATGACACCCCATTTCGACTCCGGATCAAGCCGTACCACCTCATGCAAGTTGACTGCGCAAGCTGGCCAGAGCGGGCAGAATCGACCGATCGGGAACCAAGCCTCGCCACCTCGTCTCCTCGTCTTCATCGAGTGCTGCCCGTCAACCCGCGCTCCTACAGCCCCGAGTTTAGCGTTTGTAGACTGTTATCTCTCTACGAGGAGTGGGCATTATTATTTGGGTTGTACTATTATTCTTTACCATGTATCGGGGTTGTTGGACTCCGCCGGGGTTTCTTCCCCTCGCTCTAGTCATGGAGGTACGTACGACGTTCCTTTTCCCAACATTTGTTTATTTAATATGGTTTCATTTATGCTATGCTTGTGTGAATAGGGCCCCTATCCAGTTACAAATCACCGCAGTTGAGAGTTGTGAGCATCCGTTCCATAGCCCAGTCGAGCGTCGAGCCCGAACTGGATCACCCTAGGCGACAGTGGTTCCTTAATCGCTGCGATCCCACGCTTCCCTCGTATGGATGATTGTTGGGCTAGAGAGTTTCTTGTTGAGAGACGCTTCCACAAGAAGGAACACCATGGAGGTCAGCCCCCCGACTTACCTTTAACGTGCAAGTGTTAGCCGCACTTCGAGTTGGTCATAGGTCCTAGCCCATTTGTGTCCTGTCCCACATCAAATTGGTATCAGAGCATGGTTGAGTCTAGGGTAGTATTGTCATAGGTGTTGCATTCCATTCCTATATCCAGTATATGAAAAGGTGTTACTGGAATGATAGGTTAAGCTTACTGGGAAGGTGACAACCTTGCTAGAGTGGATCTTTGGATTCTTATCTCCACCACATACTAGATATTGGTTGAGTCTAAGGTTTGTATTCGAATCTGCATTCCAATTTTGCATTGCTATTTTAGGGTCGTGCCTAGTCCACTAGAGAGTCAGCCTACCTTGCCCCTTGTGTTCATTGCATGCCCACTCGGTGAGGTACCGATTACCAACTACCTGCTCTTATGGCTAAACCTAGAGATGGTGCCCCTAGTGACCTCTCCCTTCAAGACATGATGATGTCCCTCATGGAGCGGATGGAGCAATCCGACAGGAAATTTAGGGATCATGCTAACCGCGTGGAAGGTCGAATGAAGGCATTAGAGGATCATATGGAGGTTTCTGACCGATCTGTCCAAGGTTTGGTCGGACGGCACAACCCGTTGGAGAGGGCCCCAAACGGGGATTTCCTGGGGCTGGCCCAAGGCCAACATGAGCCTGCCCCTCAGCCCGTACCTCGTAGGGCTGACAACAGGAGGCCACGTGCCTCTGAACATGAGGATCATGTGTATGACAACGATTTTGATGGGTACGGCCGAGGTCGGCGCGGCCAACGGCAACATAGGGACAAGGAGGATGACCGAGTCCTTAGGACCATGCGAGCAGACCCTCCCACTTTTGACGGGCCCTTGGACCCGAACGTGTATATAGATTGGGAGGCCGGCATGGACCGATATTTTGAGTGGTTTGAGATGACGGACCACCGAAGAGTCAAATTCACAAAGATGAAGCTGCTAGGACATGCGCAAACTTATTGGAGGAATGTGGAGAGCCTGTTATTTCAGTGGCAGGAGCCCCAGATTGAGACTTGTGATGAGATGAAGGTCAAGCTTAGGCTTAAGTACCTTCCTGCCACATACCGTCAAAGGCTCATTGATAGGTGGCACAGCCAAGGGGATCGGTCCGTATCCGAGTACATCGCGGAGTTTGATGAGTATTTTTTCAATGTGGTGTCTCGGAGGAGAGCGCCATGCCAATTTTTCACTTCCGTCGTGTTCTGTGGCCCCACTTTTAGTATGAGCTTTTTCACCGCAATGTGACCACCCTGGAGGCTGCATATCAGGTCGCTCTCGAGCTGGAGCAGTTTGAGTCAGAGTTCGCTCCCGTCCAGCGTCCGGGGACCACCTATAAGCGTCTACCCGACTCTCGTACCACGCCCAGTTCTTATAGTCGATGGCCGGTGGCTCGTCCCCTAGAACCCCCTCACCAAGACCCCACTGCCCTTAGGCCTCGCACTCTCCCTCCGAGGGATCCTCCCCCTCGCTAGCAGGCACCATTCCCCGCTCCGCGCCCTTAGCAGCCCGCGTTGCCTGCCCGACTCCAGCTCCCGCCACCCCCGGCCCGTCGAGAGGACAAAGGAAAGGGGCCGATGATCGGTGGAGCATCTTCAAGCATAGGGACGCGTGACTAGTGCTATAGGTGTTGTGGAGTTGGTCATTATGCGGCCAGGTGTCCCACTCTGGATTCGCTGGTTATTTCAAACACTCCTGCCCACGACCCCACACCAGAGATGGTACCGGTCAACTATGAGCCAGATGAAGATCTTGCGGAGGAGTTCTTTGACGAGTTATTGGAGGGAGGTCATGCTGACGTCCCGGGTACTCAGTACCAGGATGATGTGCAGTTATGTGTAGTTAGGTGCATCCTGACCCAGCCCCAGGTGAGTGACGATTGGCGTCGTACCACCATCTTCCACACATTTTGTAGGCTGGGTGGGAAGGCCTACAAGGTGATTATAGATAGTGGGAGTTGCATTAACGCTATCTCCACGGGCACTGTTAGACGCCTTGGTTTGACGCTCGTGGATCACCCCGCACCTTACAGAGTATCTTGGGTGGATTCCACTTCCATCCCGGTCAGGCTACGGTGCTTGGTGCCTGTGCAGTTCTAGGCATACCATGATGCAATCTGGTGCGATGTGCTGCCTATGGAGGTGGGTAGCATTTTCTTTGGTAGGCCTTGGCTTTTCGATCGGGATGTCACCCTTCATGGCTGGGCAAACACCTACACATTCGACCATGGTGGCCATAGGATTACCCTCCACCCCGCCCAGCTGAAGGACACTTCTATCCGAGGACCAGCCGACCCTAGCACTTTGACCCCTCCTAGTCAGGGGACGGTCGGTCCTCTCGCCTCGTCCTCAGCGCGGGCCACTACCGCTTCGACTGCTCCCGACACTGGGGACCTCCCACCCAGGAAGTCAATGATGATTAGTCCCCGAGAGATGGAGCAATAGGTGACCAGGGGTAGTCCTATCCTTACTGTTGTTGTCCGAGGGGTGGTAGATGTCACTCCTAGATCTGATGATGAGCACCCCCCAGAGTTAGCTGCGATCCTGCGTGAGTTTTCCGATGTCTTCCTAGAAGACCTCCTCCCTGGAGGCCTTCCGCCTATGCGGGATATCCAGCATGAGATCGACCTCGTCCCGAGCTCATCTTTGCCCAACCTTCCGCACTACCAGATGTGTCCCACGGACCATGCCGAACTTCAGAGGCAGGTCGAAGAGCTGATGAGTCGGGGATCTCTTAGGGCCACTTTGATAACGGGTTAGGTTAGGGGCGGGTGGCTTACCCGGGTTAGCCCACCCCACCCCTAACCCTAACCCGAGTGGATTAACTCATTCCACTTATTTCCTAGGAATGAGTTAATCCACTTTAACCCTATCCGACCCAGGTTAAGAAAAAAACTATCAAACAAGGAGTAGCTCACCCGACCCCAGTAAACCCACCCTAACCCAGTTTAAACCGTTACCAAAGTGGCCCTTAGGGACTGCAAGAGTCTATGTGCTATTCCTGCATTGCTTGCCCCAAAGAAAGATGGCACATGGAGGATGTGCGTGGATAGCCGTGCGATCAATAAGATCACGGTTAAGTATCGATTTCCCATTCCCCAATTAGATGACTTGCTAGACATGATTCAGGAGCAACTATTTTTTCAAAGATAGACCTTCGTAGTGGCTATCACCAGGTGCGGATCAGGCATGGGGATGAATGCAAGACGGCATTCAAGACCAACGATGGTCTCTATGAGTGGTTGGTTATGCCCTTCGAGCTTTCCAAAGCCCCTAGCACCTTCATGCGATTGATGACCCAGGTTTTACGCCCTATGATAGGGGTCTTCTTGGTCG
Source organism: Amorphophallus konjac (assembly GCA_022559845.1). Classification (NCBI taxonomy): domain Eukaryota; kingdom Viridiplantae; phylum Streptophyta; class Magnoliopsida; order Alismatales; family Araceae; genus Amorphophallus; species Amorphophallus konjac. The sequence continues at coordinate 123,666,379 of CM040122.1, read as the reverse complement.
TCTACTTTGATGACATTTTTATCTACAGTCGCACTAGGGATGATCACTTAGACCACATTAGACGGGTCTGTATTATGTTGAGGCAAAAGGTTGTAGCTTATCGGCATGCTTAGGAATATCAAGAGGTTGTAGAAATATCCTCCTCTAGATTTAGATAGTCCCATAATGAAGTCCATACCGATATCCTCCCACTTCCACTTAGGAATACCAAGAGGTTGTAGCTTACCGATAGGCTTTTGGTGTTCTGCCTTGACCTGTTGACAAGTGAGACATCGAGACACGAAGTCTGCTATTTCTCTTTTCATATTGGGCCACCAAAAGGTCCTTTTTAAATCTTGGTATATTTTGGTAGATCCTGGATGAATCGTGTACCTTGATCTGTAAGCTTCATCTAAGATCTTCTTCTTTAGCTTGAGACAATCTGGGATGCAATTTCTATCTCTGAATAACAACCTTCCATCTGATGCTAATTTGAAATCAGATTGCTCTTCTATCTTGCCCTTGATTTCCACTAATACCGGGTCATTATCTTGCAGTCCTTGTATTTCTGAGAGCAGATCTGGCTGTATGCTCATATGGGATAGTGTGACACACCTACTATCCTTGTCCATACTTATATTAAGTCTAGTGACCTGTTCTAGCAACTTCCACTCCTGAATCATACAATTGGCTAATATTACTCTTGGCTTGCGACTGAGGGCATCAGCTACATGATTAACTCTTCCATGATGATATTGTATTGTGAAGTCGAAGTCCTTGAGATATTCTAGCCAACGTCTTTGCCTCATATTCAATTCCTTCTGAGAGAAAAGATACTTGAGACTCTTGTGATCAGAGTATACAGTGAACTACACTCCGTATAAGTAATGTCTCCATATCTTCAATGTAAACACTACCGCAGCCAATTCTAGATCATGTACGGGGTAGTTCTCTTCATGCTTCTTTAGCTGTCGAGATGAGTAAGCTATAACTTTCTCTTGTTGCATTAAAACACATCCGAAGCCAATGCCAGATGCATCGGTGTATACCTCAAATTTCTTGCCTTCAATCGGTAAAGCTAAAACTAGGGCAGTAGTTAGGTGATCCTTGAGGACTTGGAAGCTTATTTCACATTCCTCACTCCATTCATAACGGATCTCCTTGCGAGTCAGCCTAGTGAGTGGTATGGTGATCTTGGAGAAATCCTTGATGAATCGTCGGTAATAGCCCCCAAGACCTAAGAAACTATGGATCTCGCTAGCATTGGTCGGTCTTTCCCAATTCCTTATAGCTTGAACCTTTGATGGATCTACGGATAAACCGACCTTTGAAATCACATGTCCTAGGAAAGACACTTCTTCTAGCCAGAATTCACATTTACTGAGCTTTGCATATAGCTGATTCGTCCTCAATATTTGTAATGTAATCCTCAAATGCTCCTCATGCTCTTCCTTGGTCTTTGAATAGATCAATATATCATCAATGAAAACCACTATGAATTGATCTAGATGAGGCCTGAATATACTATTCATCAACTGCATAAAGGTTGCAGGGGTATTCGTCAGTCCAAAAGGCATAACCACAAATTCATAGTGCCCATACCTGCTCCTGAACGCGGTCTTATGAATGTCCTCATCTTTGATCCTTAGTTGGTGATATCCCGACCTGAGATCAATCTTTGAGAAATACTTGGATCCAGATATTTGATCAAATAACTCTTCGATTCTCGGTAGTGGATACTTGTTCTTGATAGTGAGATGATTCAACTGTCGATAGTCGATGCATAACCTCATGGATCCATCCTTCTTCTTTACAAATAGTACAGGTGCTCCCCATGGGGAAGTACTCGGCCTAATAAATCCTTTCTTCATAAGCTCCATCAATTGTTCCTTTAACTCCTTGAGTTCAGCATGGGACATCCTATATGGTGCCTTAGAAACTGGACCAGCACCAGGGACCAAGTCGATGGTGAAGGCCACTTCTCTTTGCGGGGGTAGTCCAGGTAAATCTTTCGAAAACACATCTGGGAATTCTTGTACAACTGGAATGTCTCCTAGCTTAGTTTCCTTAATTTCCTTAATGGTGACAAAAGTAAGGAAAGATACACAACCTTTCCTTATTAGCTTGCTGGCTGGAAGGGCCGATATAAAAGGTAACTTGTTTTGACTCTTAGGGCTAGTATACACTAGTTCCGGAAATTCCTTGAAAGTAACCTTACTGTTACGGCAATCAACAGTTTCCTGGTACTTGGATAACCAATCTACTCCTAATATGATGTGATAGTCCTTCATATCTAGGCATATGAGGTCGATGGGTAAATTTCTTTCTTCTACCAAGACTTCGCAGTTTTGATAATGGTGAACAATGTCGGCTTTATTTCCAAGAGGAGTTGAGATAACTAATTTTATCCACTCCGGTTCCATAGGTAATGGGTCAACAAACTTCTTGGAAATAAAAGAGTGCGATCCACCAGTATCAAATAAGACATATGAAGACTTGGAACAAACTTGTAGTGTACCTTCTACTAGTTCACCTTCGTCTTGTTCTATCTCCTTAATAGCTTGGAGGCGTGCATTCTTCGTCACCGGACGCTTCCCGTCACCGGCTTGATCATTGAATAGGGGACAGTCGGGAATCCGATGATCATGGCTCCCACAACGGAGATAAGCTCCAAGTTTTCTCCAACATTTTTTGGCCTTATGTCCGGCCTTGTCATAGTGCTTACAAACCACTTTAGAAGGTGTGGTGGTGATGGAGAAAGGTTTGGTCTTCTTGAACTTTTACTCTTGGGAGGAAGTACTTCCATTACTTGGCCTCTTTTTATTGAAATTGGGTTTGAAGGAACCAGAACTAGTGACCTATTCCTTCTTATCTTTCCCACAAATCCTATCAGATAGCTCCGTGGCATCTTCTAGTAACTGGGCCCGTCGTACCATCTCCGAATAGACTTGTATGTCCATCGGCGCCAGCTGTGTGATATATTGGGGCCTGAGCCCATTAAGAAATCTTCTAGCTTTCATCTTCTCAGTACTGACTAGATGTTTAGCATATCGGGACAACCTAGAGAATTGTGCCTCATACTCAGCTACCGACAACGATCGTTGCTTAAGTGCGACGAACTCGGCAGCTTTCTTCTCTTGGACTCGGTAAGAGAAATACTTATTGTTGAAATATTCCACAAATTCCTCCCATGTAACCTGAGCTTGGTCTAATGTGGCTTCTACCGACTCCCACCAGCATCGTGCGTCTCTTTCCAATTGAAATGTGGCTAACGGAACCTTCTCTTGGTCCGTGCATTGCATAACTCTGAAGATACATTTAGTCTCTCGGATCCAATGCTCGGCGTCATCTGGATCGGCAGATCCCATGAACTTAGGAGGGTTCATGTTCTTGAAACTTTGGTGGAGATTTCCCGCTCCACGGTGTGCACCTCCTAGTGCTACTTGTTGAAGTGCTTGCGTCATGCCTTGCAGAGTGCGTTGCATGTTACGCCACTGAGAACGTTCGGCAGCCATTGTCCTACAAGGATTTTAGATAACTAATTAATATGAGATTCGACCAAGAATTGAGTATCTAGATTACCTTAACCCATGGTTCTACCCAATCTCACCGGTTAAAGGTTTAAACCTATCCTTGAGCTTGGGTTTCCTAGGAATTGAATATCCTAGGCTACACAAAAACTGTCACGCCCCGAGCACGGAAGGAACCCGGAGATGCGTGATGAATTTATATCAATCATATCAATCAGAGCGTTAGTGTATTCAACACAAAGACAGAGCGCGTAAGAGTAAAATAACCCAATCCTTTATTTCATCAAAACCTTTAAAGTACTTCTATTACAATTCACTTAATGGAAGTGCTAAGACTCATTAAAAGGAAAAGTACAAGGAATGACTCAAGAAAATGGAAAGACAAGACTAGACGATGCTTTGACATATGGTTGTAGCTCTAGCCTCTTCACTCTTGACTTTCCCCATCCGAAAGAGTTTCATCCTCGAACTTACCTGAAAAATAAGGGAAAAATACTTTGTGAGCGAATGCTCAGTAGGGATTATATCTCAAGAGCTAGCTTGCTTTAAGTAGATTACATGTTACATGAATTGCAATAAGCTAGGCATGCTCGCATAAAATGACAACAGAAAATGTATAACAAGAGAATAGTGAGTGAACTAGCAAGTCTTTCAAGAACTCATGTTAAGATAGCAAGATAATCAAGCACGTATATCTATCATGTCAAGTGATCATGTCATGGCAAGAATTGGCTATCATGTTTCAAGCAAGTACAATAAATACCCTTTCCGAGTCACGCAAGTCATGTCATGTCAAGTCAAGTCAAGTGCGAGATTTGTGAAATGTCTATCAAGCTAGTCATGCACTTCGGTACAATGCCATACCGTGATCATTACAACTCCCATGGGCACTAGTACTTTCGGGTGCTCCTCCTAGGAACAGATCGGGCCCTATAAGCGCATGCATTGACCATGTATTTTCGACATCCACTATAGTATAGCCAATATAGATTTTTCAAAGAAATATGCTTGTAGGAACTTAAGGTAGATCTTGTGGAATAGAATCATAGGGATTGAACATGATGTGTAAGGATGATAATAACGGTATAACCACGATTCGCTTTAAATCTAGGTGGAATCGGCTCCCTAACTTGGGTGCCATGACAATAAGAATAAGCGCTCATATAGAGATGGTCGCTCGTCCTTGTACATGATAAGGTAGATAGAATTAGTGTCCACAAGTATGGCACATCATTCTTAAGAAGTATTAATGGTATGGTTTCCCATTCCAATAATTAAAGAGTATTCTCATAACATCAAAATAGCATATCATGGGGGCCGGTATACCATGTTTCTTTAGAGTGATATGGAAATCAAGTAGTGTCATGGGTTTTGATGGTACAACCTGCTCGGCTACCTTGAGGGAATCCAAAGCTAACGAAGTCTTACGGAGGTCTCTATGACAAAGTCACCGGTCCAAAGGAACGGAATGTCCCATGGAGGGTTCATCTATCACCGAGAAATAATGGGTAATCGATAAAATATCATGAAACGTGGGACTATATTCACGGAATGGAATATAGTGCCAGTATACACAACCCATGGTCAAGGGTTATAGAAAACCATGAAAATCAGGAAATCAGGAGATCAGTAAATTGACGCCTGAGCTTAAGTCTTCATTTTCTGAATTGGCGCCCTTGTCAGGGTCGTCAGTTCAGTAAATGACGGCTGTTCACTGAGTCGTTACATCCAGATTATGTAAATATTAATATCTGTAAACATGTTCAAATTTTGATTATTATAAAAATGACGCCTTCCATGAAGGCTTCAATTCTGTAAACAGCGCCCTAGTCAGGGGCGTCATATATCAAATTAAAGGGCATAGTATATGTCGTCATTTCAATATCCAGGAATATTATAACCATTTCTATAATTCACAGTTTATCACTAAATTGGCGCCCGTTCACATGGGCGTTCATTCAATTGACGACCTAGCTACGGTCGTTATTTCTTTGTCATAAGATTTGCACCGGACAGGTACAATCATAGACACATGATTTTTTGGAGTATGTCTAATCAAGATTCTAAAGACATGAACAGATAGAGAAAAATAGCAAGAAATTATGGACATGATCATGCATTAGTTTACATATAAGGGTTCACAGTTATTAAATTTTGAACATTGTGTATTTATTAAATAACTAGACAATTGACGACTGTTTACACGGTCATCAAATAAAATAGCGCCCTAGACTGGGTCACTAATTTAATTCATGCAGTAAAACATGAAAACTCCATCCAGAGTGATATCTGTAATTCCTTTACAGACCTATATGCATGTATACCACCTAAAATTATTAAATTTGGCTTTACACTTGAGAAAACCTACCTTTGGGTGATGATTTGATTGTCAGACGATGGTGAAGATGAAGAATCAATAACAAGAATGATACTCTGTTTGTAACAGAGTAACTGGAAGCCAATATAACAAGAGCAGTTACTCTTCGGAAGAAGCTACAGGATGATGCTAACAGAAACGCAGTTGCTTCAACAGCCAAAGACAGAACGTATGCTTCAACAAGAAGAAGATGCCAAGAGCATCAACGCAGCTGCCCTTCGAGAGAAAATAGAGAAGCAGAGGCTTCCCATGACAACACACCAAAGCAGTCGAACAACGACAGCGCAAAGGAAGAAGACGAGGACGAAGGTCCTTCCACGTCCACGGTAGGATGAAGAGGAAGATGATGGGAACCCCTCCTCGTATCAACAACAGGATGGAGAGGAATGCTCCTTGATGCTTGGACGATCGACAACAGCAGTAGGTTTGATGAAGAAAAGAGCCAGCAGGTTGGCTCGATGGGAGGGGGTATTTATAGGGAAGGAATCCTAATGGGTTTTTAGGAGTTCGATTTGAACTAAAATTTCCTTGGTCGAATCCCTATTAAACATAGATATCCATGTATGGATTCTTTCCTAATCAAGAAACCTTCCTGGCTAATATCCCTGTTTGAACCAAACACCAACGGTTCTGTTTGTAAATGACGCCTAAGGTTGGGGCGTGATTTAAAAATGACGCCTCTATCACAGTCTTCAATTCTTTTATATGACGCATGTTAAGAGGGCGTCAATTCTTAAATTAGCACCTGCTTGAACAGTCTTTAATTAAATGACGATCTGCCAGGAGGCGTTATTTCGCTTATAACCTATTTGTTATATGTTTTAAGTATATATATATAAGTTGGGCTATTATTATTGGTTTAATCTTTTAATCCATTTAAGATTTTATACCTTTAATTTACCAGAGTTGCTACACCCTCCCCCACTTAGAAGAATTTGGTCCCCAAATTCAATCGCACATATTTAGGGAGAGTGTAGGACTCATACCTCTTTAGAATAAATCCGGGAATCGCTTCTTCATAGACTCCTCGGTCTCCCATGAGGCTTCGTGCTCTGAGCATTTACTTCATTGCACTTTGAGCATGGGAATTGTTTTGTTCCCTAGAGTATGAACTTCACGATCGAGGATCTTCATAGGCTTTTGTTCATATGTGAGATCCTTTTGAATCACCAGGTCTCCATGATCGATGATATGTGACGGATCGTGCACATACTTCTTCAACATGGATATGTGGAATACATTATGGACGTCAGACAATTGAGGAGGCAAAGCGATGCGATAAGCAACCTCGCCCACTCTTTCTAGTACCTCAAAATGTCCGATAGACCTTGGTGTAAGCTTACCCTTAACACCAAATCTCCTAATTTCTCATCCAGGTGATATCTTGAGAAACACGTGGTCACCAACTTGGAATTCGAGATCTCTTCTTCTTGTATCAGCATAAGCCTTCTATCTAGACTGAGCAACTTGAAGTCTTTCTCTAATCAACTGAATCTAATCTGTGGTATCCCTTACCATGTCTGGGCCTAATAGTTGTTTCTCGCCAACTTCATCCCAGCACAAGGGTGATCGGCAATTCTTTCTGTATAAGGCTTCGAAAGGTGCCATCTGTATACTTGCCTGGTAGCTGTTGTTGTATGCAAATTCAACCAAAGGCAAGTGATCATGCCAGCTTCCACCAAAATCGATGATGCAAGCTCTGAGCATATCTTCTACTACCTGATTTGTTCTCTCTGTCTGACCATCCGTCTAAGGATGAAAAGTAGTACTAAAGTTGAGTCTTGTCCCCAACGAATGTTGTAGACCCTTCCAAAAATGAGAAGTAAAACGAGGGTCTCGGTCAAACACGATTGAGACAGGAATACCATGTAGCCTGACTATCTCCTTAATGTATAATGCAGCACAGACGTCAATTGACCATCAGCTCTTGATTGGCAAGAAATGTGCCGACTTAGTCAAACGGTCGATGATGACCCAAATTCCATCATGTCCTCCTCTAGATTTAGATAGCCCCATAATGAAGTCCATACCGATATCCTCCCACTCCCACTTAGGAATATCAAGAGGTTGTAGCTTACCGGCAGGCTTTTGGTGTTCTGCCTTGACCTATTGGCAAGTGAGACATCGAGACACGAAGTCCGCTATTTCTCTTTTCATATTGGGCCACCAAAAGGTTCTTTTTAAATCTTGGTACATTTTGGTAGATCCTGGATGAATCATGTACCTTGATCTGTGAGCTTCATCTAAGATCTTCTTCTTTAGCTTGGGACAATCTGGGATGCAATTTCTATCTCTGAATAACAACCTTCCATCTGATGCTAATTTGAAATCAGATTGCTCTTCTATCTTGCCCTTGATTTCCACTAATACCGGGTCATTATCTTGCAGTCCTTGTATTTCTGAGCGTAGATCTGGCTGTATGCTCATATGGGATAGTGTGACACACCTACTATCCTTGTCCATACTTATATTAAGTCTAGTGAACTGTTCTAGCAACTTCCACTCCTGAATCATACAATTGACTAATATTACTCTTGGCTTGCGACTGAGGGCATCAGCTACAGCATTACCCTTTCCAGGATGATATTGCATTGTGAAGTCGAAGTCCTTGAGATATTCTAGCCAACGTCTTTGCCTCATATTCAATTCCTTCTGAGAGAAAAGATACTTGAGACTCTTGTGATCGGAGTATACAGTGAACTACACTCCGTATAGGTAATGTCTTCAGATCTTCAATGCAAACACTACCGCAGCCAATTCTAGATCATGTACGGGGTAGTTCTCTTCACGCTTCTTTAGCTTTCGAGTTGAGTAAGCTATAACTTTCCCTTGTTGCATTAAAACACATCCGAAGCCAATGCCAGATGCATCGGTGTATCCCTCGAATTTCTCACCTTCAATCGATAAAGCTAAAACCGGGGTAGTAGTTAGGTGATCCTTGAGGGCTTGGAAGCTTATTTCACATTCCTCGCTCCATTCATAATGGATCTCCTTGCGAGTCAGCCTAGTGAGTGGTACGGCGATCTTGGAGAAATCCTTGATGAATCGTCGGTAATAGCCCGCAAGACCCTAGAAACTATGGATCTCGCTAGCATTGGTCGGTCTTTCCCAATTTCTTACAGCTTCAACCTTTGATGGATCTACGGATAAACCGACCTTTGAAATCACATGTCCTAGGAAAGACACTTCTTCCAGCAAGAATTCACATTTACTGAGCTTTGCATATAGCTGATTCGTCCTTAATATTTGTAATGCAATCCTCAAATGCTCCTCATGCTCTTCCTTGGTCTTTGAATAGATCAATATATCATCAATGAAAACCACTATGAATTGATCTAGATGAGGTCTGAATATACTATTCATCAACTGCATAAAGGTTGCAGGGGCATTCGTCAGTCCAAAAGGCATAACCACAAATTCATAGTGCCCATACCTGCTCCTGAATGCGGTCTTATGAATGTCCTCATCTTTGATCCTTAGTTCGTGATATCCCGACCTGAGAACGATCTTCGAGAAATACTTGGATCCAGATATTTGATCAAATAACTCTTCGATTCTCGGTAGTGGATACTTGTTCTTGATAGTGAGATGATTCAATTGTCGATAGTCGATGCATAACCTCATGGATCCATCCTTCTTCTTTACAAATAGTATAGGTGCTCCCCATGGGGAAGTACTCGGCCTAATAAATCCTTTCTTCATAAGCTCCATCAATTGTTCCTTTAACTCCTTGAGTTCAGCATGGGACATCCTATATGGTGCCTTAGAAACTGGACCAGCACCAGGGACCAAGTCGATGGTGAAGGCCACTTCTCTTTGCGGGGGTAGTCCAGGTAAATCTTCCGGAAACACATCCAGGAATTCTTGTACAACTGGAATGTCTCCTAGCTTAGTTTCCTTAGTTTCCTTAATGGTGACAAAAGTAAGGAAAGATACACAGCCTTTCCTTATTAGCTTACTGGCTCGAAGGGACGATATAAGAGGTAACTTGTTCTGACTCTTAGGGCTAGTATACACTAGTTCCGAATATTCCATGAAAGTAACCTTACTGTTACGGCAATCAACAGTTGCCTAGTACTTGGATAACCAATCTGCTCCTAATATGATGTCATAGTCCTTCATATCTAGGCATATATCAAATTAAAGGGCATAGTATATGTCGTCATTTCAATATCAAGGAATATTATAACCATTTCTATAATTCACAGTTTATCACTAAATTGGCGCCCGTTCACATGGGCGTTCATTCAATTAACGACCTAGCTATGGTCATTATTTCTTTGTCATACGATTTGCACCGGACAGGTAGAATCATAGACACATGATTTTTGGAGTATGTCTAATCAAGATTCTAAAGACATGAACAGATAGAGAAAAATAGCAGGAAATTATGGACATGATCATGCATTAGTTTACATATAAGGGTTCACAGTTATTAAATTTTGAACATTGTGTATTTATTAAATAACTAGACAATTGACGACTGTTTACACGGTCGTCAAATAAAATAGCGCCCTAGATTGGGTCGCTAATTTAATTCATGCAGTAAAACACGAAAACTCCATCCAGAGCGATATCTATAATTCCTTTACAGACCTATATGCATGTATACCACCTAAAATTATTAAATTTGGCTTTACACTTGAGAAAACCTACCTTTAGGTGATGATTTGGTTATCAGACGATGGTGAAGATGAAGAATCAATAACAAGAATGATACTCTGTTTGTAACAGAGTAACTGGAAGCCAATATAACAAGAGCAGTTACTCTTCGGAAGAAGCTACAGGATGATGCTAACAGAAACGTAGCTGCTTCAACAGTCGAAGATAGAACGTATGCTTCAGCAAGAAGAAGATGGCAAGAGCATCAACGTAGCTGCCCCTTCGAGAGAAAATAGAGAAGCAGAGGCTTCCCACGACAACACACCAAAGCAGTCGAACAACGGCAGTGCAAAGCAAGAAGACGAGGACGAAGTGTAATGCCCCAGATTTTTTGGATCCTTCTTCTCGGGTCTCAGATCTGCGTTTCCGGTGTATCTGGCTCCGTTGTGCCCAAAATTTCATTTTGGACATCATGCCTATTCGGATCGGCGCGATCCGGAGCTGTTTCAGAGGCCCGGAGCGCGTCCACGGCTTTTCTGCGTGTGTTTACCGATTCCTGGTGTGTGTTTCGGTAATTCGTTCGGAACCTCGTTGTGGGCCAACCGGGCCGTTCACCTGGGCGTGAGTGGTACCGTTGCGATCGGTGCGTTCTGAGGATCGCGGAAACGTGATTTTCCATTTTTCGGTATTTTCCAGATTTTCTGGATTTTCCTATATAAACCCCCCTCCCTTTTCTCTCTCTTCCCTCTCATTTCTCACTCACTCTCCCTCCCTCTCTCTCTAGCGACCGACGGGGTGGAGTGCGGGCGAGGCGGGGACAGCGCGGGTGAGGCACGGGCGAGGATGGATGAGGATCGAGGCGGTGGGGGCGTGGTGAAGCTTGGTCGTGGGTTTGTGGAACGGCGAGGCTTCAACGGCGTTTTCTTCGTGGATCGATGAGCTCGGGGCGCAAAATCTTCGGTGGAGGTTGGGAGATGGACCCCCAGCTCGTGCACTTCTTTTCCCGTGAGTTTTGTAGGCCGTGGTGAGCGGAGCGGGCATAATCGGGGATTTTTGGGAAAAATCTAGGTTTTAGGGCTCGTGGGCCATTCTCCCGTTTCATTGTGTTTTTGGCCGATCCGAGGCCTTAGATGCATGCTAGGGGCTATTTGGGGGCTTCCCCCTTGTTTTCCCCCTCTCCCGTGGAGGTATGGGGGCGTGGGACATTTTTCGGGTCGTTTCCCGTCATTTCACGCTCGGACGGGTGTGACGGTCCTTCCAGTGACTGTCACAGCCTGTGACGCCCCAGGGTGGGGGCGTCACAGGGCCCGCTAGCCTTTTGGTGGTTTGTGGGTGTGACGGTCCCTTGATAGACCACCACGGTGCTGTGACGCACCTGGGTCTGACCGTTACATCCGTTTTCGTGTCTTCAGACCGTTGGGATCACGAGTCCCTGATGCACCTGGGTAAGGCCGTCAGAGCCTTGTGACGCCCCTTCATGGGACCGTCAGAGTTGACGCAGCCCATTCTTCTGATGCGCCCAGGTAGGACCGTCAGACGTTGTGACGCGCCGAGGGGTGAGCGACACAGCCTGTGTCGTTCTATCTTCTAATGCACCAGGCTTGGTCCGTTAGAGACTGTGACGCCCCAGGGTGGGTGCGTCACAGCCGTTGTTGCCCCTTTCATGTAAAGCTTCTGTGTTGGACCGTTAGAGTGCTGTGACGGTCGAGGCTTGGACCGTTACAGCTTGTGACGGCCCAAGGTAGACCGCCAGGCACTGTGTTGCGCCGAAATGGTTCTTCGTGCTTGCTGCAATTGTTTCGCGTCGTGTGGATCCCCGGTCGACCCGGTTGGGACCAAGTGGTCTACTTGCGGTCTCGTGAGTATCCCAGACACCCCGAGAGTTCTGTGTTCATGTTTTGAGGGTGTCGAGAGGACCGTGTTACCTCGATTAGTGTGCCCATAGGTGTGGTGGGTCAGGGTGACTCCACGTGTTCCGGGCTTTCGTGTTGTGCTCGATCGAGTCACCGTGTATCGGTGTGTGTGTGCGGTGGGGTCTCCCCCGCATGTCGTGAGTTTCTTTGGAAGGTGATTCCCTCGTGGGCCATGTGTTTGGCCTTGGACTGCGAGTCCAGTTATCCGGCCTAGGGTTGGAGGTTTCCCGCTTTCTCTAAGATGGGGAATCGGCGTGGCGGCTTGTGTGCTGCCCTGGGAATCGTGCTTCTGCGCTTTCTGCGCTGCACCGAGTGTGTGCGGTCCCGTTTCTTCAACGGTGGTTTCCGTGAGTCAGTCCTTCCTTCCAGTGACCTGTCCACTAGTCGTAGCTTCCTGCGCACGTGGGTGCGGACCCACCTGGGAGTGGTGGAGAGTGAGACCCGATGAGAGGTAGTTTTTAGGCTGGTTACCGAAGGGCCCCTTGCCTTTGCCACCAGAGTCCGGTGGGGGGGGAAACCAGCTAGAGGACCTGACCTAGAGCAGATGGTCTGTGTGTGCACACATAGTTGGGGGCTTAGGACACGCGCTGACGAACGTGACCCCAGCTAGTCCTTGTTGTGGTACTTGTTGCGTGTCTGAGTCTCACGCCCGGGGCGTTGTAGCTAGACACTTGTGACGCGGTGTAAGACGTCAGGGGATGCTTCCGGTCGTTCTTCTAGTGGATAGTGCTCATGTTCGCTGGAAGGTGTGGACTCGAGTTTTGTTGGACCGAGGTTTAGTAGTACGGTACTATTAGAGTGGACGGCTTTTCCGTTTATTTACTTTAGCTTGTTGGTTCTACCATATTCATGTCGAGTTAGGGGTGACAGACTGTCAGTCAGTCTTTGTGACTTCGACCTTCAGGTTTCGGCCGTGTTGACCGTTGAGTTCCAGGTGTTTCACCGTGGCACGTGTGTCAGCTCTCGTGCCGTTTGACTAGTGCTAGTGGATTTACCGAGGTTGCGTCTTGTTGTGCGGTACCCGTGACCAGGCGTCAGGGTTGCACTTTGGACAGCGTGTCCAGGTTGGCCGTGTTCTGGGAGACAGGCCTCTATGGCATGGTTGCCGTGAGTTTTTACTTCGGTAAGTGGTACTAGTGTAGTTCGGTAGCCCCCGACCGTGTGATCGGGGTGTGTTTCTGGTACAGTAGGAGTAGCTGTAGTGCCGAGTTTTGACAGGCCACCGGTTCGCTGTTCCTGCTGTAGTTGTAGCTCTCCTTTCCGCTACCGCCGTTGTTTCCAGTTGGGGTTCCGCGGGATCCCTGCTGAGTCTCTATTTTGGAGACTCATTCCCTACTTTTCAGGTGTGGCGGTTCTTCTTCCTCGAGGTTCGAGGGCGCGGTGCGGAGGTTCTCAATTGCCAGCTCGTCGGGTCGAGTGTTCACTCGGCATGTGGTACGTTTTTACTGCTTTAGACTGTACTTTCTGTTGGACTAGACTCTGTTGTAGCTGTAGTTATTTATTTATTTCTGTTAATTGTTGAATTATCCTGCTTTATTTCCTATTTCTTTGTGCCTCTGCACTCATTTTAGCCCTCCTGGCTCGTGGGCGGCGGTTCGAGTCTTGGGTTATCGGGCCTTCCTGGTAATCAGATTCTCGGGTCATTACAGATGGTATCAGAGCAGAGGTTGTGGACGTACATAGGAATTTGAAATATTACAGTGATCAGAGTCCATAAGGTCCAGTACAGTCGGCAGCTGGCTTAGGGTTTTACGTTCGCTTTCCGCCTAGTTTCTCGCTTGAGAGCTTGAGTGCGCTGTGTGGCGCTGAGAAGGTAGTTGCTGTCCGCGGCTTTTGTGCCGGCGTGGGGTCTAAAGGTCGAGGTCGAGAGCTTTCTCCCTCATCATTGGTGGCCCCGGTTGTGCTGTGTTGGGCAGAGGTTACAGGCAGATGTGTCGCTGCGGTGCTATGTTCGAGGTGTTTGTAGCGAGGTCAGGTGGCTGGTGAGGATTACTTGTGGTTAAGTGGCCGTAAGCGTGCTCTGAGGGAGCTGCTGTCGGTTTGGCCACTCCAGCTTGAGGTTTGTCCAACTCCTGAGGTGTTCTGATCGAGAAGCGTGCTCAGGTGAGTGGAATATCTTCTCGGTGAGCTACTGTTTCGTCAAGCCTGATGTTCTTATCGTGCTCTATGGCGTCAAAAATGACGTGTCGGTCCCGATTGTTCTGCGGATTTCGAGGCAAGATTTGGCAGAGATGTCCCGGTAAGTCTTTGCTCCTGCGTTTCTGTCAATGGATGGGTTGTGTTCACCTTGGAGTTGGCTTGAGATGTGAAGGCTCCACGGCGAGTTCGGGACTCGAGGATGAGCGTCGGCGGTTCTCATTATGGCTCGTGTTGCGGCTCTTGGCGTGGTGTGTTGCAGTTCGAGGAATTGCAGCGGTGGTGCATAAAGAGATGTTGTGATTGTGGTCCGACGTGACACTCATTGAGTGTGTTAGAGGCGCTGACCTGATGAAAGTGATGGTTTTCCTTGGTGCTGGATGGTGCTGTTTCCAGCGTGCGCGAGGTTCGAGATCAGGTCAAGCATGGAGTTCTTCTGTTGGTCGGAAGTACGTTTGGTTTCTCCTTTGGTTGGAGAGATTGTGTTGGGCTAAGGTTCATCGTCTTGCATTGTGTGTTCAGATTGGTTGGCCTTGTGTGCCATGAAGTCCGTGCGAGACGTGCTCCTTATCTTGGCAAGGTAGTTGCCTATGAGAAGTTGTGCCCATTCCCTTGTCGTGTGAGGGTGTGCTGGTGCTGTTCCGAAAGGACGAGTGCTGGTTGGGCGGTGTTCCCAAGAATTTGTGGCTGTACGCGTAGATCAGAGTGCGCAGTGGAAGCATGGTGGGCTTGTGACCCACTGGTTCAGGATCGTAGCGTTGGTTGCTACGGTCAGATTCCTGAGTTTGTGTTGAGCATTGGAGGATTGGTTCCTCTATGCGAAACGTGTTGTTGCCATGCCATTGCCCAAGGTATTGTGGTTCTTGGCACTGGTAGGATGGAGTGTTGGGGAATGTGCTAGCTAGTGCACCGCATGAGTACCCTATTCTTGTGGTGGAAGCCGTGTCAAGCGTCGGTGTTAGGCCCGGATAGGGTTGTTGAGGATGTCGCCTGACGGAAGTTGAGTAATTTGATGAGACCAGACGGAAGAGTGACGCCTGTGGACGGAGGCCTTTTTTCGTGCAGTTGGCGTCGGATTGGTGGTCCTTAACGGGACGTTGGTGTCGCAATGGTTATCCCTAGTTTGGTGACCAGCATGGGATGGTTCCCCTGTAAGTCTGAGTTGAGTGAGGTGATGACTGAAGACACCAGGATCTTGTAATCTGGTTTCATCGTGCTCGCCGAGAGGGTCGTGTTGGTGTGATGATCGAGCTCGAATGCGGAATCCGAGAGGAGTGTGGCTCGAGTTGTGGTAATTGTCTGTGTGTGAGTCAGCGGATGGCCTGTTGTGAGTTGGATTGTGCCTGGTGGGCCGATGGAGGTTTCTCGTTGACGTGTATCTGGCGACCAGTGGATGGTGTTTTCACAGACAGAAGATGCTGTTGGTTATGCATCGTGAGCGGTGAGAGCCGTGTATCGGGGAGACCTTTGGTGGTCGTTTCCATGATGTGCCTTTTCGAAAGGGATCTGGGCTTTGTCGAAGTTTGTCCTCTGACAGAGTTGGCACAGTGTTATCTCTGGCTTTCAGTTTGCCATGCGTGGGGTGTTTCTTGGTGCTGAGCCGATGTCCTGGTTGTGGTCTATCGAGATGGCTGCGTGAGCCGATGGAGGCTCTGTGTTGGTTGTTCCCTTGCGAAGGGTGTGCGACCTGTCAGCTGGTTGTGAAGCTGATGTGTGTTTTATCTGCCGACCATAGGATGGATCGGTAGCTGTTTCTCGTGCCGAGGGTGTGTTTCCTCAGTGGGCGAGATGGTGGCAGCGGTGCCATGTTGGTTTTCGTGGTGTCTGAGGTGATGCAAGATTGTGTCCTTTGTGAGTGCCTGCTCTGATGGCCGGTGTGCTCGGTGCGTAGAGCGAGGTGTTGTTCGTGTTTATAGCCTGGATGTGTCCCTCAAGTCTGGAGCTTTCGTGTGAATCGTGGTTTTCTGTGCTGGGGTTCTGACGGCGTTGTCATCGGGTTACGGCGTTCTTCCCCTGTTCCTATGCTTATCCTGAATTTTGAGGATGAAATTCCTTTAAGGGGGGAGGGCTGTAATGCCCCGGATTTTTTGGATCCTTCTTCTCGGGTCTCGGATCTACGTTTCCAGTGTATCTGGGTCCGTTGTGTCCGAAATTTCGTTTCGGACATCATGTGTGTTCGGATCGGCGCAATCCGGAGCTGTTTCGGAGGCACGGAGCGCGTCCGCGGCTTTTCCGCGTGTGTTTACCGATTCCCGATGTGTGTTTCGATAATTCCTTCGGAACCTCGTTGCGGGTGAACCGGGCCGTTCACCTGGGCGCGAGTGGTACCATTGCGATCGGTGCGTTCCGAGGATCGCGGAAACGTGATTTTCCATTTTTTGGTATTTTATGGAATTTCCAGATTTTCCTACATAAACCCCCCTCCCTTTTCTCTCTCTTCCCTCTCATTTCTCACTCACTCTCCCTCTCTCTTCTCACGCTCTCTCCTCCCTCCCTCTCTCTCCGACGGCCGACGGGGTGGAGTGCGGGTGAGGTGGGGACGGCGCGGGCGAGGCACGGGCGAGGATGGATGACGATTGAGGCAGTGGGGGCGTGGTGAAGCTCGGCCGTAGGTTTGTGGAACGGCGAGGCTTCAACGGCGTTTTCTTCGTGGATCGGCGAGCTCGGGGCGCGAAATCTTCAGTGGAGGTAGGGAGATGGACACCCAGCTCGTGCACTTCTTTTCCCGCGAGTTTTGTAGGCCGTGGTGAGCCGAGCGGGTGTAATCGGGGATTTTTGGGAAAAATCCATGTTTTAGGGCTCGTGGGTCGATCTCCCGTTTCATTGCGTTTTTGGCCGATCCGAGGCCTTAGATGCATGCTAGGGGCTATTTGGGGGCTTCCCCCTTGTTTTCCCCCTCTCCCGTGGAGGTATGGGGGCGTGGGACATTTTTCGGGTCGTTTCCCGCCGTTTCACGCTCGGACGGGTGTGACGGTCCTTCCAGTGACCGTCACAGCCTGTGACGCCCCAGGGTGGGTGCGTCACAGGGCCCGTTAGCCTTTTGGTGGTTTGTGGGTGTGACGGTCTGGTGCGGACACCCGAGCAGTTGAGCGATGCGACACGCCGAGCCACCGGTACCGCACACGGAGCACGACTCGAGCCACCTCAGCGTCCATCTGGCTCGAGACAGCTGGAGACTCTGCCTTGAGCCTCCCCATTTATCATATTTAGTTAGCCTTTATGTGTGTGTAGTTTGTGTTTATTTCATTTTATACGATTTGCAATTATGAGTGTACGAGGGGTTTATTTGTAAAATGGGACCCCTGGGCCCCACGGGACCCCCAGGCCCCCTCCATTGGTCCATATCAGCCTTGTGGGGTTGGTCAAAATCCAAGGTGGACATCTAGAAGCCTTGGACTAGTCAATTGTCCACATGGGGGACAAGGGACCAAAATGGTCAACAATTCCAACCAAACCCACCTACCATGTCCCCCCCTTGGTCAAGGTGCGCCCCCCTCCCCTTTTGTTTAATATTTTTGTTGTATTTTGATCAAACTTCATCCTAGCCATCCATCCCTAACCCTAGATCCAACGGTGGAGGATGGATTAGATGGGTGACCTATATATGCTTGTATTTTCCCATTTTCATGAATTAATGCCATAAGAATTGTGAAAAAGCTTGAAGCTCCAGCCTTGGTGCGCCCCTTCCTCCTCTCCCTCTTCCCCTTGAAGCTGTGAAGGCTTCCTTCTGGTGGTGAGACTCCACCCTATCAGTTCCGGTCGCCGCCGCCGCCGCCACGAGCGCCACCGCACCGCCACCGCCATCAACGGAGTTCTGCCCGTGCAGTACCACAGAAGCTTCCACGAATTTCTTGTCTCAGCCACGAGCTCAGATAGATCTGGGATTTTAGTGGATGTTCCAGAGGTGTCAAGGACATCCCACAAATTTTGGTTTGCCATTCAGATCTCGTTTCATATTTTTTGATTTTCGTCGACTCTTCCATTTCGGTTCTGCCAGAGTTCTGTCCAGATTCATCCCGCCCTGAGTTTCATGTCTTAGGTCCACTTTTTGATTTATGTTGGTTCGCCCAATTTTATTGGGATTGCACCCATCCATCCCTTCATTCAAAATTTTTCTCAATTTTTGATTCGCCCATCTCATATTTTCTAAAAATCGTTCTCAGACCCATCTACAGTTCTGTCCACCTGTTCCCAGATCGACCACTAGTCACCCCAAAAATCATAGTAAATCACCACCACCTCCAAATCAAATTCCAAAAATATTCCCAGTTCCGTGGTTTGATACCCTACAACTTTAAGAAGAGCTCAAGAGCTGAATCGGAGGTTTACTAGGCGGTCAATGGTGGTTCTCAGACAAGTGCCCTGCAGATCTGAGATTTAGTTACTGTACAACAGGGGCTTGTAAATTCAATAAAGTTCTGATCCGACCAGATCCAGCAGATCTCTCTGGGTCTAGATCGAAGCATTTGAAGAGAGCTTTCCAACGATAGCTCATGCGTCCCGATCCGACGTCGGGATTGCTCGCAGCGGCCGTTTTCGCCGGAGCGCGCGCCGGAAGACAGCAACCAAAATCCGTGGACAGCTAGTTCATCAATTGGGAATCGGGGCCGATCGACCCCCGATCGGTGTTCCCGGCCGACCGCCTTCCGTGGAGGCGCGCCACCAGGGGTCCCCATCACAGTGGGTCCCACCCCCGCAGATCCGGAGGACAGCGCCATCCGTGGGCCCCGCGGGCCCGCAGAACCCGCCGTTCGGAAAGCACGAAAATGCGGAGTTCGGCACCGCCGGGCGACATCAAGATGCTGCCCGTCAACCTGAGTTGCGTGATTCCCGGGCTCCACATGTGACCTTTTACCTCCCTGCGTGGAGTGGGTCAAATCTTTGTATTGCTGTGATATTGTTTAACCGGGAGTCCGTTATTCGGCCGGGGTTGTCTTCGCCACGCCGGGTGCGTGGAGGTAAAGATCTTAACCTCTTGGCGTTCATTGCTTAGCTAGTATACGGTCTTTTGCCGCTGCCGAGAGAGTAGGTACTAGCCCGTGTGTCCATGTCACCGCTGTGAGAGTGAGTGTGACCCGTCCCGTGACTCGATCCGAGTCCGGAAGTTGAGTCGGACTACCCTTGACCTCCGCCGGTTCCTTAACCGCGCACGGTCCGCGCTTTCCCTCGCTTGGGACGACGAGTGAGCTTCCACTTCTGTTAGCGACGTTTTGCCACTAGGAGCTCGTCGTGTCGGGCTTAGTGTCTCCCTGGTGTGTGCTGCTGGTCGCGTCTTCATCTAGAGTCCGAGGGTGGCACCTAGCAGTGTCATCTCCCGTGTCCGTCCCGCATCAGTTTGGTATCAGAGCGAGTCGAGTCTAGGGTAGTCGTTGCATAAGTCATGCATCATGGTCTAAGTCGAGTCTAGGATCATCATTATTTTCAAAACAAAAAAAGAGTGTTTTAAACTGCATTTCACCCAATAGCCCGGTATATTAAAAGGCGTTGCCCGAACGTTAGGTTATGCCTATCGGGAGGGTAGCGTACTTGCGCGAGTGATCTTCGGGTCGCTTATCTCCGCCACGTATCGGATATTGGTTTAGGTCTAGGTGCATTAGTCGGTGTTTGCATTAGTTAGTGCATTCCAACCTTGCATAGCCGGTCTAGTGTAGTGTCCAAGTGTCGGCATGTCCAACATATAGTTCCCCCCCCCAATTTCCCATGGATTCCCAATCACCCGGGCATTATGGCCGTTGGTCCACCCATGGGCTTGGCAACCACCCACTCCACTTCCGTAGGCCCGAAGCCTCGATTTTTATGGCTCCAATGGCCCGGGCGACTACCTCAAGTGGGAGGCCGCCATGGACACATACTTTGATTGTTATACTATGTCCGAGGCCATGCAATTCTCTTTCGCTAAAGAGCGGCTTCTTCATGAGGCTGCCGAAAAGTGGGATTACATCGAAAGAATGAGAGAGGTTAGGGGGCAATGGCCCATCGAGTCATGGTGGGACATGAAGAGAGAGCTTAGGAAGGTCTACGTGCCCCAACCGGTCACCTCCAACCGGCCCCACCCAATCCCTTCCAACCAAGTGGGTTCTAGTCGGAGGCAAAGAGTCCCACACGTAGATGAGCCAAGACCCAATCCTAGGACGGTTGACTACGGGTGAGTCCACCATGATATCCCTATTCCAACCCACTCCGTTGCCGAACTTATGCAAATGATTTTGGACCGGTTGGATGGGGTGGATAGGACACGTACTCCTAGTGATGTACTCCAACCCGACCCTAAGGAGGTCATCGCCGGTAGTCTTAACCCGGCCCCATCAACGGAGTCCCAAGCCCTCTCCCCATCATAGTGGATCCTCTTCTCCCACCCACGAGAGCCCCATTGCCTACACCCCCTGTCCGTCAGGAGGATAAGGGTAGGGACCCACTTATCAGGGAGCGTAGTGGGTCACGACAGCAGTGTTATCGCTGCCAGGGGTTCGGCCACTACGCCGGACAATGTCCCACTCGGACATCTCTAGCCATAAGGGACAAAAGGGTTGGAGAAGCCCCACTCCCCGATCTTTATTCTAAGCCACCTCAGCCCGAGCCACCCGTGTTTCTAACGGGTATGCTTGTCATAGCCGAGCCGCTTCTTAGCTGGCTCAAGAAGGGCTTGGTCCCACTTCCCTTCCCATCTATGGACCCTATCCTACCTCTGGTGCCAATCAATTCATTTCATACCACTTTCCGGTCTAGTCACTATGTGGATACATTGGATGACCTTCTTAAGGGTTAGACCGGCAGTGGACATTTACGCACTTGTTGGCTCCAGGCTTCGACCGACCCACAGGTCGTAGTTTCACTCATCCCGCTTTAGGGTCCATCACCTCCGTGTACACCGTGGGTCATGTTACCACGGAGGTTCTTCTACTCCTCCCTATGCCGGCCGAGTCCGACTTCATTCCCCTTTGCCCAAGGGAGAATCTTACTTTCTACCTATGACTGTCGTCCCATCTCTCACAATGAATGAAGGTGATCATTTACACCTCCAAGATTTCCAAATGTGGGACAGTGATTTGTGGAAGCCTAGTCCGAGGGGTCATACCTTCTTTGATCCCTTCGACCCATTCTCTTGTGAACCCCGTGACCCACCATATTTACTCCACCTTTTCGAGAGAGTCCACCATCATACCCCCACCGTCTCATCTCCCTTCAAGGATGAAGGAGATCAACAACACCTTCTAGACTTCCACACATGGGATCTTGAGATGAGGGAATCCATATCGAGGGGTCACACATTCTTTGATCCCTTCGATCCCTTTCTTAGTGGTCCCCTTGGTCCACAATCTCCATTCCACTTCTTTAAGGGAGGTCACCATTATACCCCTCCCCATGGACCGGGCCATCGGCACCCACCGAGTCCGTTCACGGGCGAGAGACACCCTACCCTCCAGTCCCACCCAAACCTCCCAAATCCAAAGGACCGTCTTATGATTGTACCGACCCTCAGTCACACTAGGG